>CM061747.1:81743364-82185951 GCA_030979885.1 Lolium multiflorum
CCTTCCCAAAAACTTCATTTTGGAGTGACTAAGAAGGATGCAGGCTTACCTTTTCATTTTCATATTTTAAACATGTTTAAATCTTGGTCAAACCTATGATTTGACCAAGATTCAAATGGGCATAAAAATACTTAGAAAAATCATGTACGTATCTACCCCTAACCCTAAACTCTATCTTACGAAGTCAAGCATGAAGAGAAGTGGTTTTGGGTTTCAAACATGGATCCAGACCGGGCTTACATTTTATTTTCATATTTTAAACTTGTTCAAATCTTGGTCAAACCGTACCTAGGATTTGACCAAGATTCAAATGGGCATAAAATTTAAAAAAAAAAGAAAAACCAAAGCACATAGCCTTCTTATGTCATATAGTAAGCACTGGTGATAAACAAGGTCTAGTCATATTCAAACCGTAAAAATCATGTATCTACCCAAGCCTCTTCGAACTTTGTCTTATGAAGTCAATCACGAAGAGAAGTCGTTTTGGGTTTCAAACATGGAAATTTCAAATACCTTCCCAAAAGCTTCATTTTGGAGTGACTAAGAAGGATGCAGGCTTACCTTTTCATTTTCATGTTTTAAACATGTTTAAATAAGGATGCGTGGTTCTGAAACCTCATACACATTGTTGCAAAAGTAATTACATCACCTAAACAATACTACCAGTTCATAATTCTAAACTTATGTACAATCTTGGAAACATATAACGCCAGCCTAGTTCACCAATTATCATCATCCCTCTTGATGCGCTTGCCGGTGCCGCTTGTACCTGCCTCCCATGGGTTGGCAGTCCAAGTTCTGCACTCGTTCGCACTTCGTGTGTCGGGAATCCTTGTTGGAGCTTCCCAACCAGATACAGGCCCTGCCCTTGCTAGCTCACCACATCCAGCCGTTGCCCTAGCTTGCTCACCATGTGAACCGCCATCCCACGGAGACCCCGAAGTAGGCTCGCACGGGTCCTTTATCCATGGTGGCATATTCTTCGGATCAAATGGTATGTTGTGCCTAAAGCAATAAGATACAAATTCCCAGTAGGTTGTCCCGACACACTGCTTCTTCTCGTCGCGCCAGGCAGGGGGAAGAGCGGCCAACCTAGCCGCTTCCTTGCAATCCGGGCAAACCACTTCCCTTGGAATTGGTTGTGCTTGACGCTGCCCATCATTGATTTTTTTGAGTCGCCTGTACAACTCAAAACTGACATACCCATCAATCGCAGCATACCTCAAGTTTACTTCAGGCAATGGCATGCACTCCCATTGATCGTGGCTGCTAGTAGGGAACTTGGTCTTCATGTCTTTGTAAGATGGGTCAATGATGGCGGCTGCCAAATCACCCATGCCAGTCCTATTGCCAGGACCATTGAAATTGATCATATCCTGAATGTCAATCCAATTATGTTTAGGAATTTTAATGCCATCTCTAGCAAACCTGCTAGAGTCACCCCTGATGTCAACAGTTGTGAAACAAATTCCTTTATGTTGAAGGAATTCTTGCAGTGCCAGATTATCAGGACTCCTGCATGTTAACACAAATCAATCTTGTAAGATCGTATATGCTGAAATAGTACACATATTTTTCTTCCAGTAAACTGTATACTTGTTGCAGTGAAACAATGATTTTGCATCAGTGATACACATCAAAATAACATGAATTATTGTTGCGACTATATGATCTAATTATTTAAGTGTCAAGTTAAGATTCAGTTACTATATGTTAATATCTTGACATCCATGCCGATTATCGGTGAGTATGAGTACATGAAATTTGTGCAAATTTTGAGTACCAAAATCATGAAACTAGATATCGTGGTCAATCCAAAAAAAATTATACAAGATGTTGGATATTACGTTCCAGACCACATTTTTCATACAAGTTAGTTTGTTCGTGTTTTCATACAAGTTAGAACCTAGTCTATTTCGAAATAAAAAAGCAGATCCAAGATAAAGGAAGAGTTTCTATATTAAAAAACAAAAGGATAAAGGAAGGCATGTGAAGAACATACCTGCAGAAATGGTACACCAGGACGTGGTCGTCCATGGCCAACTGAACGACGGCGGTACTTACTTGGTCCGCAGTGTATTCTAGGTCGAGGCCGACGAACCTGGGCCTGTCCTCTAGTAGCTTTTGTTCGTACATCTTGAGGGTGTGCTCGAGAACGGAAGGGTCATTCGTGTAGACCACGTTCACCTTGGTCGTCCCATGGGGAACGACGCTCCTCTTCAGCGTAAACAGGCCGCCGTCGGCCATGGCAGCGCTGAAGCACGTCGAACTGATCGGAGGGATTGAGGGGGAGGGAGGGAGAGCAACTGCAAACAATGGGGTTTTTTGGAACTTGCCGAAATGCAGGGGAGAACGAACCGCCAGGGGTTGTTTAGTGGGGACAGATGGGAATAATACTGCGATGAGGTTGAGGAATTAACTCCAACCGCCATTTAAATCTAGTACTCCCTATAGTCAGTTGATAGGAAATGGACGGGCAAGATTGATTCTAGGGAGGCGAATCCCAGTATTTTCCCAATTTATTTGAGTTGTAATATAACCATCGTTAATACTTGAATTGAAAAATATTTACAAAATTAATTTATTATATACTACATGATGAGATAATCCAACAAACCATGGAAATGCATGGCCATCCAACCATGTCACCCGCTTGTGAAAATTGTATAGGTGGTAGTGTGCGCAATACACGCGGTAGCCACTTCACAAATACATCCTTTTAATTTTGCCCCCCTTAATTCGGCCAATAAAAATGAAAAGACTTTATGTGGAAAACCAAAAAAACTGTATTTGGCAAAGTATAGTCGAAAATAAGAAGTTTTTCATTGATCTCTTAAAAAAGGGGTCATGATTCGAAAGTTCGCCATGCATGGTTCTTGCGGTAACCAAGCTAGCTCACCCATGTGGCAAGAAGCGAATCAATGTCCAACATGCATGGTTCCAAAAATATATATTTACAGAATGATTCTGCTTCTCAAGAATATTTGCATGCCATCATGTTTGTTATTTTTCCTAGATAAAAGTAGTAATTGGTGACTTCGTGATTGCCTTGCTTGCTGATTTCAATAAGTTTGAACCTCATTTTGGCTTTATTTCAAATTTAGGCAAAAACTTCTTGGCAATCGACTTTGTGAGCTACTATACTTGGATGCAACCCACATTTTCGTTGGCTAATGTTTTCTGATTCCACAACAATAGGGCACATCCCTATATCATCCCAAATTTTGAATTCTTATTAGTTTGGTTGATGACCACCATTCATATCCGAACTTAATTAATTGGAGTACAAATGATGGTTTCATGGTAAGCTAGTTTGACAAATTAGCCTTCGAAATGGCGATTCGCCTACCATGCATGCATGTTTGGCCTACCCGTGAAATTTTGATTTGTGGTATTGTGCACACACTGCACATGATAGCGAATAAACAAAACACATATTTGGACCCCTTTGGCCAGCAAGGGCATGTTTGGTTCCTAGCCACAATTTGTCAAGAAGCCAAAATTTGGCAGCCATGCATATAGTTTATTTGGCATGTGTTTGGTTTTTGCCACAATTTGGCTTATCACACTTCATTGCATGTATATATGGTCCATTTGTCATAGACTCAACTTTTTTTTACAAAGTTTTGACAAAGTTTGGCTTTAATATTTTAAGCCACAATTTGGTGGCTAGCCATACTAGCTTTTTTTTTTGGCTAACCACACTTTGGCTTTGGAAAAATGTGGCTACCAAACATGGGTCCTAATAAAAAGAAAACAACACACTAATGTGTGGTAAACCAAAAATCCCTACTTTGCAAAGTTGCATATGTGCAAAAGGGGGGCAATGCATGCATTATTCAGAAGTTGATTGTGGTTTTCGTAGTGTAACCAATTAATTAAGCTTACATATGGGAAGAGGCTAGCGAGGCGAACTCAAGCAGCTATGGTTCCAATGTTGTCAAGTTTGAAGTGGACACTGCATGAAGCTTGCTCAAATTAATGGGTAGAAAGCCAAAAGTAGTCCATATTTATTCTATATGTGTGTGAATAATAACTCTTCACCCCAAACCTCTATGTATGATAGGGTTTTATATTTTTTACTTGTTAGTAGTAAGTACATGTCATGTGATGGCTCCATGCACATGTTTCACAACTTTTTTCTGATTTGTTTCTACCTCATTTGGTTGGTTTCAAATTTGCTCAAACTTCCTATGCGCGCTATGTTGTACTATTGGGACCCATGTTTGGGCTTTGTTTGTGGTACCACACTTGCAGGGTACCTCCAAGTATTTTATTCCCAAAAATTATGAATTCTAATTAAATGGTGAACTATAAACTGATCATCTAAAGTTGGAAAATAAAATCCATATATAGCTACACATCGAGATATGTGTATAAGGTAGACAAACTGCATTGCCACACATGCCTTATATAAGTTTGTTTTTTCTAGCGGAGTGGATTCCCTAATCACCCCACGGTTGTGACATTGTCAATGTTGTCATGATAAATAACATTGCGAGACTTTCCATCTTATTCTTTTTTGTAGAAATGATTGTCCCATTATGGCAAACGTCCCCATTCGTTTTTCAAATTAAGTAAACGTTATAGGATGAAAATTCATTGAAGTGACAAATTTTCTAGATTTCTAACTATTTTAGCTCATTCAAACAAGTTTGCAATAGGCCGACCTGTTGTCCAGTGACAATTTTAGAGTACAATTTGATCAACATCACAAAAAAGTGCTTTTAAGGCTCGTAAGTAGTATCATACATGCCATGTTGGCAAAAATCTAATGTGTCACATCAATTATGAGGTGAGAGATGAGAGTAGTATTATAACACATAAACCTAGAAAACTTAGAAAACTTCATGACAAATACATCATGTACACACATTTGCATTGAGATTCTACAAAACTTTAAATATGACATAAGTATGAACCATATTATGATACTATGCATTGTGGAGGTAGTATCACAAACTAGTAGTGTATGATACTACGTACTACGTACTTCCCATTGTGACTAGTCTTAATCACTCTGACCTCGCCGTCTCGCCGTCTTACTATAGTACATACTACACCCCCACTCCGTCTCTCATACATCGCCCCACTCGTTTCCCACTCCGTCTCTCATACAGCGGCTGCGCCTGTAGATATCTTCGAGGATCTGGGCGATTTTGACCCGCTTTTCGGCGCTCGCCGTTTCAAGGTGAAGACCCCAATCTTAGCATGCATGTTGGACCAATTAGGAGTACAAAATTATGTTCTAAATGTTGCTCAAACTTTCCATACAACTAATATATAACTTATACTACGTAGGTTACACCATCGAAAAAGGTATGACCAGTTGAGAAATGGGAACAATAACTTGGAACCTTTCTTACTATCGAGTGGGACGTGTGATATTGGTGTGACCCTGCTTTTTTCTTCTTCTACATAATGGCTACATGATGGTTCTAGAAAGAAGTGTATGCTGTTGTGGTATCTCTTGACGCGAATCCCTCTAATCACAAGCGTTAGATTTTGGAAACCAACGGTTAGTACTGCTGTTACATGTCTAGTTCAAAACTGGTGCATTTTGTATGTTGTTGTAGTAGTCTAGTAGATAGATTCAGATGCATGGTCAGGAGTGCAAACATTTCGCAACTAGTTGATCCCTATCGCGAACACGCAATCCAAGCCAAGATGCAATCTAGAAGACGGTAGCAACGAGGGGATGATCAAGACTAACCCTTGAAGAGATTCCAAAGCCTATAAGAGTAGGCTCTTATTGCTGCGGTAGACGATCACTTGCCGCTTGCAAAAGCGCGTAGAAGATCTTGATCACGATCGGTTCCGGCGCCACGAACGGGCAGCACCTCCGTACTCGGTCACACGTTCGGTTGTTGATGAAGACGACGTCCACCTCCCCGTTCCAGCGGGCAGCGGAAGTAGTAGCTCCTCTTGAATCCGACAGCACGACGGCGTGGTGTCGGTGGCGGTGGAGAAATCCGGCGGAGCTTCGCTTAAGCGTGCGGGATATGGTGGAGGAGAGAGAGACCGCTAGGGTTTGGGGAGAGGGGGAGGCTAGGGCGCCGGCCAAGGGCAGCCCTAGGTGGTGCGGCCAAGAGTGGGCAGCCCCCTCCCTCTCCTCCTCATTATATAGGTGGAACACCCAAGAGTTGGTGTACAAGTCTTCGAATAAGACCCCAACCCAAAACCTTCCATGTGTAGGGAAACCTACCCAAGGTGGGATTCCCACCTCAAGTGGGACTCCCACCTTTCCATGAGGGGGGGTGGCCGGCCACCTTGGGGGGTCCACTGGAAAATGACTTCCTATATATGAATCTTATTCTCCGGACCATTCCGGAACTCCTCGTGATGTCCGGGATCACATCCGGGACTCCGAACAAATATTCGAACTCCATTCCATATTCAAGTTCTACCATTTCAACATCCAACTTTAAGTGTGTCACCCTACGGTTCGCGAACTATGCGGACATGGTTGAGTACTCACTCCGACCAATAACCAATAGCGGGATCTGGAGATCCATAATGGCTCCCACATATTCAACGATGACTTTAGTGATCGAATGAACCATTCACATACGATACCAATTCCCTTTGTCACGCGATATTTTACTTGTCCGAGGTTTGATCATCGGTATCACACTATACCTTGTTCAACCTCGTCTCCTGACAAGTACTCTTTACTCGTACCGTGGTATGTGGTCTCTTATGAACTTATTCATATGCTTGCAAGACATTAGACGACATTCCACCGAGAGGGCCCAGAGTATATCTATCCGTCATCGGGATGGACAAATCCCACTGTTGATCCATATGCCTCAACTCATACTTTCCGGATACTTAATCCCACCTTTATAGCCACCCATTTACGCAGTGGTGTTTGGTGTAATCAAAGTACCTTTCCGGTATAAGTGATTTACATGATCTCATGGTCATAAGGACTAGGTAACTATGTATCGAAAGCTTATAGCAAATAACTTAATGACGAGATCTTATGCTACGCTTAATTGGGTGTGTCCATTACATCATTCATACAATGATATAACCTTGTTATTAATAACATCCAATGTTCATGATTATGAAACTAATCATCTATTAATCAACAAGCTAGTTAAGAGGCATACTAGGGACTTCTTTGTTGTCTACATATCACACATGTACCAATGTTTCGGTTAATACAATTATAGCATGGTATATAAACATTATCATAAACACAAAGATATATAATAACCATTTATTATTGCCTCTTGGGCATATCTCCAACAGTCTCCCACTTGCACTAGAGTCAATAATCTAGTTTACATATGTAAAGATATAACACCTTGGCCTTCTGGTGCTTTATCATGTTTTGCTCACGGGAGAGGTTTTAGTCAACGGTTCTGACATGCTCAGAAACGTATGTATTTTGCAATTCATATGCGTCTCAGCGCATCACTCATTTTCCAAATGAGTCGGCATATATGCTTAGTCCTCTGGTGGAACCTTAATTCCGCGGTCTGAAATATGTCACTAATATTGTCACACACAATATAGCTTCAAAGTTCTGACTCTGTCGGAACTACACCAAGTTCTCAAAGAACCTCCTGACTTAACATCCTTTGTCATTGTCAAAACAATGACATATTCTGCCTTCTTTTGTAGAATCCATCACAATATTTAGAACTCTTCTAAATCTAGCATAGACAACTTCTAGCTCATTGTGCTACCTTTTAAACAACACTTAGTCTAATTTGAGATTTGAAATTATATTTTATATGTGACAAAACCAATATCGGTGTAACACCTTACAGCGATTTGTTTGTCATTTCTTCATACAAAAATATATATATATCCTTAGTTCTTCTAAAGTACTTAAGGATATTCTTACTGTCGTTCAATGATCATCATATGAATCATTCTGGTATATGCTCATAACACTTTATAGCACATGATATCTGATTGTGTACATGTTATTCGTGATCTATAATCACTCATGTGTTTTTACTCATTGAGTGTCAGATACACTCAAGTCTTGTTAAACCTTCACATGACAAGAACATTTTCTTAATATTTCTATATTGAACTACTTCAATATCCATCATATGTACTTTGACTTAAACTTATTATGTGTTTCAATCTATCTTCATAGATCTTGACACTAAATTTGTTTCAGTCCATATCCTTTCATTGAAGTTAATTCTCAATGAAACCTTTTAATCAATTATATAATTACATTATTTATAATCAACGATATGTCATCTACATAAAGTATTACAAATATGTCTCAGCGCTCCCACTTAATTTCTTGCAAATGCAAGCACCTTCATCGTTTCTGATGAAATCAAAACTCTTTGACTATTTCATCCGGTGAAGATTCCAACTCCGCGATACTCACTTCATCCAATTGAAGTTCGTATACCTATCTAGTATTCCACGGACTAGCAAAACAATTGGTTGTATCTTGTATACACCTTTAATACACACTTCTGTTAAGTAATGTATTTTGCCATCCTACTATCATATCTCATGAAAGAAATATGTAGCGATTACTAGAATAATCCACATAGACTATAAGCATTACTACGGAAGATCTAATCTTATCGTAGTCAACTCTTTGAACTTTGTCGTAAACAACTTTTCGACAAGTCGAGCTTATTCAAGGATATTCCATCCAAGTCCATCAATTTTATAGATCCATTTACTTTCAAAAAGTATTTATCTATCTTGGATTTCATGGCGTATAGCCATTTTAACGGAGTCAGGGCCCATCATAACTTCTTTGTTTGTAGTTGGTTTATCATTATTCAAAATCAATCCTTTGTTCACAAATCATTTATTTGATCACAAAGTAAACCATACCTACAAGGTTCAATATGTACTTCGATCTCCATGGCTAAAACACTTTGTAGTCATGGGAGCCATGATTGTCGTCGCTTAAACAAATTCCGATGCTGCGCTACTCTGATCATTATGCTCAGGTTCATAAACCTTATCAAATTATATTGTCCTCCCACTCAAATACTTCACTAGAAACAATTTCTTGGAAATAAGAAACATTGACAAACACTTTTGTCTTTGTCTCGTGGGAAGAATTCCCAATTAAATCTCTGGGATAACCAACAAAGACATTCATCCGATTTTGGTTGTAAACTCTTAGACCAAAATTTAAAGAAAGACTATTAGGGTTTATACCCATACCATAACTCGTATGGTGTCATTTCAACGGATCATGATGATGCTCTATTCAGTGTAAAAGCGGTAGTCACTAAAGCATAATCCACAAAAAATATAATGGCGTCATAATATTTTATCTCATCATTAATCCAACAAGGTTTGGATACATATCTTGGATACTATATCATCATTATGATACTCCAAGAAATGTGAGTTGTAGAACAATTTCATAACTCTCTTAGATGTTCGCTAAAACTCGTAATTCAAATATTTCTACCATGATCCAATCATAGATATTTGACTTTTCTATTACGATGATTTCCACTTCATGCTGAAATTTATTTGAATCCATTCAAATGTTTCAAACTTCTTCCTTATTGAATATATCCACATATATATACTCAATTCATTGTTGAAAGTTTTCATGAAGTAGAAGAATCTCCCGCACACAACTATGCCCAGTGAACCACATACATCATCATGTATTTTTCACTAAGTTAGTTGCCCGTTCAACTTTTGGCCTATGAACGGTATTTTAATCATTCTCTTTAGAAAAGATTTGCAAGCGTCAAATGATTCAAAAATCAAGTGACTCCAAAAATCCATTTGCATGGAGTTCCTTCATGCGTTCCTTTCTAACATGACCTAAATGGCGGTTCCACAAATAAGTGGAATTCAAATCATTTGCCTTATGGCATTTTAGCGTCAGTGTTATGTATGTGTGTTTCACCATTAAGATTTATAATAACTTATCCATCGTACATGGAGTAATGTCATAATTTGAACAACTCATTGTTTTCATTTGACCAGAGCAAAATAACAATTATTAAGTTCTTTATTATAAATTCTAAGGGCTAGATAGAATGCCAACGACGAACATAATAACACTTTATTTTTGTTCCAGACGTGCATACCTATCATATTCCTTGTTAGTCACTTAGGCCATTGTACTCTTGTATTGCGTTGTTTTGTATGACACTTCATACCAACCAATGTGGTACAAATACCCAAGAATTTTATTGTGTGACCAAATGAGGAATACATCCATAACATGTATATCATTTATATACACCTGAGCTAGACTTTCTAGTCTTTTCTTTCTTTCTGCCAATAATCTTTTGTAGTTTCTCTTTTAGCTTTCCTCATTATTCAGAAAAACACTTCAATATCAATAACTTCTAGGTTTGTTGATCAAATACCAATAACCTTGAGGTTCTTTGAAGTTGATCATCATATGACAAGTGTTCCGGATTTCACTATTAGTAACCTTTTAATATGATGAACAATTTCACTCATAATTTTATCCATCATATCATGACGACTTTTTGAGACCATGTCTGTACATGCTAGGCTCATAAAGTTTAACCTTAGTATTCGCATGTGCAAATCTGGCTTGCACCCATTGTAAGCACACGTAGAATCTATAACACCCGATCATCACGTGATGCTTCGAAACGACGAGTCTTAGCAACGGTGCATACTAAGGATGATAACTTCATGGATATGCGAATATCGTTAGTGCTCCAATAGTTGGAGGATTGTGACGCCTGGCGTCTTCAACCTTCATACATTCCCATAAAACTTATGAGTTTATGTAGTCTCACCAAATTATATTCTATCATCTTGCAATAAGGTCTTAGATATCACATATATCTCATACCTTGATTATTTCTGAAAACTAAATTTTCAGCTCCTTACTTTTCAAACAGATTTGAACTTCAAGTTTCACGGAGACAAGATAACTTTAGGTACTAATTGAAACCATAGCTCTCTGAATCAACAAAGTGAGTTTCACTAAAAGTTTGCAATAGGACTTAATCAATTCTTGATTCTTTAACAATACGGTACTAATCCGTAAAGTTTCTTATCAGATTTTAACAGTATTTCTATCTCAATAACAAGACTAGCGCATAGTAGTAAACGGATGCCAATACTACAAAATTAATTCAAAATACTACTCAGACTATGTTTATGATAATTAGTTCATGTTTTAATCTAATTACTAATGAACTCCCACTTAATACAACATCCCTCATAGTTGTTAAGTGGTACACGATCCAAATCCACTACATCAAAACCGATCATCACGTGAGATGATGTAGCTTCAATGGTGAACATCAACATGTTGATCATATCATCCATATGACTCGTGTTCAACCTTTCGGTTTCCGTTGTCCCGAGGCCATGTCTGTACATGCTAGGCTCGTCAAGCAAACCCAAGTATTCCGCGTGTGCAACATGGCTTACACCCGTTGTATGTCGAGTTTATCACACCCGATCATCACGAGATGCTTCAAAACGTCGAACAATGCAACGGTGCATACGAGGGAAGAACACTTTATTATCTTGATATTAATGTGAGGGATCATCTTATAATGCTACCGTCGCGATCTAAGCAAAATAAGATGCATAAAGGATTAACATCACATGCAATTCATATGTGATATGATATGGCCCTTTAGTCTTTGCGCCTTCGATCTTCATCTCCAAAGCACGGACATGATCTCCATCATCAACGGGCATGATCTCCATCATCGTCGGCGTAGCGTCAAGGTTCATGGCGCCGGCTTCATGGTTGTTCACCTCATGTAGCAACTATTACAACTATTTTGAAATACTACTCAACATGAAAATTAAAGACAACCATAAGGCTCCTGCCGGTTGCCACAATACAATAATGATCATCTCATACATATTCATCATCACATTATGGCCATATCACATCACCAAACCCTGCAAAAACAAGTTAGACGTTCTCTAATTTGGTTTGCATATTTTACGTGGTTTAGGGTTTTCGAGCAAGATCCAATCTACCTACGAACATGAACCACAACGGTGATACTAGTGTTGTCAATAGAAGAGTAAATTGAATCTTCACTATAGTAGGAGAGACAGACACCCGCAAAGCCACTTATGCAATACAAGTTGCATGTCAAGCGTGGAGCAAATCTCATGAACGCGGTCATGTAAAGTTAGCCCGAGCCGCTTCATCCCACTATGCCACAAAGATGCAAAGTACTCAACTAAAGATAACAAGAGCATCAACGCCCACAAACCATTGTGTTCTACTCGTGCAACCATCTATGCATAGACACGGCTCTGATACCACTGTAGGATAACGTTGCATAGAAAACAAAAAATTTCCTACCGCGAACACGCAATCCAAGCCAAGATGCAATCTAGAAGACGGTAGCAACGAGGGGATGATCAAGACTAACCCTTGAAGAGATTCCAAAGCCTATAAGAGTAGGCTCTTATTGCTGCGGTAGACGATCACTTGCCGCTTGCAAAAGCGCGTAGAAGATCTTGATCACGATCGGTTCCGGCGCCACGAACGGGCAGCACCTCCGTACTCGGTCACACGTTCGGTTGTTGATGAAGACGACGTCCACCTCCCCGTTCCAGCGGGCAGCGGAAGTAGTAGCTCCTCTTGAATCCGACAGCACGACGGCGTGGTGTCGGTGGCGGTGGAGAAATCCGGCGGAGCTTCGCTTAAGCGTGCGGGATATGGTGGAGGAGAGAGACCGCTAGGGTTTGGGGAGAGAGGGGGAGGCTAGGGCGCCGGCCAAGGGCAGCCCTAGGTGGTGCGGCCAAGAGTGGGCAGCCCCCTCCCTCTCCTCCTCATTATATAGGTGGAACACCCAAGAGTTGGTGTACAAGTCTTCGAATAAGACCCCAACCCAAAACCTTCCATGTGTAGGGAAACCTACCCAAGGTGGGATTCCCACCTCAAGTGGGATTCCCACCTTTCCATGAGGGGGGGTGGCCGGCCACCTTGGGGGGAAGTCCACATTTTATTTCACATAAAATGACATCCTATATATGAATCTTATTCTCCGGACCATTCCGGAACTCCTCGTGATGTCCGGGATCACATCCGGGACTCCGAACAAATATTCGAACTCCATTCCATATTCAAGTTCTACCATTTCAACATCCAACTTTAAGTGTGTCACCCTACGGTTCGCGAACTATGCGGACATGGTTGAGTACTCACTCCGACCAATAACCAATAGCGGGATCTGGAGATCCATAATGGCTCCCACATATTCAACGATGACTTTAGTGATCGAATGAACCATTCACATACGATACCAATTCCCTTTGTCACGCGATATTTTACTTGTCCGAGGTTTGATCATCGGTATCACACTATACCTTGTTCAACCTCGTCTCCTGACAAGTACTCTTTACTCGTACCGTGGTATGTGGTCTCTTATGAACTTATTCATATGCTTGCAAGACATTAGACGACATTCCACCGAGAGGGCCCAGAGTATATCTATCCGTCATCGGGATGGACAAATCCCACTGTTGATCCATATGCCTCAACTCATACTTTCCGGATACTTAATCCCACCTTTATAGCCACCCATTTACGCAGTGGTGTTTGGTGTAATCAAAGTACCTTTCCGGTATAAGTGATTTACATGATCTCATGGTCATAAGGACTAGGTAACTATGTATCGAAAGCTTATAGCAAATAACTTAATGACGAGATCTTATGCTACGCTTAATTGGGTGTGTCCATTACATCATTCATACAATGATATAACCTTGTTATTAATAACATCCAATGTTCATGATTATGAAACTAATCATCTATTAATCAACAAGCTAGTTAAGAGGCATACTAGGGACTTCTTTGTTGTCTACATATCACACATGTACCAATGTTTCGGTTAATACAATTATAGCATGGTATATAAACATTATCATAAACACAAAGATATATAATAACCATTTATTATTGCCTCTTGGGCATATCTCCAAACATTTCGCAACTAGTTGATCCCTCATCTTATTGTCGGATGTCACATTTCGAGTTTGTAAAAAAATGTAAATTCAAATCATAGTCACGGGTTATGTTGTATCTTTCGCACATCTAAACATTTGTTTCAAAAGGTGACCATATGTGAGCTGTGGAAAAAAGAAAAGACCAAAGTGAATAATATTCCTTAACTATTCACATATCATTTGTCTTTTTTGTGCAAGCTAGAATTTTTTTTACATACTCATCTGTGACCTGTGGAGCAATACACAACATAATATGTGTCCCAGTTTTGTTTTTCTTCATATTTTTTAAAAGTGCAGAAGTGTGATATCCGATAATAGGATGCGAGTGCAACTAGTTGCAAATGAGATGCTAATGCATGCTGATATGATACTACCTCTGTCCATAAATAGATGTATGTCTTTTGTCGTGGCCCCATCCTACTTCTGCATTTTCTTTACGGCCATTTTTGAGTAGTTGCGACCTGGACGTGATCGGACTAGTCGATACTCGATAGTAGTCGTAGTACTGTACAACTTCTGCATGTGGCGTCAGCCTCTAGAGTAGTAGTACTAGCTAACGGATAGATTATATCTGGAGAAACTGACATGGCCATTGATATGACAAGACTATACCCGGATTCGGACGCATTGTAGTGACTCCATCAATGTTCCGCTATGATGGTCTATTTTACTGCTACACCAGATTGTCGACGCAGAGGATTCCTTGGCTTCCGCGCAAGACCCTTCCCAAAGAAGGCATCTGCTCTGGCCCGTTGATTCTATGTGGACGGTTCCAGATTGCTTTATGTGTTTTTGTACAGTATCAGATACTAGGTTTTCCTTCCCTCCATATTAGGGGTTGTTTGGTTTAGGAGATAGGTTTATGGGGTGAGAGTATCCCCAACCACCTGGCTAGGGATAGCCAATTTTTGTTGTTTGGTTGTGTAGGAATTGAGTGTAGGACGAGAGGTGGGTAGTGGTATAGATTTTTTTTGTTTGCTCGAAATGTTAGGGGTGGCTATAAGATGGTGAGATTATCTCTACACACATCAAATATACCACACCTCCTATTTTTATAGCCCAAAAAAATACATAACCGGTGGTATGTGAATTGATCTGGGTAAAAATATTACACAACCGTACAAATATTCAAATCCTATAGTCAAATCCTACATAACTCCTATAGTCAAATCCTACATAACTCCTATACAAATTGTACGAATCAAAGGATATGATTTTCCCCCTATATAGCTTGTTTGATTTGAAGAATTGAATCCTCCAAAATTTCTATGTATTGTTTTCTTATACTAGTACAACCCTATGGGATTTCTAATAAGAGGTTAGACCTCTTGGAAAAATTCATATGCATCTGTGACAACTATGCTATGCACTCTCAATCTCTATAGAAATTTCCTTTGTCTTTCCTATGATACCATCACACACCTAGCTCTACCAATTCCCGTAGATTTCTTTCCCGTAGGATTCAAGGAGGCATATGTCATAGCGATTCTCCATTATTCTATCATATGAATCTAACATGCCCTCTCAGTTTGAGTGATGCAAAGTGGCCACTATAAGATTTATTTAGTCAGATTAATTGGTCATGCATACACTAGTTGTTTTCTATCTTTCCTACACATGTCAATTAGCGAAATTTATAAGTAAAATCCTAAAATTCAAATAAATTGCTGAAAATTGGAAATAATATTACAGTTGTAGCAAATTACTAAATCGATCCAGAAAATATGTACATGGCTTCAAGAATCTTTTTGCCGAACTGAGTAGTCCGTAAATGATGTCCTTGGAGTAGTTTGTGAGTTAAAGAACGTCCATTTCGTCAAACTGACATGGCCTTTGATTTGACAAGAGAACACTAATATTTTGGACCTGAATCAGAGTGGTAAAGGCGTACAGCTCGATCAATGCAATGGTATGATGGCTATGCAGCTATACCTATATAGGAGTAGACTACTAGTAGACTTTGGGACACAGAGATTTGGCTTCCGCGGCCGACCCCGAACAAGATTCTTTTACATTGCCCATCTTTTCACTGACATTGAATCGCTGAAACTTGGGGTCCGCCTGTGGCAGGACCAGCCTGTCAATGGCCCAAAGTCTTATGTGCTCCCGCCCTTTGATTTTGGATGGACGGACAAGATTGCCCAGTCCCATCCCTGTCCTGTTCGTTCCAGTTTTCATCCTCCTCCCCGGGGAACCCTCCCCGGAGAGCTCTACACCGACCCCTTCTATCCCCACCTGCTTGTCCCTTCCTTCTTCCTCCAGCGATTCATCCATCGTTCAACAAGTTGTCTAAGAAGAACATGAAGAAGTGTAAGAAGAGGAAGGAGGCGTTGTTGTCTGAGACTAAATCCGCGGTGAAATCCATCCCGCTGAAAGTCCTGCAAACTCCGACTTTGAAAGTGTACCAGCGGCGCCGGCGGACAGGCATGTCTGCGCTTCCATCGCAAGCTCAGTCTGCGCTTCCATCGCAAGCTCAGTCTGCGCTTCCATCGCAAGCTCAGTCTGCGCTTCCATCGCAAGCTCAGTCTGCTTCGGGCTTGTTGGGTCAGGGCAGAGTAATCCAGCAAGAGTCCTGGTAGGTTTTTATCGCCATGTGCTTTCTTTGCCCCCATGAACGCAGATTACAGCAAGGCAAACAGATCCAACTATTTTTTTACCCGGGAGAACCAGCTATTTGACCGTCTTTCTTCCAGGGCCGCCCGTTCAAGTGTCGCCCTTCCTACCGATGCCGAGAAATCGACCGTGTTTCGCCAAGATGGTGGGTACGAAGCTCCCCGGTATGTTTCCATCGCCATGCCGAAGTTTCTCTGCCTTCTGGCTGGCTAGCGGATCAAACAATTTAACCGTCTTTCTTCCATGGCGGCTGGTTTCAGCGCCATTCCTACCCAAGTTGAGAAATCGCTCGTTTCTCGCCAACCTGGTGGGTACGAAGCTCCTGGGTATGTTTCCATCGCCATGCCGGATTTTCGTTGAGTCCTTGCTGGCAGGCGGTGCCAACTAAACCGGCTATCATCTTCCAGGGCCGACGGTTCCAGGCTCGTGCTTTCTACCGCAGGATCCACTTCGTACTTAGCTATCGAGGACCCGTTGTTTGATGAGCACTTGTTAGCTCTCAAGAGCATTAATAATGTATGCACTATATAATATATATCCATTGCTTTTTTTTCTTCCTCTTCATCTCCGTACTGCATGAGGGCTTCTTTAATTCGTAGGACTTCTATAAGAATTGTGTAGCATTTAGATCCTATGGGTTCTTCCCTACATTAGTTGTTTGATTTATAGAAATATATCCTATGTTTGTTCCTTTTTTCGAAATGGGGGACATATCACAGCCTCTGCATCAAAATGATGTATATGGCTGCTTTATTGCTTTCTTCAGTTCATACACAAATTATGACAACTTCTCACGGATCAGCTAGAGTCGACACAAAGATCCACCAACGAAACATAGAAAACAGCGGGTGCCAAAAAGGCAAAAACACATCAGTAAGTAATTCTATGAGGAAACTGCCAGCCACCCTGGCTGTAAAAATCCCGTGCGGCTGTCTCTAGTCAGTTGCACCCAGACTCCATGATATCCTGCTGATCCTCGGGCTGGAGATAAGAAACATACGGATCTAGTGAATAATCATAGGGATAACCTGCAAGAAGGGATGAGATTTGGGTTTATTAAACACGACTTCATTTTGTACATTCCAAAATAGCCCATAAAATAGCGCATACACCCTCTCTAATGTATACAAAATCCTATGCTTTTCCTAATCTTATGATTTTCATATCCTGTGAATGAAAAAGGATCCCTGATTCGTTACTGGTGAATTTTTCCATGCAGGAAGGGATTATGAGATTAAAGGGCCACAACACCACCCTTCAGAACAGAAACCTCAAACTCTTGCATAGGTTTGGTATCCTGAATGCAGAATCAGAGACGAATGCTCAGTCTCCGGGAGAGGAGCAGCCAGTGCGCGTGTGTGCATCTTCGGCCGTGTATGTTTCCATTGCCGTGCCGCAGTTTCATCGCCTCCTTGCTGGCTGCCAGATCCAACTACTTAACTGTCTTTCTTCCAGGGATGGCGGTTCCATAGTTGAAGAGGTTCCTATGGACAAGGACTTTGCAGCTCTCAGGCATATTGAAGAGGTTGGCACTCCATTTGTTTATTTCTCCCCCCTCATCTGCACTCTGCATACTTCATTGCTGTTGAATTTGCAATGCAGGATGTGATAACACGATTCTCCGCGAAACTGGACCAGATCAAGGGCCACAACACCATCCTTCATAAGAAAATCCGCCACCTCGTGGGCAGGTGCATTTTAAATCGTGCCATATCGAAGGAGAATGCCCGTTCCGTGCAATCTTCTTTTGATAAACGGTACTCAGACGTTCTCGCGGAGTGTAAGAAGTTGAAGAAGGAAGTCGAGGAACTACGCGCCCAGCCACCGATGAGTGTGGTCACTGACAAGGCTGGTCAGTGTGATTGCAACTGTGACTGTGAAAGTTTTCAACAGGAAGTGGAGTTGCATGCTGAACATGCGCAATATTTCGAGACGAAGTACTTGAAAGTTCGCACAGAGTGCGATAAGTTGAAGAAGGAAGTCGAGTGTCTCCGCTCCCAGCAGCCAACTATTGCGACATCAGGAGACCAGGGTGTGCTAATTGCAGCCAGAATTTTGGAATCGATGAAAAGTTGAATTTGGCTTTGTTGTGCAATATAGCAAGACCTGTTCCTCCTCTGCCTTCGTCTTTTGGCATAATTGCTTTGTCTTCAGTATTGACTCCTGAATGATTCGTATATTTCTGACGGTTTCTGAATTATGTACAACTTTTGTAATATTGGTCAAACTAGTTTTGACCAGGGTTTGTGTAGGGTGGTTGAATTTTTTTGGTTGGTCCAAATTGTGTTGTGTGGTCCAAATGTGATGTATCATCACACCACCATGTGCCCCGCCACCCCCAGGTTTTGGTAATGCCATTCTGATACATGCTTCATAGAAGGAACATACATTTTTTCCGTTAGGGCATGACAATTTTGAAAAATTCAAACAAAAATGGGAAGAGAGAATGGTAACATCATTTTCCATGTGATGCCCCTGTGCCAAATTTTGGTTCATTTTAAGAATGTAAGGTGACAAATTACTCGAGGAAGCTAGTTGGAGTAGACGGGCATGACCGGATTGGCATAGGGGATTTATTTTTTGAAGGATGTTATTTTTCATGGACAATATCTGACACAAACAATAAAATGTTAAGGTCTCATATTATTCTGAATGATTGTGAATTACTTATGACGTTTGGAAGTATTGGTATACGTGAGAATCGAGTACATGCACGACTTCACGCGTCCACAACTAATCGGCCTCATCGTCTCTCGCGTCCACAACTAATGCCATTCTGATACAGAGAGTCAGAGGCTATAAAATAATCGGCCTCATCGTCTCTCGCGAGCTCGTCCTCTCCCCTCCCATCAACTCACCGCACCTCCGAGGCATCGACTTCCTCGTTTCCAACCGCAGCAGCATGAAGACAGGTCTTGCGTACGAGGCGGAGCAATCGGCGGCCGCTCGCGCAGAGGATGCCTCTGCGGTAGTGGCCGTCGCGGCGGGTGAAGCTTGGGGGGAGTTGATACGTCCAATTTGCATCACTATTTTGTATCATAATTTGCTGTTATTCATTGATATATTTCATATTGGGACACAATACTTATGTTATTTCATCTATTTTGCATGTTTCATCATTATTGGAGGATCGAGCACCGGAGCCAGGATTCTGCTGGAAAAAGCACCGTCAGAACGCAATATTTCGGAAGATCAACTGTGGAAGGAAATTTCACGTAAATTCCTATTTTTCCAGATGACGGAGGGAGCCAAAAGGGGAAGAGGAGAAGAGCCACTGTGGGCCCAGACCATAGGGCGGCGCGGCCCATGGCCTGGCCGCGCCACCCTATGCTCTGGGGGCCCCACAGCCCCTTTCGCCTCCTTTTCTTCGCGTACTCCTTCGTCCCGAAAACCTAAGCCACAGAGAGGACCTCACGAAGGGTTACAGCCGCCTCTGCGGGGCGGAGAACACCAGAGAGAAAAGAGCTCTCCGGCGGGCAGGAATCCGCCGGGGAAATTCCCTCCCGGAGGGGGAAATCGACGCCATCGCCATCGTCATCGAGCGGGACATCATCTCCATCACCATCATCATCATCTTCACCATCTACACCGCCATCACCACCGCTGCACCTCGTCACCGCTGTAACAATTTGGGTTTGATCTTGATTGTTCGATAGGGGAAACTCTCCCGGTGTTATTCTATACTTGTTGTAGATGCTATTGAGTGAAACCATTGAACCAAGGTTTATGTTCAGATTGTTATTCATCATCATATCACCTCTGATTGTATTCCATATGATGTCTCGTGAGTAGTTCGTTTAGTTCTTGAGGACATGGGTGAAGTCTAAATGCTAGTAGTGAATTATGGTTGAGTAATATTCAATGTTATGATATTTAAGTTGTGGTGTCATTCTTCTAGTGGTGTCGTGTGAACGTCGACTACACGACACTTCACCATTTATGGGCCTAGGGGAGTGCATCTTGTATTCGGTTGCTAATTGCGGGGTTGCCGGAGTGACAGAAACCTAAGCCCCCGTTAGTATATCGATGCAAGAGGGATCGCAGGATCTCAGAGTTTAAGGCTGTGGTTAGATTTATCTTAATTACTTTCTTGTAGTTGCGGATGCTTGCAAGGGGTATAATCACAAGTATGTATTAGTCCTAGGAAGGGCGGTGCATTAGCATAGGTTCACCCACACAACACTTATCAAAACAATGAAGATTATTTAGCTACATGAAGCGAAAGCACTAGACTAAAATCCCCGTGTGTCCTCAGGAACGTTTGGTCATTATAAGTAAACAAACCGGCTTGTCCTTTGTGCTAAAAAGGATTGGGCCACTCGCTGCAATTATTTCTCTCGCATTTTATTTACTTGTACTTTATTTATCTGCAATATCAAAACCCCCTGAATACTTGTCTGTGAGCATTTACAGTGAATCCTTCATCGAAACTGCTTGTCAACACCTTCTGCTCCTCGTTGGGTTCGACACTCTTATTTATCGAAAGTACTACGATACACCCCCTATACTTGTGGGTCATCAAGACTATTTTCTGGCGCCGTTGCCGGGGAGTGAAGCGCTATTGGTAAGTGGAATTGGTAAGGAAATTTACTGTTTGTGCTGATTTTATTTCTGCCTGCTGCTATAAATCATTATGGAGAGATCTTCTCTTCAATTTCTATTTGGGAAATCTACTACTACTGCAACGGTAGTGGATGAAGCGCCAGGTGAGGAAGTAGTACCATATAAAATACCTATGAAAATTATTGAACGTGTTATGGATAACCGCTATGAAGGGGATGGAACTGTCCATCCTGGTGATCATTTACTGTTTTTGCATGAATTATGCGGGTTATTCAAATGTGCAGGTATTTCTATGAATGAAGTTAGAAAGAAACTATTCACTATATCGCTGTCTGGTAAAGCGGCGCACTGGTATAAATTGCTGAAGAATGGTGATTCTATTGATTGGGAGGACATTGTGCCTTTATTTTATTCCAAATTTTATCCTCCAAGTGAAATTCACAAAGATCGGAACCGCATATATAATTTCTGGCCTCATGATGGAGAGAGTATTGCCCAAGCTTGGGGGAGATTGAAGTCTTTAATGCTCAAATGCCCCATTCATGAGCTTCCTGGTAATGTTATTATTGATAATTTCTATGCAAGACTTTCTTTTCAAGACAAGACCTTGCTGGATACTTCTTGTTCTGGATCATTTACACGCAAGAATGAAGAGTTTAAAAGGGACCTTCTTGATCGGATCCAAGAAAATACTGAAGGATGGGAGAATGACAAAGATAGAGAATCAGGTATAATTTATGATTATAAATGCATTGAAGCTTTTATGGATACTGATAAATTTCGTAATATGAGTGCTACATATGGTCTTGATTCCCAAGTTGTTGCAAATCTTTATAAAGCTTTTGCCTCTCATTATGAATTGCCTAAGAAGAATTTTGATAAGTATCATGAACCGTATAAAGATAAAATTGATTCATCTGTAAACAAATGTGTAGTGGTTGAAACTGTTGATAATGTTATTCCTGAAGCTTATATTGAAAAAACTCCTTTCCCTGCTAAAATGAAGGAGTACTCTGTCATATCTAGTGCGGTTAATAAAAGTGAAAAGAAACCTAAAGAACCTGAAGAACAAATTAAAATTGAACCTGCTGTTGCAATAGTTAAAGATCTTGTGACTGAAAATGTAGAGGATGGTCATATTATTTTCTGTGAAGATGCTTCTAATATTGTTTCACATCCTAATAAATCCAAACAAGTTAGTGTTCCTATGCTATCTGTTAGAATTGGTGATCATTGCTATTATGGTTTATGTGATATTGGTGCAAGTGTTAGTGCTATTCCTTATGAGCTTTACACGGAGATTATGCACGAAATTGGTTCTTGTGAACTTGAAGATATTGATGTGGTTATTCATCTGGCTAATAGAGAAACTATTTCTCCAATTGGTATTGTTCGAGATGTGGAAGTTCTATGTGGTAAGATTAAATATCCTGCTGACTTTTTGGTACTTGGTTCTGCTGCTAGTGATCATTGTCCTATCATTTTTGGTAGACCTTTTCTAAATACTTGTGGAGCTATTATAGATTGTAAGAAAGAGAAAATTTTGACTAGATTTGCTGGTGAACCTTATGAATTTAACTTTTCTAAATTTACCAAAACTCCTTATAAAGTTGACTTGCCTAGTAATGATTTTAAAATGGAGCAGTGTGCATCTATTGTTCTTGTTCCTAATAATCCTTTGCAGCAACATTTGGAGAATAGCGAAAGTGAAGCTTTTAGGAAAGAAAGAGATGAGCTTGAGGAAATTTTTCTTCGCCAACCTATTCTCAAGCATGATTTACCGGTGGAAGATTTGGGTACAACACCGCCACCAAAGGAAGATCCTGTTTTTGATCTAAAGCCTTTACCTGATAATCTTAAATATGCTCATATTGATGATAAGAAAATATATCCTGTTATTATTAGTTCTAAGCTTTCAGAGATTGAGGAAGAAAGGTTATTGGAAATATTGAAGAAACACCGAGGAGCTATTGGCTATACTCTTGATGATTTGAAAGGGATTTCTCCTTCTATTTGCCAACATGCTATTAATATGGAAGAAGATGCAAAGCCTGTTGTTGAACATCAACGTCGTCTAATTCCGAAGATGAAGGAAGTGGTAAGAAATGAGGTATTAAAACTCCTTGAAGCTGGTATTATATATCCTATTGCTGATAGTAGATGGGTTAGTCCTGTGCATTGTGTTCCTAAGAAAGGAGGAATGACTGTTGTGCCTAATGATAATGATGAGCTTATTCCTCAAAGAATAGTTGTAGGTTATAGAATGTGCATTGATTTTCGAAAAGTTAATAAAGTTACTAAGAAAGATCATTACCCTTTACCCTTTATTGATCAAATGCTAGAAAGGTTATCTAAAAATACTCATTTTTGCTTTCTTGATGGTTATTCTGGGTTTTCACAAATTGCTGTTAAAGCTAAAGATCAAGAGAAAACCACGTTTACTTGTCCTTATGGAACTTATGCTTATAGGCGTATGCCTTTTGGTTTATGTAATGCTCCTGCTACTTTTCAAAGATGCATGTCTGCTATTTTTCATGGTTTTTGCGAAAGTATTGTAGAGGTATTCATGGATGATTTTTCTGTCTATGGGAATTCTTTTGATAATTGCTTGCGAAACCTCGATAAAGTTTTGCAGAGATGTGAAGAAACTAACCTTGTTCTTAATTGGGAGAAATGCCACTTTATGGTTAATGAAGGAATTGTATTGGGACATAAAATTTCCGAGAGAGGTATTGAAGTTGATAGAGCTAAAGTTGAAGCGATTGAGAAGATGCCCTATCCAAGGGATGTTAAAGGTATTCGTAGTGTTCTTGGTCATGCTGGGTTTTATAGGAGATTTATTAAAGATTTCTCTAAAATTTCAAAGCCTCTTACTAATCTTCTTCAAAAAGATGTACCTTTTGTTTTTGATGATGATTGTAAGGAAGCTTTTGAAACTCTAAAGAAAGCCTTAACAACTGCTCCTGTAGTTGAACCTCCTGATTGGAATTTGCCTTTTGAAATTATGTGTGATGCTAGTGATTTTGCTGTAGGCGCTGTTCTTGGACAGCGAGTAGATAAAAAATTAAATGTTATTCATTATGCTAGTAAGACTCTTGATGCTGCTCAAAGAAATTATGCTACAACTGAAAAGGAATTGTTAGCTGTAGTCTTTGCTTGTGATAAGTTTAGACCCTATATTGTTGATTCAAAAGTTACAATTCATACTGATCATGCTGCAATTAGATACCTTATGACAAAGAAAGATGCTAAGCCAAGGCTTATTAGATGGGTACTTCTGTTGCAAGAATTTGATTTACATATTATAGATAGGAAAGGTGCTGATAATCCTGTTGCTGATAATTTGTCTAGATTGGAAAATATTGCTTATGATCCTGTTCCTGTTAATGATAGTTTTCCAAATGAACAATTGGCTGTAATAAAGGTGAGCTCGCGAGAGAGCCCTTGGTATGCAGATTATGCTAACTTTATTGTTTCGAAGTATTTGCCTCCAACCTTTTCAGCTCAGCAAAGGAGGAAATTCTTTTATGACTTGAGGCATTATTTTTGGGATGACCCACACTTATATAAAGAAGGAGTGGATGGTATTATGCGAAGATGTGTTCCTGAATATGAACAACAGGAGATATTGAGTAAATGTCATGGTAGTGTTTATGGAGGACATCACGCTGGAGATAGAACCGCGCAAAAGGTTCTACAATCAGGTTTTTATTGGCCAACACTCTTCAAAGATGCAAGGAAATTTATTTTATCTTGTGATGAATGTCAAAGAGTTGGTAATATCTCTAGACGCAATGAAATGCCTATGAATTATACTCTTGTTATTGAACCATTCGATTGTTGGGGATTCGACTTCATGGGTCCTTTCCCTTCTTCAGAAGGTAACACTCATATACTTGTCGCTGTTGATTATGTTACTAAATGGGTAGAAGCTATACCTACAAAAAGTGCTGATGGTGAGACCTCTATAAAAATGCTTGTAGATGTTATATTTCCTAGATTTGGAGTACCTAGATATATTATGACTGATGGAGGTTCTCATTTTATTCATGGAGGTTTTAGAAAAACTCTTGCTAAGTATGGTATTAATCATAGAATTGCTTCTGCTTATCACCCTCAAACTAGTGGTCAAGTAGAATTATCAAATAGAGAGATTAAAGCTATCTTAGGAAAGACTGTTAATAAATCTAGAAGGAATTGGGCTAGCAAATTGAAAGAAGCACTATGGGCTTATAGAACTGCTTATAAAAATCCTATGGGAATGTCACCTTATAAAATGGTTTATGGAAAAGCTTGTCATTTACCTTTAGAACTAGAGCACAAAGCTTATTGGGCTGTTAGAGAACTAAATAAAGATCCTAAATTAGCCGGTAATAAGAGGTTGTTGCAATTAAGTTCTCTAGATGAATGGAGAAGTGAAGCTTATGAAAATGCTAAACTCTTTAAAGAAAAAGTTAAGAAGTGGCATGATAGAAGGATCATTAAAAGAGAATTTAATGTTGGAGATCAAGTTCTATTGTATCGGTCTCGTCTCAGATTCTTTGCAGGGAAATTACTCTCGAAATGGGAAGGACCATATGTTGTTGAGGAGGTGTATCGTTCAGGAGCAATTAAAATTAGCTCTCTCCAAGGCAATGCCACACAAGTGGTGAATGGACAAAGACTCAAGCATTATATCTCGGGTGATTCTTATAATGTTGATGTTGATATTATTCAAGTGGAAACACCGGAGGCTTTCATCAAAGGACAAATTGACAGTCCGCCAGAACTGGACTTTGAATAGGTAACAGTACAGGTAATAAAAAGTCCGCGTTTACCTTTCCGAACATTATTTCTGCTGTTTTTAGAAAATATGAAAAATTACGGAATCGAAACGGAGTGGAAAAGACGCGCGAGGGCCCGCCACCACAGGCCGGCGCGGGCCCCACCCTGGCCGCCTCGGCGTCCCGTTTCCACTCGTTTTCGGCCTGGAACCTTCCTTTTGTCGTAAAAATATTTGCTATATAATCCCCCGGACCCCTGGAGGTCCGTAATATCGTTTTCTCGTCGTGTTTTGTTTCGAGCTGTTTTCTGCCAGATTTGTTTTGATCTAGAAGCACCATGGTCTCCAACAACAAGGACAAGGGACCTTTGAAGGAAAATATTCAAGACCCGGAACTGAAGGAAGAAGACGCAAGAGAGGATGAGGAAGAAGTGGAGGAAGCTCCGCAGGAACACCAGCAAGCCACCGTTGCAAGTATTGGCGTGATATCAAGTCCATCCAACATCAAGAGGAGTGCACGAATCGCTACCGGAGGAGCGGTTCCACGTCATTACTTGGCTCCAAGGACATCTTCTCCGAGCAATTACAACCCTTACCGCAATCTAATCTATGATCGTCAAACTGAAAGGACCCCCAAGGTAGTGTTGCCAAGTAATTGGGATATAAATCGTTCTGACATTGCAGGAGAGATGAAATCTGAAGCTGAAGGATGGGGAAACAACTCTAAGAGTTGGAATTCACCACCTGACATGATTATGAGCCGCGTTGAGCACAACTCGGAACTGATTCGCAACCTCACCTATGAGATTGAAGATTTAAAGGAGCTTGTTAAGAAGCTTGTCGAGAAGAATCCATCACCATCATCACCGAAGGAGTAATTCATCATCGGTATTGGCATCCCCTTGGTTTGTTCCAAGCTTGGGGGAGTGCCGCGGTATCACATCATCACCACCTTTATCTTTTACTATCAAGTAGTGTCATATCATGAGTAGGGAAGTTATCATATAGAATAGTATGCAATGTGGAAGTATCTCTCTTAGTTGGTTATCTATGTATCCGTTGGTGTGAGTTATCGTTATGGAATATTAATGAGAAGTCTTATCATTTACTTTTTGCACACCTTATTTTAGTTTGCAATCTCCATTATATGATTACTCTTGACATGAGTATTGATATCACTTTGGGAGCATCAAGTAAATCTATTTGGTTTTGGCAAACTTAGCATTGGTCAATAGCAACAACACCTTGATGTTTAATAGAAGAGAGAAATACACTTAGATACATTACTCTATTATCTCTATGCTAATGAGTTTAGTATTCTGAAGTTAAAATTGCTTGTGCTTATGAGAAAGATGCATGATTGTTCTATCATATGTATATTTGTTTGTTTCCCTCAACCTTTATGCTTGCTATCAAACCTTGCTAGCCAAAGACCTGTATCGAGAGGGAATGCTTCTCATACATCCATAACCTTAGACCAAACCTATGCCATTTGTGTCCACCATACCTACCTACTACATGGTATTTTCTGCCATTCCAAGTAAATACTTCATGTGCTACCTTTAAATTATTCAAATTACTACTCCTTATTTGTGTCAATGTTTTATAGCTCATGAGGAAGTATGTGGTGTTTTATCTTTCAATCTTGTTGGGCGGACTTTCACCAATGGACTAGTGGCACATCCGCTTATCCAATAATTTTGCAATAAGAGCTGGCAACGGGGTTCCCAGCCCCAATTAATAACTTTCATTAATAATTCTCTTCACATGTTTTGCCCTGATTTATCAGTAAGCAACTTAATTTTGCAATAGACACTCCTCCATGGTATGTGAATGTTGGAAGGCACCCGAGGATTCGGTTAGCCATGGATTGAGAAAGCCAAGGTTGGGGGGAGTGTCATCCATAATAAAACTAAAATACATGTGTAAACAAAAGAGAAGGGGGATGATCTACCTTGCTGGTAGAGATGCCGTCCCTCATGGGAGCCGCTCTTGGAAGGTTCGTTTGGCAAGGGGGTTAGAGTGCCCGCTACCATTCGTTGACAACAACAAACACCGCTCAAAATCTTACTTTTATGCTCTTTATATGATTTCAAAACTTGAAAAGCTCTAGCACATGATTTAATCCCTGCTTCCCTCTGCGAAGGGCCTGTCTTTTACTTTTATGTTGAGTCAGTAAACCTATTTCCCTCTATCTCAAGCAAGCAATTGAGTTGTTGTGAACCAATCATTTATGCTATGATTCAGTTGATCATGTCTTTTATACTTTCTTGTTTAGTACCAATTTTATCTGAATGAATATGACTTTGAAGTTATCAATGATTATGAAGAGATTGTTATGCTTGAATATGAAAGCTCAGCTATAAAATTCTAATATGAAAGCTTTGCTTAGAAGTACAATCCGTTAGTAGTTCTCTGACCAAGAACAAAGTTTGCCATCACCAATTATGATTTCTTATGCACCTTTACTTGTGATTTCTCTTTACTTATTTCGAGATGAGTTATATGAGGAAGTTGTTTACTAGAATGTCTTGTGTGAATGAATATGATGCTTCTTGTCCGTATTTTATTTATCGACTCTTCACTCCATAAACATGTGGTCTTGTTTATCGAGCTCAGTTTCGCTTGGGGACAAGCGAGGTCTAAGCTTGGGGGGAGTTGATACGTCCAATTTGCATCACTATTTTGTATCATAATTTGCTGTTATTCATTGATATATTTCATATTGGGACACAATACTTATGTTATTTCATCTATTTTGCATGTTTCATCATTATTGGAGGATCGAGCACCGGAGCCAGGATTCTGCTGGAAAAAGCACCGTCAGAACGCAATATTTCGGAAGATCAACTGTGGAAGGAAATTTCACGTAAATTCCTATTTTTCCAGATGACGGAGGGAGCCAAAAGGGGAAGAGGAGAAGAGCCACTGTGGGCCCAGACCATAGGGCGGCGCGGCCCATGGCCTGGCCGCGCCACCCTATGCTCTGGGGGCCCCACAGCCCCTTTCGCCTCCTTTTCTTCGCGTACTCCTTCGTCCCGAAAACCTAAGCCACAGAGAGGACCTCACGAGGGGTTACAGCCGCCTCTGCGGGGCGGAGAACACCAGAGAGAAAAGAGCTCTCCGGCGGGCAGGAATCCGCCGGGGAAATTCCCTCCCGGAGGGGGAAATCGACGCCATCGCCATCGTCATCGAGCGGGACATCATCTCCATCATCATCATCATCATCCACCATCTACACCGCCATCACCACCGCTGCACCTCGTCACCGCTGTAACAATTTGGGTTTGATCTTGATTGTTCGATAGGGGAAACTCTCCCGGTGTTATTCTATACTTGTTGTAGATGCTATTGAGTGAAACCATTGAACCAAGGTTTATGTTCAGATTGTTATTCATCATCATATCACCTCTGATTGTATTCCATATGATGTCTCGTGAGTAGTTCGTTTAGTTCTTGAGGACATGGGTGAAGTCTAAATGCTAGTAGTGAATTATGGTTGAGTAATATTCAATGTTATGATATTTAAGTTGTGGTGTCATTCTTCTAGTGGTGTCGTGTGAACGTCGACTACACGACACTTCACCATTTATGGGCCTAGGGGAGTGCATCTTGTATTCGGTTGCTAATTGCGGGGTTGCCGGAGTGACAGAAACCTAAGCCCCCGTTAGTATATCGATGCAAGAGGGATCGCAGGATCTCAGAGTTTAAGGCTGTGGTTAGATTTATCTTAATTACTTTCTTGTAGTTGCGGATGCTTGCAAGGGGTATAATCACAAGTATGTATTAGTCCTAGGAAGGGCGGTGCATTAGCATAGGTTCACCCACACAACACTTATCAAAACAATGAAGATTATTTAGCTACATGAAGCGAAAGCACTAGACTAAAATCCCCGTGTGTCCTCAAGAACGTTTGGTCATTATAAGTAAACAAACCGGCTTGTCCTTTGTGCTAAAAAGGATTGGGCCACTCGCTGCAATTATTTCTCTCGCATTTTATTTACTTGTACTTTATTTATCTGCAATATCAAAACCCCCTGAATACTTGTCTGTGAGCATTTACAGTGAATCCTTCATCGAAACTGCTTGTCAACACCTTCTGCTCCTCGTTGGGTTCGACACTCTTATTTATCGAAAGTACTACGATACACCCCCTATACTTGTGGGTCATCACCTGGCCGCTCGTCTCCTCTGCTTGTCTGATTCTTCGACCTCGGTCGAAACGGGCGTCCTGGCCGTCGAGGAGAAGGTGGATAGCAACGCCGTTGCTCCCGCCGAAGATCTGCAAGGCGTTGCAGGCCACCACGGCGAGGTCTTCCTAGACCCGGTGCTGGACGCGGACCTCGACCCCTTCGACGATTTCGGCCCAAACGTTCAGTTCCAGGAGGATGTCGAGGGTGACGACGAGGAGGTACTGCTCTTTTACCGAAACTGTCCCGATCCTTTTTGTGTCATATTACTGTTCACGTGGTTTGCACGAACCTGGTTCTTGATTGATTTGATCTCCTACCTTGTTCTTGTAGACGTACTTGATTCTACGGTTCGTACGGTCAGATTCTAGTTTAATTTCGACTAATCTGCCATGTAGTTGGCTTGATTTGTCATATAATTAATTTATGTGTTCATACTTAGTGGACTTGCAATTGTTGTGGCTTATGTTCATTGCTGTTCATAGGGTTTTCTCGTGATTTAGTATGATTTCTTCTGCCATTTACTTGTTCTACACATTTAATTTTAGGGTTTCTAAGGTTTGCTTATGATAGTGCAGTATTTATTCGATCTGTCATTAAGCACCTGATTATTATGTACTTTATAATTCACAGGAATATTCTGATGACATGGACGACAACAAGGAGCGCAGGGACCAGAAGAGCCGCTACGTTCTGAAGCGGCTGAAGGGTGGTGAAATTCGTTTCCGCATGCGCGGGGAGCTATTTTGCCCATTCTGTGGCAAAATCCTCCAGAAGGACATCCGCAGCCTGATCCAGCATGCGACGGGTGTAGGCCTAAGTACATCGGGGAAGCACCGCCCTGCAACCAAGGCCAAGCACGCAGCATATGGCCTCTTCCTCCAGAATTACGTCTTGCCTGGCTTGTTCCCAGTCAACGCCCCTGCTGCTGGCCCTCATGCTCCTGGTCCTGTTTAAAGTTCATATGTGTAATCTTATTCCCTTTGGAAGTTCAGTATTAAACTCTACTAGTACAACCGTGGTGGTCTTGTGATGGTAGTACTCTTTTGATGCATTTGTGATGTAGTAGTACTACTAGTATTTTTTTTTGAAATGGTATAGTACTATCTAAGAAAAGTACTCCCTTCGATTCACATTCATTTTACACCAAGAAATATGGATCGGAGTGAGGGAGTAAATTAAACATGGCATCTCGTGCATGAAGCTTGACATATCGATCAGGTTGGCTAGAATGGCAATACAATGCTGCTCATTAGGCAAATGCATGCCATGTAAAGAAGTCTATACTGACATAAAAAAAAGACTACATTGGGGATTAGAGTCAATTGGGGCATCTACAATACAGAAAATCTTGCTTGTAGCTGATTTTGGCTAAGAGGGTTTTACTCACATTACACGTGCCACTTTCCTTGTCTGCAAAACAAGTTCCAATAAAGGAAGAGGAAAGAAAAGGACATTGTGAAAAGTTGCCATGGCCGACGAAGTTGAAGTCGCGCCGTGGTTGCTGGTGTACCATGGCCGACGATTTTGGTCCCTCCGTGGTGCATGTCAAAACTTTTTTTTCTCGTTTTTGAGGCCACCTAGCCCGACGAAAGCGGCCAAAACGTGGCGTATGGTGGCCCGGGACGTGGTGCATCTCGAAATCTCGGGTTCGCCGGCCGAGTCAACGCAAATCCGCACCGCCGAGGGATGTAGGGCCCAGATGGCAGCCTCTCTGGCATTGTTTTTTTCTACATCGCGCCATCTCGTTCAACGTTCTCCGATCGAGCCGTTTACGATGCAGGATCATGGGTCCCGCATGTCATCCTCTATGAACCAAAATTCTTTCTATTCTTGGATTTTTTTGACCCCCTGATTTCTGGCTACTTCCTTTTTCTTTTGATCCCTTGCCGCCTTGGAAACGTTGAGACCGCTGCTGCTAAATGGGACCCGCATGTCATCCTCTATGTGCAATCAACTTTCTTTTCTTGGAGTTTTTTTTGGCACCTCAAATTTGGTCACTTGCCTTTTCTTTCGATCCCCGCCGCCTCTCAAACGCTGCTGCTAACTGGGACCCGCATGTCATCCTCTATGTACTATAAAACTTTCTTTTCTTGAATTATTTTTGGCACCTCATATTTGGTCACTTACCTTTTTCTTTCGATCCCCTGCCGCCTCTCAAACGGTGATACCGCTGCTGCTAATGTGACCCGCATGTCATCCTCTATGTACTATAAAACTTTCTTTTCCTGGATTATTTTTGGCACCTCAAATTTGGTCACTTGCCTTTTCTTTCGATCCCCTGCCGCCTCTCAAACGGTGATCCAGCTGCTGCTAAATGGGACCCGCATGTCATCCTCTATGTACTATAAAACTTTCTTTTCTTGGATTTTTTGGCACCTCATTTTGGTCACTTGACTTTTTCTTTCGATCCCTGCTGCCTCTCAAACAGTGATACCGCTGCTGCTAAATGGGACCCGCATGTCATCCTCTATGTACTATAAAACTTTCTTTTCTTGGATTTTTTTGGCACCTCATATTTGGTCACTTGACTTTTTCTTTCGATCCCCTGCGCCTCTCAAACGGATACCGCTGCTGCTAAATGGGACCCGCATGTCATCCTCTATGTACTATAAAACTTTCTTTTCTTGAATTATTTTTGGCTCCTCATATTTTTTCACTTGCCTTTTTCTTTCGATCCCCTGCCGCCTCTCAAACGGTGATACCGCTGCTGCTAAATGGGACCCGCATGTCATCCTCTATGTACTATAAAACTTTCTTTTCTTGGAGTTTTTTTTGGCACCTCATATTTGGTAACTTGACTTTTTCTTTCGATCTCATGCCACGTTTGAAACGTTGAGGTACCTGCTGGCTCATGGGACCCACATGTCATCCTCTATGTGCTATAAAAGTTTCCTTTGTTGGATTTTTTTCACCCTCTGATTTTTGGCTTGCCTTTTTCTTTTGATCCCCTGCCCCCTTTGAAACGTTGAGTAAGCTGTTGGTTCAAGGGACCCGCATGTCATCCTCTATGTCCATCAACTTTCTTTTCTTGGATTTTTTTCACCCTAATTACTAGCTACTTTCTTTTTCTTTTGATCTCAAGCCGCATTACAAACATTGAGACCGCTGCTGCAAAATGGGACCCACATGTCATCCTCTATGTACAATAAATCTTGGATTATTTTTGGCTCCTGATATTTGGTCACTTGCCTTTTTCTTTCGATCTCATGCCGCCTTTGAAACGTTGAGTAAGCTGCTGGCTCATGGGTCCCGCATGTCATCCTCTACGAACAATAAAAGTTTCCTTTCTTGGAGTTATTTTTTACCCCTAATTTCTGGCTATTTGCCTTTTTCTTTTGATCCCTGCCCCCGTTGAAACGATGAGGACGCTGTTGGCAGGTCGGTCCCACATGTCATCCTCTATGAACAATAAAAGTTTCCTTTGGTGGATTTATTTTTGACCCCTAATTAATTTCTGGCTATTTCCTTTTTTTTCTTTTGATCCCCTGCCGCCTTGGAATTGTTGAGAATGCTGCTGCCTCATTTTTCTTTTGGTCCTGTGCCGCCTTGGAAACGTTGAGACCGCTGCTACAAAATGGGACCCGCATGTCATCCTCTATGTACAATAAAGTTTCTTTTCTTGGATTATTTTTGGCTCCTGATATTATGTCACTTGCCTTTTTCTTTCGATCTCATGCCGACTTTGAAACGTTGAGGATGCTGCTGCCTCATGGGTCCCGCATGTCATCCTCTCAGAACGATAAATGTTTTCTTTTCTTGTATTTTTTTACCAACTGATTTTTGGCTTTTTTTATTTTCGATCCCCTGCCGCCTTTGAAACGTTGACTCCGCTGCTGGCTCATGGGTCCCCGATGTCAGCCTCCCCGTACAAGAAACATGTGATATTTTATTTTGCAGACAATAAACGTTGTATTTCGCTCTGAGCTATTGCAAACGGATAAATTAAATCTTTATATCTACATAAACAAACTTATATGTTGAATCTCCTTGTTTTTTGTTTTTGCGAAGCATAGGACTTTCCTGTTTTTTTTTTGAGAAAAATCCGACCTTTCCTGTTTTGGAGTGGGCTGAAATTGTACGAGTCAAAAGGCCCAGCAGTATAGTTCGAAGGCCCAGATGTCCAGATACAGCCCAATTAAAATCTTTCTTTTCTTGGATTTTTTTCACACCCTGATTTCTGGCTACTTCATTTTTCTTTCGGTCCTGTGCCGCCTTGGAAGCGTTGAGACCGCTGCTACAAAATGGGACCCGCATGTCATCCTCTATGTACAATAAAGTTTCTTTTCTTGGATTATTTTTGGCTCCTGATATTATGTCACTTGACTTTTTCTTTCAATCTCATGCCGACTTTGAAACGTTGAGGAAGCTGCTGGCTCATGGGTCCCGCATGTCATCCTCTATGAACAATAAAAGTTTTCTTTGTTGGATTTATTTTTTCCCCTAATTTCTGGCTATTTGTCTTTTTCTTTTGATCCCCTGCCCCCTTTGAAACGATGACGACGCAGCTGGCAAGTCGGTCCCACATGTCATCCTCTATGAACAATAAAAGTTTCCTTTGATGGATTTATTTTTTACCCTAATTAATTTCTGGCTATTTCCTTTTTTATTTTGATCCCCTGCCGCCTTGAAATAGTTGAGGATGCTGCTGCCTCATGGGTCCCGCATGTCATCCTCTCAGAAAGGTAAATGTTTCTTTTCTTGAATTTGTTTACCAACTGATTTTTGGCTTATTTTTTCTTTCGATCTCCTGCCACCTTTAAAACGTTGACGACGCTGCTGGCTCATGGGTCCCCAATGTCAGCCTCCCCATACTGCAAATCCTCTTTCTGCAAAGGTTGTATTTCTAGATAGATAAGGTGGATTCGAATCTGCCATGGTTCAGGCAGCTCAGGTAAGCCTTCTTGCACTAATTAATGGAAGTAGTGTATCGCAAGGTCAAGACATGTGGCTCAGTGTAATGAATCTATATGAATCATGTTGTGGGTTCAATCTGATAGTTCTCTAACAGGTCAGCCAAAATAGAAATTAAGTTTTTTTCTAAAAGGGAAATGCAAATTAAGATGAACACAAACATTAGTTATCATAATAGCTGATCATACATACATACTTGCTAAGAGCAAAAGCTTGCCAGAGTTTTACCACCCATACAATTAATTAGCAGTTCAGATAAGATAACCTTATATAAGTATAACTACAAATGCATTTGCTAAGGGCTCATGGGACAACAGAACTAGACAACCGCGAACTTTATGACCAGCATGTCACAGCGGCATCGAAAGATCTTGACCTTCAACTTTGATCCAATGCGAAGTTTGGCACCGTCAATGAACTTTTTCCACCTGGAAGTAACAGCCAAGCGGCCATCTGTGGGACTGACAGAGTACCGTCCCTCCACGGTGAGACCTTCACTCTCCATGACGAGGGATATCTTGCCCCTTCGGCCAGCATTGAGATCCTTGGAGATACTTTTAGGCAATTTCTGATTCAAAGCAAGAGATACCACCAAAAATTAGTCAATGGCACCAATGCACTGAACCATGTGAGACTTTGAGCAGAGAAGACATCAAGATAAGAGCAGTTATGTTGTCATATACTCACGAACATAGCCTTCAGATGCGTCCTGGTCACCACACGGGTGGCCACAGCAATGAGCTGAGACCTCGGTGATCTGGCTGGGGCAGGTGCATGAGCCTGGGCTGGTACACGAGCTGGTGCTGATGCAGGAGACTGCTGGGCAGGTGCAGTAAACGGTGCCTCTAGAGGAACCGGTGCTGATGCAGGAGACTGTTGGGCAGGTGCAGTAAACGGTGCAGCTAGAGGAACCAGTGCTGATGCAGGAGCCTGCTGGGCATGTGTAGTATATGGGGCCTCTACAGGAACCAATGCTGATGTAGGGGACTGCTGGGTAGATGCAGTAGGAAATGTATATCCATCGAGTACAAAACTATACTACATGATTATGCATTTCAGCAATCATGTCGAGTACAAAACAAAAAATGCCCATCGACATTTTAGCAAACAGATCGTGTACAAAACTCTGCCATGGCATTTCAGCAAATTAACGGATCGAGTGCAGAACTGACTCTATATGCCCACGCAAATGAACAAATTGATCGATGACAAATCGAGCGGAAAACTATAAAGTGCCAATTAGTTCGAGCATACTGACGATTTTTTTTAGCAGCATCAAGAAAATATAAATCGTTAGGCTGTCTTGCCCGATACATGATTGAGCTAGAGATAGCAGCCCTACCGTGGATCAACTTGACCGCCGGTGCGTCTCGAGAAGAACGACGGGGAGGGGAAGCTTCTTCTTCGCACGGACGGGACGGGGAGGGGAAGCTCTTCGCACGGACGGGGATAAGTTGTGTACGGGTGGGTGGGGGGTCATGCGGCCGGGCCGCCGGGGTGATAATTAAGGTTGGTAGGTGGCGTTTAATGGAGTTGCGTGTGTAATTTGCCGTGCACAAGGTTGAGGAATAGGCGGTTCCCTTTGCCGCGCGCACAATTCAAACTATCCCGCCCATGTAGTTTAAATTCGCCATATTTTCGTTAAATCGACATAAAGTCATGTGAGTGGGGGAAAATTAGCAAAGTTGCTTGAAAAATAGTAAAACTCTGGAATTATCCTTTAAATATGCTCTACTTCGTGTGAAAATCGGGGTGTGGAAGCATGTTGAGCTGTTTTATTTGTACTTTCTTCATTAAAACTCCCATTTTATGCACTTTGGATGGAAAGAAATCATTTGTACATAAATTTTGACAACGCCATTTGCAAACACTAATTGTTTACATGCCAAGATGCACCCATCCACCAAATATATATGTGGCAAAAGTTTATCACAATCTAGCAGATATGCATAATTAGTGAGGGACCCCTTTTGATTTTGTGCAATTTCCACTAATTAGGTAGAGATCGAGAAGGGTTAATTAATTAGGCCATGTTAGGGGTTATGTGTTTTAATAGGTTGTGTGGATTCAAATACAACTTCTTTATTTGTGTGCTATGATTAATCAAAACTAGATCGATCGACTGCGCACACATTATTAGAGGCGCATGCCTTTGCGCACAAAGTGCATGTGTGTGTTGTTGGCCACCAACGAGAGAGAGAGAGAGAGAGAGAGAGAGAGAGAGAGAGAGAGAGAGAGAGAGAGAGAGAGAGAGAGAGAAATTAAACACATATATATATGCATGCACATTTAATTTAATTAGAGGACCGCGAGGCACCCCTGGCCTGCTTGATGCATAATTAAGTGTCATTGGCCTATATATATAGGGTTTAATTAGGGTTTAGGGTTTAGGGTTAGGAGGTTAGGGTTTAGGGTTTAATGTTTATGGTGTTTAGGGTTTAGGGATTAGGGATTAGGGTTTATTTAGGGTTTAAGGTTTAGGGATCATCGATCGAGTGCGCACACACACATTATTAGAGGCACACGCGCCTTTGCGCATAAAGTGCATGCGTATATGTGTGTGTTTTTTGGCCACCAACGACATATAGATGATCGAGAGAGAGAGATTGAAATCCCCCAAGAATATGTTCAAATATATATTAAAATATATGCACGAATTAATGCATGCATGGTAGGCCATGCATGCACACTAATTATATATATATTATGAGGAAACTTAATCAAATGTGTTTTCATTCGAGAGAACTTGTCAAAATTCAAGTTAATTAATTTATCATCGATAATTATATAATTAATTAATGAATCTCAGGGAGATGTTATACAACATATGATCGATATATAGGCCATGTATATATTAATTGGTTTTAATCTACCGTTTTTGCTAGCTAGCTGCATGCTATATATAGAGCATGTTTTTATTAGATCGGGTTATAGCTAGTATAGTTTAGGGTTATGTGTTTTAATTAACTAGGGTTTGATTAGCTAGGGGTTAGTTATATATATATGGTTTAGGGTTAATGCATGTCACATTTAATTTAACTAGAGGACCGCGAGGCACCCCTGGCCTGCTTGATGCACAATTAAGTGTCGTTGGCCTATATATAGGGTTTAATTAGGGTTTAGGGTTAGCTAGCTGGGTTTAGGGTTTAGTGTTTTGGGTGTTTAGCTAGGGTCTAGGGTTTAGGGTTTAGTGTTTACTGTGTTTAGAGGGTCTAGGGTTTAGTGTTTAGGGTGTTTAGGGTCTAGGGTTTAGGGTCTAGTGTTTAGGGTCTATGGTTTAGGGTTTAATTAGTGTTTAGGGTGTTTAGGGTTTAGGGTTTAGTGTTTACGGTGTTTAGGGTCTAGGGTTTAGGGTTTAGTGTTTAGGGTCTAGGGTTTAGGGTTTAATTAGTGTTTAGGGTGTTTATAGGGTTTAGGGTTTAGGGTTTAGGGTTTATGGTTTTAGGGTTTAGGGTTTAGGGTTTAGGGTTTAGGGTTTATGGTTTAGGGTTTACGGTGTTTAGGGTCTAGGGTTTAGTGTGTTTAGGGTGTTTAGGGTTTAGGGGATTAGGGATTAGGGTTTTAGGGTTGTTTAAGGTTTAGGGATCATCGATCGAGTGCGCACACACACATTATTAGAGGCACACGCGCCTTTGCGCATAAAGTGCATGCGTATATGTGTGTGTTTTTTGGCCACCAACGACATATAGATGATCGAGAGAGAGAGATTGAAATCCCCCAAGAATATGTTCAAATATATATTAAAATATATGCACGAATTAATGCATGCATGGTAGGCCATGCATGCACACTAATTATATATATATTATGAGGAAACTTAATCAAATGTGTTTTCATTCGAGAGAACTTGTCAAAATTCAAGTTAATTAATTTATCACGATAATTATATAATTAATTAATGAATCTCAGGGAGATGTTATACAACATATGATCGATATATAGGCCATGTATATATTAATTGGTTTTAATCTACCGTTTTTGCTAGCTAGCTGCATGCTATATATAGAGCATGTTTTTATTAGATCGGGTTATAGCTAGTATAGTTTAGGGTTATGTGTTTTAATTAACTAGGGTTTGATTAGCTAGGGGTTAGTTATATATATATGGTTTAGGGTTAATGCATGTCACATTTAATTTAACTAGAGGACCGCGAGGCACCCCTGGCCTGCTTGATGCACAATTAAGTGTCGTTGGCCTATATATATAGGGTTTAATTAGGGTTTAGGGTTAGCTAGCTGGGTTTAGGGTTTAGTGTTTTGGGTGTTTAGCTAGGGTCTAGGGTTTAGGGTTTAGTGTTTACTGTGTTTAGAGGGTCTAGGGTTTAGTGTTTAGGGTGTTTAGGGTCTAGGGTTTAGGGTCTAGTGTTTAGGGTCTATGGTTTAGGGTTTAATTAGTGTTTAGGGTGTTTAGGGTTTAGGGTTTAGTGTTTACGGTGTTTAGGGTCTAGGGTTTAGGGTTTAGTGTTTAGGGTCTAGGGTTTAGGTTTTAATTAGTGTTTAGGGTGTTTATAGGGTTTAGGGTTTAGTGTTTAGGGTTTAGGGTTTTAGGGTTTAGGGTTTAGGGTTTAGGGTTTAGGGTTTAGGGTTTAGGGTTTAGGGTTTAGGGTTTAGTTTAGGGTCTAGGGTTTAGGGTTTAGTGTTTAGGGTGTTTAGGGTCTAGGGTTTAGTGTGTTTAGGGTGTTTAGGGTTTAGGGGATTAGGGATTAGGGTTTTAGGGTTGTTTAAGGTTTAGGGATCATCGATCGAGTGCGCACACACATTATTAGAGGCACCCGCGCCTTTGCGCATAAAGTGCATGCGTATATATGTGTGTTTTTTGGCCACCAACGATATATAGATGATCGAGAGAGAGAGAGATTGAAATCCCCCAAGAATATGTTCAAATATATATTAAAATATATGCACGAATTAATGCATGCATGGTAGGCCATGCATGCACACTAATTATATATATATTATGAGGAAACTTAATCAAATGTGTTTTCATTCGAGAGAACTTGTCAAAATTCAAGTTAATTAATTTATCATCGATAATTATATAATTAATTAATGAATCTCAGGGAGATGTTATACAACATATGATCGATATATAGGCCATGTATATATTAATTGGTTTTAATCTACCGTTTTTGCTAGCTAGCTGCATGCTATATATAGAGCATGTTTTTATTAGATCGGGTTATAGCTAGTATAGTTTAGGGTTATGTGTTTTAATTAACTAGGGTTTGATTAGCTAGGGGTTAGTTATATATATATGGTTTAGGGTTAATGCATGTCACATTTAATTTAACTAGAGGACCGCGAGGCACCCCTGGCCTGCTTGATGCACAATTAAGTGTCGTTGGCCTATATATATAGGGTTTAATTAGGGTTTAGGGTTAGCTAGCTGGGTTTAGGGTTTAGTGTTTTGGGTGTTTAGCTAGGGTCTAGGGTTTAGGGTTTAGTGTTTACTGTGTTTAGAGGGTCTAGGGTTTAGTGTTTAGGGTGTTTAGGGTCTAGGGTTTAGGGTCTAGTGTTTAGGGTCTATGGTTTAGGGTTTAATTAGTGTTTAGGGTGTTTAGGGTTTAGGGTTTAGTGTTTACGGTGTTTAGGGTCTAGGGTTTAGGGTTTAGTGTTTAGGGTCTAGGGTTTAGGTTTTAATTAGTGTTTAGGGTGTTTATAGGGTTTAGGGTTTAGTGTTTAGGGTTTAGGGTTTTAGGGTTTAGGGTTTAGGGTTTAGGGTTTAGGGTTTAGGGTTTAGGGTTTAGGGTTTAGGGTTTAGGGTTAGGGTTTAGGGTTTAGGGTTTAGGGTTTAGGGTCTAGGGTTTAGTGTGTTTAGGGTGTTTAGGGTTTAGGGGATTAGGGATTAGGGTTTTAGGGTTGTTTAAGGTTTAGGGATCATCGATCGAGTGCGCACACACATTATTAGAGGCACCCGCGCCTTTACGCATCAAGTGCATGCGTATATATGTGTGTTTTTTGGGCCACCAACGATATATAGATGATCGAGAGAGAGAGAGATTGAAATCCCCAAGAATATGTTCAAATATACATTAAAATATATGCACGAATGCATTGTAGGCCATGCATGCACACTAATTATATATATATTATGAGGCAACTTAATCAAATGTGTTTTCATTCGAGAGAACTTGTCAAAGTTCAAGTTAATTAATTTATCACGATAATTATATAATTAATTAATGATTCTCAGGGATATGTTATACAACATGATCGATATAGGCCATGTATATTTTAATTGGTGTTAATCTACGGTTTGCTAGCTAGCTGCTATATATAGAGCATGTTTTTATTAGATCGGGTTATAGCTAGCTAGTATAGTTTAGGGTTATGTGTGTTAATTAAGTAGGGTTGATTAGCTAGGGTTAGTTACATATATATGGTTTAGGGTTAATGCATGGCACATTTAATTTTATTAGAGGATCACGAGGCACCCATGACCCGCTCGATCGATGCACAATTAAGTGTCGTTGGCCTATACATAGGGTTTAATTGGGGTTTAGGATTAGCTAGGGTTTAGGGTTAGGGTTAGGGTACGTTTAGGGTCTAGGGTTTAGGGTTTAGTGTTTAGGGTTTAGGGATTAGGGATTTAAGGTTTTAGGGTTGTTTAAGGTTTAGGGATCATCGATCGAGTGCGCACACACATTATTAGAGGCACCCGCGCCTTTACGCATAAATTGCATGCATATATATGTGTGTTTTTTGGGCCACCAACGATATATAGATGATCGAGAGAGAGAGATTGAAATCCCCAAGAATATGTTCAAATATACATTAAAATATATGCACGAATGCATGGTAGGCCATGCATGCACACTAATTATATATATATTATGAGGCAACTTAATCAAATGTGTTTTCATTCGAGAGAACTTGTCAAAGTTCAAGTTAATTAATTTATCACGATAATTATATAATTAATTAATGAATCTCAGGGATATGTTATGCAACATGATCGATATAGGCCATGTATATTTTAATTGGTGTTAATCTACGGTTTGCTAGCTAGCTGCTATATATAGAGCATGTTTTTATTAGATCGGGTTATAGCAGCTAGCTAGTATAGTTTAGGGTTATGTGTTTTAATTAAGTAGGGTTGATTAGCTAGGGTTAGTTACATATATATGGTTTAGGGTTAATGCACGGCACATTTAATTTTATTAGAGGATCACGAGGCACCCATGACCCGCTCGATCGATGCACAATTAAGTGTCGTTGGCCTATACAGAGGGTTTAATTGGGGTTTAGGATTAGCTAGGGTTTAGGGTTAGGGTTAGGGTTAGGGTTAGGGTATGTTTAGGGTCTAGGGTTTAGGGTTTAGTGTTTAGGGTGTTTAGGGTTTAGGGATTAGGGATTTAAGGTTTTAGGGTTGTTTAAGGTTTAGGGATCATCGATCGAGTGCGCACACACATTATATTATTAGAGGCACCCGCGCCTTTACGCATAAATTGCATGCATATATATGTGTGTTTTTTGGGCCACCAACGATATATAGATGATCGAGAGAGAGAGATTGAAATCCCCAAGAATATGTTCAAATATACATTAAAATATATGCACGAATGCATTGTAGGCCATGCATGCACACTAATTATATATATATATTATGAGGCAACTTAATCAAATGTGTTTTCATTCGAGAGAACTTGTCAAAGTTCAAGTTAATTAATTTATCACGATAATTATATAATTAATTAATGAATCTCAGGGATATGTTATACAACATGATCGATATAGGCCATGTATATTTTAATTGGTGTTAATCTACGGTTTGCTAGCTAGCTGCTATATATAGAGCATGTTTTTATTAGATCGGGTTATATCTAGTATAGTTTAGGGTTATGTGTTTTAATTAAGTAGGGTTGATTAGCTAGGGTTAGTTACATATATATGGTTTATGGTTAATGCATGGCACATTTAATTTTATTAGAGGATCGCGAGGCACCCATGACCCGCTCGATCGATGCACAATTAAGTGTCGTTGGCCTATACATAGGGTTTAATTGGGGTTTAGGATTAGCTAGGGTTTAGGGTTAGGGTTAGGGTTAGGGTTAGGGTACGTTTAGGGTCTAGGGTTTAGGGTTTAGTGTTTAGGGTGTTTAGGGTTTAGGGATTAGGGATTTAGGGGTTTTAGGGTTGTTTAAGGTTTAGGGATCATCGATCGAGTGCGCACACACATTATTAGAGGCACCCGCGCCTTTACGCATAAATTGCATGCATATATATATATGTGTGTTTTTTGGCCACCAACGATATATAGATGATCGAGAGAGAGATTGAAATCCCCAAGAATATGTTCAAATATACATTAAAATATATGCACGAATGCATGGTAGGCCATGCATGCACACTAATTATATATATATATGAGGCAACTTAATCAAATGTGTTTTCATTCGAGAGAACTTGTCAAAATTAAAGTTAATTAATTTATCACGATAATTATATAATTAATTAATGAATCTCAGGGATATGTTATACAACATGATCGATATAGGCCATGTATATATTAATTGGTGTTAATCTACGGTTTGCTAGCTAGCTGCTATATATAGAGCATGTTTTTATTAGATCGGGTTATAGCTAGTATAGTTTAGGGTTATGTGTTTTCATTAAGTAGGGTTGATTAGCTATGGTTAGTTACATATATATGGTTTAGGGTTAATGCATGGCACATTTAATTTAATTAGAGGACCGCGAGGCACCCCTGGCCTGCTTGATGCACAATTAAGTGTCGTTGGCCTATATATAGGGTTTAATTAGGGTTTAGGGTTAGGGTTAGGGTTTAGGGTCTAGGGTTTAGTGTTTAGGGTGTTTAGGGTTTAGGGATTAGGGATTAGGGTTTCAGGGTTGTATAAGGTTTAGGGATCATCGATCGAGTGCGCACACACATTATTAGAGGCACCCGCGCCTTTGCGCATAAAGTGCATGCGTATAGTTTAGGGTTATTTGTTTTAATTAAGTAGGGTTTGATCAGCTAGGGTTAGTTACATATATATGGTTTAGGGTTAATGCATGGCACATTACATATAGTTTAAATCTCAAGAATGTTTATACATGATAGGCCATATGTGCAAAGGAATTTTTTTCCTCGTGAACTTGTCAAAATTCAAGTTTATCAGTGCCAATGGAAACTAGTCCAAAAAATTACATAGAGGACCAAAAGTACTAGACAATAACTAATAGAACCTGCAACTTTACAAAAAGGACCCCAAAACATATAGAAGAAAATCAATCGAGTCCTTCTCGACCGCACATCAGATCTCTGCTCCGCATCCTTTCCAGCAACTCCGTCGCCGGGGACGCACCACTTGGGACGGTGTCGCCGGTAGTCGCCAGGACGAAGGAGAAGAAGGGCCTCAGCAACGGCATATTGGCTCTGAGAAGGGTCGCTGAAAGTCCAAGATGTGCACGGGCAAGACGGATGACGCCGTCGTATGCCCCGAGCTTGTGAACTTTAGCAGCTTGACTTCCCCATTGGCCAGATCTGAAGCACTGACCAAAGCAAGCCTCACCGTTAGCGCCATCACATTGATGGCACCAGATCGGGGTTTGGCCGGCAAGATCCGCCAGATTCACCATAGGCCAGATCTGAAGCCGATGACGAGATCCCCGACTCCATTGCGCCATTCTGCTCATGGGAAACACTGGATCTAAGCTTACAACAACACTAACTCCCTCGGATCCAAATTAGCTGACTCAACTTTGCTTATCTAAATATGGATGTATCCACACATGTTTTTACTCTAGATACATACACGTCTAAGGAAAGTTGAATCAATTAATTTAGTTCGGAGGGTGTACAATATACAGAGAGAAGTCGGCCTCGTCTCCGGCCGGCGAGGCCGCCGGAGAGAAGGGGGAGAGGAGCCGGGGGAGTGGGAGAGACTCGAGAGAGAAAGAGAAGAGGAAGAAATGAGAGCTCCCTGGGGAAGAACATTATTTTTGTCGTTCTGCTCGTAGCTTGAAACTGAAAATTTCGGCCACGCGCCAAATCATCCCGCCGCATCCATTCGAAAATCCCGTGACCAGTTTTACCCTTTTAACCCTGGTCCGGAAGCTACAACCCACCGACCATGGAGGGCTCATTCGGTAACAATGAAATATCTTGCCTAGATCCCGAACCCTCCCCACAGGCCCACACCCACCCACCAACCATTCGCCCCATTAGCTCAAAAATACTCTCACACGCCAAAGCTCTGACTCTCTACAGTACTAGATCTGCTTCGCCGCCGGCATACTCCTCCACAGCGTAGCCTTGATCGTGTTGGCTGTCCACCCACCTGATCCGCTCCCCCGCCGCCCTCGTCACCGACGGATCTGCTTCACCGCCGACCTCGCCACCGACGGATCTGCTTCACCGCCGACCTCGCCACCGACGGATCTGCTTCACCGCCGACCTCGCCACCGACTACCTCGCCGCAGCGGCTGTATCAACTTCACCGAATACCTTGCCAGCCAACCAGATCTGCTTCACTAACGCCCGCTTCTACTGAAACATGGTCGATTCATCGTCTCCCGCGTTCGCCGCCGCTGGAATGCAAGTTGCCGCCCCCGTCCACCCCGCCGCAGCTTGGTTAGTACGCTGGCCCGTTAGATCGCGGTGTTTCTTTAGCCATGTTTTGTGTAGTTATTTGCAGATCTCATATGCCGTTAACTTTCTTGATGTGTTGCTTCGCATGAAGTTTGTTTAAATGTTGTACAGTACAAAAGCATTATCCGGTCGCTACCATCCTGTTCATTCTACTGACACCTGTGTGCATCCACATATTTATAGCCTTGTACCCATTCATTTGCTGCCAACTGTTTTTGTACTGCATGCTATTGTCGCACTGCTTTTATAGTCGTGCTATGGGCATTTCCAATCTGCTTGTTCTTATACCACGTCATTAGCTCACCGCTAGCTGTTTTCTCGTGTCTGCTATTCTCACACTGCTTTTATAATCATGCTATGTGCATTTCCAATCTGCTTGCTCTTATACCTCGTCTTTAGCTTATATAGTTATTGCTGCGTGCATGTCTGGTCTTTGTATTATCGTAGACTGACTTGTCAATGTTATTTTTCCTTGGGATTGATCATGCGAACCACTTATTAGAACATCCAACATTAACAGCGGGGACGCTAGGTAAGGTTGGAATCTGAGTTCGTGGTTGGTAATTTTGGCAGTTTACTTCCGTTATTATCTATAACCTATATGCATTGTTCCTTATGCAAGAGATTAACACTTGGAACCCTGCCATAGCAATGCCATTCATGCTTTACTATGTTTCTGCCTATTTGATATGCTTGTCTTGGAGAAACTTCGAGGGTGATTTGAACCTGACATTTGGTCATTCTTAATGCCAGTTTACTTTATGTGTAAAACCTTGGCATTACCCTACTCTAAATCTGAATGTCTGAAATTCGTATCTCATGCAAAGCAACATCTAGTTGGTTTTAATTTGATATCTGGTAACTATTGGCTTATTCATTTGGCAGCTCAAGTTTTTTGTTATTTGAAACCAGCTGACTTGGTCTTAAATGTGATATCTAAACACAGATTAAGGACAATGGAGCAGGAGGATTAGCATTTCACTTGATGGCTGAACCTAAAATGATAGGCATGTTGACCACGACTAGTGCACGCAAGAGAAGGACCTGCAGTGAGCCAGTATGTGCTTAGTACATGCATCTTATCTTATCTTGTGCTTATTTCTGCTACATGCTGTTATCTGATCTCTACATTGCGTAATACATGTTTGAATAGTTAATTGTTGTAACTATGTTTACAATGTTACCAGAATGCTGTTTTAATGAAGCAGTCATCATTAGAAGATAGTCGCCAAAAAAGGATCTGTAGCGACCCTGTGCAACATTATGATGTAAGTTTGTGCTTAGTACAAGTTCCATACATGTCTTATTTATGCAACTTGTTATTATCTTATATCTACATTGCATAATAAATGTTTGCATAGTTCATCGTTTAACTCTTTTTGCATTATTATCAGAATGCAGTTGTGATGAAGCAATCTTCATTACCAGTGAGGCCCACAAAAAGTTCTGATCTTTCTTCTGATGCATCTTCTCATAGCCGTCAACCTAGACCATTTCTTTCATCAGACAGTAAATATCTCAAGGCTGTACTTTATAAAAGACATGGTATTGCTGCTTTAAGATCTGTAGCTGATATGTTGACAAAGAGTACACAAGATTCAATCAAGGCGATTGCCAAATGTCAACGTGTTATTGATGATGCTAATAGAAGTCCTCAATGATTCTATGTAATTTTTTTATTTGGGCACATTAATTGCCTTGTAATTTTCCTATTTGTTTTATTTGTGTATGTAATTGTGTGTATCATTGAAATCAGATTTTAGGCTCATGAAATTTAATGCAAGTTGACTAGTCAAACAAGTAGGGCCCTACAACAGATTGGGCCGGCCCACTTACAGTAGTGTGGGACCCACTTTCATTTTGGGCCGGCCCACTTCTTTAGTAGGCCGGCCCGGTTACACGATAATGGGCTCCACATGCTTATTGGGCCCCACTTGCTCTATGGTGGTCCCACATGGTAAATGGGCCGGCCCTTTAATAGGAAGGTGGGACCCACCTGTGTTTTGACCCGGCCCATCTTGTTGGGCCGGCCCACTTTCTAGATGGTGGACCCCACATACCAAATGGGCCGCCCACTTTCTATATGGTGGACCCCACACACCAAATGGGCCGGCCCTTTAATAGGATGGCCCACCTGTGTTTTGGCCCGGCCACTATCTTGTTGGGCCCCACTTTCTACATGGTGGACCCCACATACCAAATGGGCCGGCCCATTAACAGAATGTGGGACCCACATGTGTTTTTGGCCGACCCACTATCTTGGTGGGCCCCACTTGCTATATTGTGGACCCCACATACTAAATGGGCCGGCCCTTTAACAGGAAGGTGGGTCCCACCTGTGTTTTTGCCCGACCCACTATCTTGTTGGGCCGGCCCACTTGATATATGGTGGACCCCACACACTAAATGGGCCGGCCCTTTAACGGAAAGTGGGACCCACTGTGTTTTTGGCCCGACCCACTAGCTTGTTGGGCCGGCCCACTTGCTATACGGTGGACCCACACACTAAATGGGCCGGCCTTTTAACGGAAAGTGGGACCCACCGTGTTTTTGGCCCGGCCCACTTGCTTCTTGGGCCGGCCGAGTTGTAAAGGTGGACCCCACATGTTAAATGGGCCGGCCCATTTAACTTTTGACCAGTCAACATTAGAGGTTAGGCCCGGCCCACGTAACTAATGGACCGGCCCAGCTATATAGTTGACCGGTCAAACTATGTCATCTGGCCCGGCCCGCTTAAGACGTGGCAGGCCTCGTGTGGGCCTACCATCTACCACGGGGTTTCAGCGGTTAACGCCGTTAACTGGCAGTTAACGGCGTCTGCCACGTGTCAGTTTGCATGACGTCAGCAGTCAACGGGCTCCCGAAAACACTTCCGCAACGGTCCGATTTTCCGTGGCGGAAGGGCGCCCAAGCGCGACGGACCGAAAAAATCGTCGTTGGACTTTGCCTGACGCAGTTTCGACAACGGAACCCATATCGTCGGGTTAGGCCCATAGGCGACGAAAAATGCCCCTTAGTTGACGATTTTGGGACGTTGTCTATCAGAACTTTTCTTGTAGTGTGTGGGCGAGATTGAACACCTTTTTTATGTGTTAAGCTGAGGCCTCGTTTAGCTGAGGATTTCGACTTAGGCCTAACAGCTCAGCACACCCACAAATAAATCTCCTTGCGCGCACCACTGTCAGCAAAAATAACAAAATTAGCACGCAAGATTAAGAACGAAGTGAATTTAATTAACTTGGTTAGCTTTTCAAGCAATATATTCAGAGAAAGAGCACACATGTTCGGCTCGAAATAATCGTAAGAGAAGAACAATAAATCTAAGGCACCCCACTTCATCGGAAGAAGGGGCGCGACAACGCATGGATTCATACCTTGAGTCGACGCTGGCTCGTAGAAGGGCGGCCGCGCCTCGAGGATGCCGGCGACGTCTCCACCTCGGTATCACATGTGACTGCTTCTCGACGGGCGGTGCGCCGCGCCATGTAGAAGATCTATCAAAAGAGGAGAGCCCGATGACGCTACCGACGCCTCAACCTTGATAGCACCGGCCTGTTGCTCCGCACTGAGATGCGCCACATGCAAGATTTAGCGGATGCGCCAATTTCAGAGATATGTCATGATCGTTGTAACAAATTTCACCGTGATGATGATTTGATCCTGCACTCGGCCTTGAACACAAGTACTAGTACAGTCTCACAATTTTTTTATCATTATACTTTGCGAGATTTAGCGGATGCGCCAATTTTAGAGATATGTCATGATCGTTGTAACGAATTTCAACGTGATGATGATTTGATCCTGCACTCGGCCTTGAACATAAGTACTAGTACATTCTCACAATTTTTTTATCATTATACTTTGCGAGATTTAGCGGATGCGCCAAATTCAGAGATAGATCATGATCATGGTAACACACTTTTCAATGTAATGATGATTTGATGTTGCACTCGACCTTGAACATAAGTCCTAGTACGGTCTCACAATTTTGTATCATTATACTTTGCAAGTTTTAGCGGATGCGCCCATTTTCAGAGGTAGATCATGATCATGGTAACAAATTTTAAACGTGATGATGATTTGATGTTGCACTCGACCTTGAACAGAAGTACTACTACTGTCTCACAATTTCTTTATCATTATACTTTGCAAGATTTAGCGGATGCGCCAAATTTAGAGATAGATCATGATCATGGTAACAAATTTTCAACGTGATGATGATTTGATGTTGCACTCGGGCTTGAACATAAGTACTAGTACGGTCACTCAAAATTTTAGCATTATACTTTGCAACGGATGCACCAATTTCAGGTGCATGTCACCAGATCTGTGTCCGATGATGATCATGGTAGTAACCGATGTTCAACTTGATGATGATTTGATTTTACAGTCGGCCTTGAACAGAGGTACTAGTACGGTCTCACAATTTTTTATCATTATACTTGGACCTTAGCGAAATTCAAAATCTCATAGCGGCAAAACTTCCCGCCCACAAAATACAAAAATTTCACACGCTTCCAAATTCCCATTCTACCCCTGTGGAGATGACAGCAAAGTCGGTTGGTGGGGGGGTCTGCCCGTCATTTTTTGGATCACCACCTCCCTAGCCCCGGATACCCTCCCAAAAAAATTCATTTCCCTCAGTCTCTCATCTGAGACCACCCACCGGAACTTCTCAAGTCCCTCTCTCTACCACCTCCACGACCACCGCACCGGAACATCCCCGCCGGACTTCCCTGGCCTACCCGAGCCCTCGCGATCCTCGTCATCCGGCTGCCTGCCGGAGCCGCTTCATCGACGCCGTCATCAACCGGACCGGATCATCCCCGCCGAACCTCGAAACCATATGCTCATCCAGCAGTCTACCGCAGTCGCTTCAGCTGCGGTATCGTCCACCCCACCGGAGCCGCTTCGCCGGATCCGTCGTCCACCGCATCGGATCTTGCTCACCGACACCGCTGTGCATGAACCGGATCTGCTTCACCGGCGCCGTGCATGATCTAAACTCTTCTACTGTCGCTTTTCTATTGCTTGCCTGCAAGTTCTTGTTTAATCTTGGGGGAACCTGTTTGTGCTAACGACGCGCCGTTACGTTTTTGCAGATGAGATGAGTAATCATGAAGTGTAATGGCCGTCTCTCCAACCCCAAGTAGCACATGTAGCGTACTTCATCACCGGATCTATCAACCCCAGGAAGATCTGCTGTGACTCCCACAGAGTGCTTCTCCTAATGTAAGTCCCTTGTTTTAGCGCCATGTTCTGGGTTCAGATGCTTGTTTGTCTGAAGCTCTTTTAGTTCATTCCTAGCTATGACCGTAACACGTTGCTATTTTCTACTTCATTGCTAACTTTAAGCGATTGAACATTTTGGTTTGCATTCCCTGCTCTGTAGATGTAGCCATCATAACTTCTATCTTGCTCAGTCGTTGTTACAAAAATTATAGGTATTATAGTAACATCCTGCTATTATTTAGTTCATGGCCAATTTTAAGTAATTGCACATGTTGGTTCGCATTCCCTGCTCTATAGCTTTTGGCATCGTAACTTCTATATTTGGTTTACATTCCCTGCTCTGTAGATCTAGCCATCATAACTTTATCTTGCTCAGTCGTTGTTACAAAAATTATGGCCTGCTACTATGTTGTTTGTGCCAATTTTTTACTCCATGAACATGTTGGCTTGCATTCCCTGTACTACAGGTGATGCCATTGTTTTGTATCTAGTTCATTGTAAGCTAACAAAGTAAGGACTTAGTTTGGCATGCTATCACTCTGCTATCTAGCCTGTAGTACAAATAAACTTGTCATACTACTAGATAATAATTTTGCGTGCCATCTTGTTCTTCAAAAGCTGCATTATTGACTTGTTTCTCTGACTTGGCATGACGCTCACATATGGAAAGCTGAACATATTGGTTTGCATTCCCTCTTATACAAGTTCACAGGTGATCCCACTATATTCTGTATCTGGTCCATCCTAAGCTCCAGCATTAACTATCCTCTATGTGTTGCTCATTACAAGTTTATATCCCGAAACATCTTGATTTGCATCCCCTTCACTATAAGTTCAGGAGTATTATTTAGTTCACGGCCAAAATTAAGTAATTGCACTTGGCACATGTTGGTTCACATTCCCTCCTCTTTAGCTTTTGCCATCGTAACTTCTATTTTTGGTTTACATTCCCTGCTCTGTAGATGTAGCCATCATAACTTCATCTTGCTCAGTCGTTGTTACAAAATTTATAGCCTGCTACTATGTTGTTCATGCCAATTTTGTACTCCCTGAACATGTTGGTTTGCATGGGACTCGACAGTAGTAAGTCTGTTGTTTCATTCTAACATGCTCTGTTATATTGGCTGTTGGTATGCGGCATGCACTCTTTGTTTGCTTATTGTGCGCATTACAATGATCTTGTTATAACGACGAAATGATGAGTTCCAAATTCTTTGGCAAACAATATTGTAGTGTCTTTGCCTTTCCATTGTTGTTGTCTTAACTTGTAATGTCTTTGTTTCAGATATAGGTGCTGCATGGACAACTTAAAAGATTGCCGGATCGCTTCATTGTATTGCTAGGTTTAATTACCATTCAATTTCTCTGGGTTCTGTAATATTTTTTCAAAGCCTTGCAGCTGATGTAATATTTAGTTAGTTTTTATAGTTCTTTCGCGCATTTTTTCTTTGGTGCTTGTGGTAAGTGAGGCTATCCGACAGAAATCAATGCTGCGTAAATATTCTCAGTATCTAAATCACGAATTCCCATCCCTTAAACGGCCCAATTAAGCGAAATCACATATGTGCCGGCCCGCAAAATCCTAAAGCGCCTATTACGCCGGCATATAAACAGCAACTAAACGGTGGCCCACTGATTCTGTGGACCCGCACTCTAAGTGGGCCGCCCACTTGCTTTAGGTGGACCCCACCACTACTAGGGCCCACTAACTAGTTGGGCCAGCCCAATTGCTTTTGTGGTGGACCCCACATACTAAATGGGCCGGCCCTTTAAGACGAAAGTGGGACCCACCGGTGTTTTTGGCCCGGCCACTCTCTTGTTGGGCCGGCCCACTTGCTATATGGTGGACCCCACGTACTAAATGGGCCGGCCTTTAAGGAAAGTGGGACCCACCGGTTTTTGGGCCGGCCCACTAGCGTGTTGGGCCGGCCCACTTGCTATATGGTGGACCCCACGTACTAAATGGGCCGGCCCTTAACAGGAAAGTGGGACCCACCTGTGTTTTTGGCCCGCCCACTAGCGTGTTGGGCCGGCCCACTTGCTATATGGGACCACGTACTAAATGGGCGGCCCTTTAACAGGAAAGTGGGACCCACTGTGTTTTGGCCCGGCCCACTATCTTGTTGGGCCGGCCCACTTGCTATATGGTGGTCCCCACATACTAAATGGGCCAGCCCTTTAACTGGAAAGTGGGACCCACCTGTGTTTTTGGCCCGGCCCACTATCTTGTTGGGCCGGCCCACTTGCTATATGGTGGACCCCACATACTAAATGGGCTGGCCCTTTAACAGGAAAGTGGGACCTTTTGGCCCGGCCCACTGGCTTGTTGGGCCAGCCCATTTGATCAAATGTGGACCCCACGTACTAAATGGGCCGGCCCGATAGCAGGAAAGTGGGACCCACATGCTAATTGGGCCGGCCCAATAACTTCTTGGGCCGGCCCAGTTGCTTTAATGTGGACCCCACTTTGTAAATGGGCCGGCCCGATACCAGGAAAGTGGGTCCCACATGTCTTGTGGGCCGGCCCTTTTGCCTGTTGACCGGTCAAACGAGTGCATTCGGCCCGGCCCACATGCTTAGTGGGCCGGCCCATTAAAGTTTTGACCAGTCAACCTTAGAGGTTAGGCCCGGCCCACGTAACTAATGGACCAGCCCAGCTATATAGTTGACCGGTCAAACTAAGTCAGCTGGCCCGGCCCGCAAACTTAATGGGCCGGCCCGCTTAAGACGTGGCAGGCCTCGTGTGGGCCTACCATCTACCACGGGGTTTCAGCGGTTAACGCCGTTAACTGCCAGTTAACGGCGTCTGCCACGTGTCAGTTTGCATGACGTCAGCAGTCAACGGGCTCCCGGAAACACTTGGGCAACGGTCCGATTTTCCGTGGCGGAAGGGCGCCCAAGCGCGACGGACCGAAAAAATCGTCGTAGGACTTTGCCTGACGCAGTTTCCACAACAGAACCCATATCGTCGGGTTAGGCCCATAGGCGACGAAAAATACCCCTTAGCGGACGATTTTGAGACGTTGTCTATCAGAACTTTTCTTGTAGTGGAAAGCTCTAAGCTTGGGGATGCCCCGGTGGTTCACCCCTGCATATTCTAAGAAGACTCAAGCGTCTAAGCTTGGGGATGCCCAAGGCATCCCCTTCTTCATCGACAACATCATCAGGTTCCTCCCCTGAAACTATATTTTTATTCATCACATCTTATGTACTTTGCTTGGAGCGTCGGTTTGTTTTTGTTTTTGTTTTGTTTGAATAAAATGGATCCTAGCATTCATTGTGGGAGAGAGACACGCTCCGCTGTTGCATATGGACAAATATGTCCTTAGGCTTTACTCATAATATTCATGGCGAAGTTTCTTCTTCGTTAAATTGTTATATGGTTGGAATTGGAAAATGATACATGTAGTATTTGCTATAATATCTTGGATAATGTGATACTTGGCAATTGTTGTGCTCATGCTTAAGCTCTTGCATCATTTACTTTGCACCCATTAATGAAGAAACACTTAGAGCTTGCTAATTTGGTTTGCATATTTGGTTTCTCTAGAGTCTATATAATATCTAGTATTGAGTTTTGAACAACAAGGAAGACGGTGTAGAGTCTTATAATGTTTACAATATGTCTTTTATATGAGTTTTGCTGCACCGTTCATCCTTGTGTTTGTTTCAAATAACCTTGCTAGCCTAAACCTTGTATCGAGAGGGAATACTTCTCATGCATCCAAAACCCTTGAGCCAACCACTATGCCATTTGTGTCCACCATATCTACCTACTACATGGTATTTCTCCGCCATTCCAAAGTAAATTGCTTGAGTGCTACCTTTAAAATTCCATCATTCGCCTTTGCAATATATAGCTCATGGGACAAATAGCTTAAAAACTATTGTGGTATTGAATATGTACTTATGCACTTTATCTCTTATTAAGTTGCTTGTTGTGCGATAACCATGTTTCTGGGGACGCCATCAACTATTCCTTGTTGAATATCATGTGAGTTGCTATGCATGTCCGTCTTGTCTGAAGTAAGAGAGATCTACCACCTTAATGGTTGGAGCATGCATATTGTTAGAGAAGAACATTGGGCCGCTAACTAAAGCCATGAATCATGGTGGAAGTTTCAGTTTTGGACACATATCCTCAACCTCATATGAGAATAATAATTGTTGCTACATGCTTATGCATTAAAGAGGAGTCCATTATCTGTTGTCCATGTTGTCCCGGTATGGGTGTCTAAGTTGAAGAATGATCAAAAGCGAGAAATCCAATGCGAACTTTCTCCTTAGACCCTTGTACAGGCGGCATGGAGGTACCCCATTGTGACACTTGGTTAAAACATGTGCATTGCGATGATCCGGTAGTCCAAGCTAATTAGGACAAGGTGCGGGCACTATTAGTATACTATGCAACTTGTAAGATATAATTTACATAACTCATATGCTTTATTACTACCGTTGACAAAATTGTTTCATGTTTTCAAAATAAAAGCTCTAGCACAAATATAGCAATCAATGCTTTCCTCTTTGAAGGACCATTCTTTTACTTTTATGTTGAGTCAGTTCACCTATCTCTCTCCACCTCAAGAAGCAAACACTTGTGTGAACTGTGCATTGATTCCTACATACTTGCATATTGCACTTGTTATATTACTCTATGTTGACAATTATCCATGAGATATACATGTTACAAGTTGAAAGCAACCGCTGAAACTCAATCTTCCTTTGTGTTGCTTCAATACCTTTACTTTGATTTATTGCTTTATGAGTTAACTCTTATGCAAGACTTATTGATGCTTGTCTTGAAGTACTATTCATGAAAAGTCTTTGCTTTATGATTCAGTTGTTTACTCATGTCATTACCATTGTTTTGATCGCTGCATTCATTACATATGTTTACAAATAGTATGATCAAGGTTATGATGGCATGTCACTTCAGAAATTATCTTTGTTATCATTTTACCTGCTCGGGACGAGCAGAACTAAGCTTGGTGATGCTGATACGTCTCCGACGTATCGATAATTTCTTATGTTCCATGCCACATTATTGATGATATCTACATGTTTTATGCACACTTTATGTCATATTCGTGCATTTTCTGGAACTAACCTATTAACAAGATGCCGAAGAGCCAGTTGCTGTTTCTGTTTTTGGTTTCAGAAATCCTAGTAACGAAATATTCTCGGAATTGGACAAAATCAACGCCCGGGTCCTATTTTGCCACGAAGCTTCCAGACCGAAGAGGAGTCGAAGTGGGGCCACGAGGCCACCATGGGCGGCGCGGCCCAGGCCCCCGGCCGCGCCGACCTATGGTGTGGGCCCCTCGTGCGCCTCTTGACCTGCCCTTCCGCCTACAAATAGCCTCCATCGCGAAACCCCCTCAGAGAGCCACGATACGGAAAACCTTCGAGACGCCGCCGCCGCCAATCCCATCTCGGGGATTCGGAGATCTCCTCCGCACCCTGCCGGAGAGGGGATTCATCTCCCGAGGACTCTACACCGCCATGATCGCCTCCGGAGTGATGAGTGAGTAGTTCACCCCTGGACTATAGCAGTAGCTAGATGGTTGTCTTCTCCTCATTGTGCTTCATTGTTGGATCTTGTGAGATGCCTAACATGATCAAGATCATCTATCTGTAATTCTATATGTTGTGTTTGTCGGGATCCGATGGATAGAGAATACCATGTTATGTTAATTATCAAGTTATTACCTATGTGTTGTTTATGATCTTGCATGCTCTCCGTTACTAGTAGAGGCTCTGGCCAAGTTTTTGCTCTTAACTCCAAGAGGGAGTATTTATGCTCGATAGTGGGTTCATGCCTTCATTGACACCTGGGACAGTGACAGAAAGTTCTAAGGTTGTGTTGTGCTGTTGCCACTAGGGATAAAACATTGATGCTATGTCCGAGGATGTAGTTGTTGATTACATTACGCACCATACTTAATGCAATTGTCTGTTGCTTTGCAACTTAATACTGGAAGGGGTTCGGATGATAACCTGAAGGTGGACTTTTTAGGCATAGATGCAGTTGGATGGCGGTCTATGTACTTTGTCGTAATGCCCAATTAAATCTCACTATACTTATCATGTCATGTATGTGCATTGTTATGCCCTCTCTATTTGTCAATTGCCCGACTGTAATTTGTTCACCCAACATGCTTTTATCTTATGGGAGAGACACCTCTAGTGAACTGTGGACCCCGGTCCATTCTTTTACACTGAAATACAATCTACTGCAATACTTGTTTTACTGTTTTCTTGCAAACAATCATCTTCCACACAATACGGTTAACCCTTTGTTACAGCAAGCCGGTGAGATTGACAACCTCACTGTTTCGTTGGGGCAAAGTACTTTGTTTGTGTTGTGCAGGTTCCACGTTGGCGCCGGAATCCCTGGTGTTGCGCCGCATTACATTTCGCCGCCATCAACCTTCAACGTGCTTCTTGGCTCCTACGGTTCGATAAACCTTGGTTTCTTTCTGAGGGAAAACTTGCTACTGTCTGCATCACACCTTCCTCTTGGGGTTCCGAACGGACGTGTGTCAACTGCACGCATCAGGCGCCGGCTCGACGGAGTGGCGGCGGCGGCTTGACGGAGATGCGCTCGCCAGAGTTCGCCAGTGAGAAATGTTCGCCGGGGCAGCGAGGAGCTCGGGCGCGAGGAAGAGCGGAACGAGAGCACGAGCGGAGCAAGGACGCGAGGAAGAAGGAGTGCGGGAGTGCCGCCTCGATCCCCCCCCGCGCGGCATTTATAGCCACCCGGGGCGGACGGTTGGCCTCCAAGTGGCGGACGTGGCCACGCCGCCCGGATTTTCTGCGCCATAACTTCGCCCACGTTCGCTGCGGTTACAGAAACGCCACACCACGTCCCCACGACCGCACCGGATCCGAGAGGAGACAGTGATGTGACCAGACGACGACGCAGCTACGACGTCAGACCTCAAATCGGGTGCGGGACCCGAGCGGCGGAGACTCCGCGCCGCAAGCCGAGCCGGACATTAAGTTCAACTCGGCCCAAAATTTGCCCGCAAGGCGGGACATCGCCAAAACTTGTGAGAAAGCAAAAGCTGCATAAGTGCAAATAGTGGCCGGCTAGGAGCAGCCGGCGGAACGAGCCGGATGAGGGCGCAGCCGGCTGAATGGAAATTCTCGGCCCCTCCAAGTGCCGTCAAGTATATTGAAGAAGCCAGGAAAACCTGCCTAGGTCCTTCTAAACGCAGGACCTTGCCAGCTTCGGGGGCTAATGTCGGGGGGAAGACCCCGGGTAGGGCAATGGACGCGGAGCAGCCGGCTGGCCACTGGCCGGCTCGCGGCAAAGGCCGGCTGAGGAGCAGCCGGCTGGCGCCGTGGCCGGCTGGTCCGGAAGCCGGCTGGCTCTAGGTCCTAGTCGGCCTGGCTACGGCCGCCAATGCTGTAGCTGGGCCGGCTTCTACAAGCCATATCCGACTGGGGTTTGTACCTCAGACCGACTCGAGGCTGGCGAGTCTTGCACTAGAAGGAACCGGGTTGGTGATCCGGGTTCCCAAAGTCCACGCTGACTTCATCTTCCGTAAAGCGCGGGGCACTGTGGAGCAATAGTGCCACGCGCCGGACAGGCCATCATGGCTACGTCGATCCGTACTGGCTACAGTGGCTGATGGCGACAGGGACACCTCCTCTCCATACCGCTGACCTTGGCAGCCGGATGGGACAGGCCATGAGGCCTCAACGGCTCCTGACGTCACCGCCTCGGGAAGGAGCGGAAGCCGGAGCCGGCCAAGCCGGCCAGTAGACTATAGGGTCTTATATGTAAAGTGCCGGTGCCTATATAAGCCGCACTACCCCCTCTCGTGCAGGGGATCGATCATTCTCACCTCACTTCCACCTTAGCTGCCCTGTGAGAGAGACCTTGTCTTCCTTAGCCTCCCAGGAGCAGCCGGACACAGCTCTAGGAGCAACCTTGTATTGTGTGATCATCATATACACTCTAGCAGGAGTAGAGGTGTTACCTCCATCGGAGGGCCTCGAACCTGGGTACGTCGCCGTGTCGCTCGTCCCCATACCCGCATCCGGATACCGCCGTGAGATCTCCTAGGAACCACCTTCGTTAGCCACCCTATGGCATATGCCGTGACGATACCACGACATTTGGCGCCCACCGTGGGGCCTTCAAAATCCCTCTCAAGAGCTTCATTTTGGAGTGACTACGAAGGATACATGCTTAATTTTTCATATTCATGTTTTAAACTTGTTTAAATCATGGTCAAACCTAGGATTTGACCAAGATTCAAATGGGCATAATTTTAAAAAAATGAAAAATCAAGGCACATGGTCTTCTTATGTCATATAGTAAGCATTCAATTAAGTTGATAAACAAGGTCTAGACATATTCAAACCAGAGAAATCATGTATCTACCCCCTAACCCTAAACTCTGTCTCATGAAGTCAAGCATGCATGAAGATAGTTGGTTTTTGGTTTCAAACATGGAAATTTCAAAAACCCTCCCAAGAGCTTCATTTTGGAGTGACTAAGAAGGATATATGCTTAATTTTTCATATTCATGTTTTCAACTTGTTTAAATCATGGTCAAACTTAGGATTTGACCAAGATTCAAATGGGCATGAAATTAAAAAAAACAATAAAATGAAAAACCAATGCACATAGTCTTCTTATGTCATATATATAGTAAGCATTCAATTAAGTTGATAACAAGGTCTAGACATATTCAAACGAGAAAAATCATGTATCAAGCTACCCCTAACCCCAAACTCTATCTTATGAAGTCAAGCATGAAGAGAAGTACGTGGTTTTTGGTTTCAAACATGGAAATTTCAAAAACCCTCTCAAGAGCTTCATTTTGGAGTGACTATGAAGGATACATGCTTAATTTTCATATTCATGTTTTAAACTTGTTTAAATCATGGTCAAACCTAGGATTTGACCAAGATTCAAATGGGCATGATTTAAAAAAATGAAAAATCAAGACACATAGTCTTTTATGTCATATAGTAAGCATTCAATTAAGTTGATAAACAAGGTCTAGACATATTCAAACCAGAGAAATCATGTATCTACCCCTAACCCTAAACTCTGTCTTATGAAGTCACAAGAGAAGTTGTTTTTGGTTTCAAACATGGAAATTTCAAAAACCCTCCCAAAGAGCTTCATTTTGGAGTGACTAAGAAGGATCCATAGGAAACTATGTACTAATACAGTATAATGATCACCCGAGTTATTAGAGCAACAAGTTTGTCACTTACGTGTGGTTCCCATGCGTGAGGTCCCACACTTCAGTGAGCACAAGTCACGTAATCTTCTTATGTCATATAGTAAGCATTCAATTAAGTTGATAAACAAGGTCTAGACATATCAAACCAGAAAAATCATGTATCTACCCCCTATATATCCCTAAACCCTGACTTATGAAGTCAAGCATGAAGAGAAGAAGTGGTTTTTGGTTTCAAACATGGAAATTTCAAAAACCCTCCCAAGAGCTTCATTTTGGAGTGACTAATTAAGACGCATACATGCTTACTTTTTCATATTCATGTTTTAAACTTGTTCAAATCTTGGTCAACAAACCTAGGATTTGACGAAGATTCAAATGGGTATAAAAAATTAAAACCAAGGTCTGCTCATGTCATATAGTAAGCATTTAATTAAATTGATAAACAAGGTCTAGACATATTCAAACTAGCAGGAAAATCATGTATCTACCCCTAAACTATGTCTTATGAAGTCAAGCATGCATGAAGAGAAGTGGTTTTTGGTTTTCAAGCATGGAAATTTCAAAAACCCTCCCAAGAGCTACATATTGGAGTGACTAAGAAGGATAGATGCTTAATTTTTCATATTCATGTTTGAAACTTGATTAAATCATGGTCAAACCTAGGATTTGACCAAGATTCAAATGGGCATAAAAATTCAAAAAAAATGAAAAACCAATGCACATAGTCATCTTATGTCATCTAGTAAGCATTCAATTAAGTTGATAAACAAGGTCTAGACATATTCAAACCAGAAACATCATGTATCTACCTACCCCTATCCCTAAACTCTATCTTATGAAGTCAAGCATGCATGAAGAGAAGTGGTTTTTGGTTTCAAACATGGAAATTTCAAAAACCCTACCAAGATCTACATTTTGGAGTGACTAAGAAGGATATATGCTTAATTTTTCATATTCATGTTTTAAACTTGTTTAAATCATGGTCAAACCTAGGATTTGACCAAGATTCAAATGGGCATAAAAATTCAGGAAAAACAAAAAATGGAAAATCAAGGCACATAGTCTTCTTATGTCACATAGTAAGCATTCAATTAAGTTGATAAACAAGGTCTAGATATATTCAAACCAGAGAAATCATGTATCTACCCCTAACCCTAAACTCTGTCTCATGAAGTCAAGCATGAAGATATGTGGTTTTTGGTTTCAAACATGGAAATTTCAAAAACCCTCCCAAGAGCTTCATTTTGGAGTGACTAAGAAGGATACATGCTTACTTTTTCATATTCATGTTTTAAACTTGTTCAAATCTTGGTCAACAAACCTAGGATTTGACGAAGATTCAAATGGGTATAAAAAATTAAAACCAAGGTCTGCTCATGTCATATAGTAAGCATTCAATTAAATTGATAAACAAGGTCTAGACATATTCAAACTAGCAGGAAAATCATGTATCTACCCCTAACCCTAAACTATGTCTTATGAAGTCAAGCATGCATGAAGAGAAGTGGTTTTTGGTTTTCAAGCATGGAAATTTCAAAAACCCTCCCAAGAGCTACATATTAGAGTGACTAAGAAGGATAGATGCTTAATTTTTCATATTCATGTTTTAAACTTGATTAAATCATGGTCAAACCTAGGACTTGACCAAGATTCAAATGGGCATAAAAATTCAAAAAAATGAAAAACCAATGCACATAGTCATCTTATGTCATCTAGTAAGCATTCAATTAAGTTGATAAACAAGGTCTAGACATATTCAAACCAGAAACATCATGTATCTACCCCTATCCCTAAACTCTATCTTATGAAGTCAAGCATGCATGAAGAGAAGTGGTTTTTGGTTTCAAACATGGAAATTTCAAAAACCCTACCAAGATCTACATTTTGGAGTGACTAAGAAGGATATATGCTTAATTTTTCATATTCATGTTTTAAACTTGTTTAAATCATGGTCAAACCTAGGATTTGACCAAGATTCAAATGGGCATAAAAATTCAGGAAAAACAAAAAATGGAAAATCAAGGCACATAGTCTTCTTATGTCACATAGTAAGCATTCAATTAAGTTGATAAACAAGGTCTAGATATATTCAAACCAGAGAAATCATGTATCTACCCCTAACCCTAAACTCTGTCTCATGAAGTCAAGCATGAAGATATGTGGTTTTTGGTTTCAAACATGGAAATTTCAAAAACCCTCCCAAGAGCTTCATTTTGGAGTGACTAAGAAGGATACATGCTTACTTTTTCATATTCATGTTTTAAACTTGTTCAAATCTTGGTCAACAAACCTAGGATTTGACGAAGATTCAAATGGGTATAAAAAAATTAAAACCAAGGTCTGCTCATGTCATATAGTAAGCATTCAATTAAATTGATAAACAAGGTCTAGACATATTCAAACTAGCAGGAAAATCATGTATCTACCCCTAAACTATGTCTTATGAAGACAAGCATGCATGAAGAGAAGTGGTTTTTGGTTTCAAACATGGAAATTTTAAAAACCCTACCAAGATCTACATTTTGGAGTGACTAAGAAGGATATATGCTTAATTTTTCATATTCATGTTTTAAACTTGTTTAAATCATGGTCAAACCTAGGATTTGACCAAGATTCAAATGGGCATAAAAATTAAGGAAAAACAAAAAATGGAAAATCAAGGCACATAGTCTTCTTATGTCACATAGTAAGCATTCAATTAAGTTGATAAACAAGGTCTAGATATATTCAAACCAGAGAAATCATGTATCTACCCCCTAACCCTAAACTCTGTCTCATGAAGTCAAGCGCATGAAGATATGTGGTTTTTGGTTTCAAACATGGAAATTTCAAAAACCCTCCCAAAGAGCTTCATTTTGGAGTGACTAAGAAGGATCCATAGGAAACTATGTACTAATACAGTATAATGATCACCCGAGTTATTAGAGCAACAAGTCTGTCACTTACGTGTGGTCCCCCACTTCAGTGAGCACAAGTCACGTACGCTAGGTAGGCAAACTCCCAGCCATCTTCTTTGTCAAGAGAGAGGCATCAACAAACACACACTCTCTCTCTCTCCAATTATCCACCTCCGTTGGCTGCCGGTTTTGGCAGGTCGTTTCTAGCTCAGCTCGTAGGCCATGGTGTGCAGGCTCTGTAGCCATGGCGATTTGGTCGCGCCAAGTGGTTCGTCCCCGGCTGCGACGAGGATCAATCCGGACGGTGGCTGTTAAGGACCCGATCGCATTTCTTGCTTTCAGCATGGGGTCTACCATGTAAATCTTAGGGATTTAGACGTAATTTCCTGTTTATTTTGTGTCCTGCTGTAAACTGCGCTCTGATGCGTATTGGAAATCTGGGTCCTTCAGGATCGTTCGGTTGTCCCTCTAAAAAAACATCTCTCTCATTCTCGGCCTTTCTCGCTCGCTCGCACCCCCCTGCGCACTGACAACCCTGCACAACAGTCAACATCACCAGAAAAAGGATAGACACCATAAATAAGTGGGGCCCCGTGACTGCTCTCCCTTCGTCTCCTCCCGTGTGATCCCTCTTCCTCCGACTCCCGACCTTGCGGAAAAGAAAAATGAAATGAAAGAGTTTCACTGGACGGGCAAACACATGTGCTGCCTAGTAATAATAATAATAACGTAAAAAAATCGACCTACGAATCTATTATTAAATAAGCTAAACTAGGGTTTTGCCCAGTACTACGGATCAATTTCTGAAAATCCAACTACGGGGTTCGATTTTGGCCTGCTAATATAAAATTATATAATCCGAACTAGTATTCCTCTAAAAAATCATTTTGGTATGCATCGTTTGGTACTTTTCATAGCTAGAGTGCTTACTCCCTCCGTTAGCAAATAGTCTTCGTATGTCATATAGTAAGCATTCAAGTTGATAAACAAGGTTTAGACATATTCAACCAGAAAAATCATGTATCTACCCCCTATCTAAAATCTAGGATTTGACAAGATTCAAATGGGCAAACATATGATAAGTGATGCAAATATCATTTCTAAGTGCGGGCAAACCAGCCTTTAGCTTAACATATTTCTAAGTACAAGGTTTCAGAAAATTGAGTGGGGGCGGCTGCCCCCCTTGGCTATAGTCTGGATCCGCCCATGCTATAGTTTGAGGCCATTTGGATGACGTCGAAAAAATTCTTTGATTAGAAATGGGGTTGTTCGAACCCCGTAGTTGGATTTTTTTGAACCTTGATCTATAGTACTGGGCAAAACCCTAGTTTAACCTATTTAATTATAGATTCGTAGGTCGTTTTTCCCGTCGAGTAAACTCTACTAGGACATATGGGATCACTCGGAAGGAGAGAAGAAGGAGGGAGAGCATTATGGTGTCTCCCCTTTTTCGGGTGATGATGTTGACTGTTATGCAGGGTTTGTCAGTGAGCAGGAGGTGCGAGCGAGCGAGCGAGAGAATGTTTTTTTTTGTGAGAGGGACAACCGAAGGATCCGAAGGACCCAGAGACTTCCAATACGCATCCTGATGCGTCTTCTCTTGACAAAGAAAATGGCTGGGAGTTTGCGTACCTATTGCACGTGACTTGTGCTCACTGAAGTGTGGGACCTCACGCATGGGCACCACACGTAAGTGACAGACCTGTTGGTGTAAAAACTCGGTTGATTATTATAGTGCATTAGAACAAAGTTTCCTATGGATTCAAGGGTAGGAAATCCAAGTTAACTCATTTACATGACATTATTTTTTCCATGAAGCAAAGTTAACACATCTATCAATTGGTACATTTTGGAGTGACTAAGAAGGATCCATGCTTACCTTTTCGTTTTCACGTGTTAAACTTGTTTAAATCTTGGTCAAACCTAGGATTTGACAGAGATTCAAATGGGCGGAAAATTCAAAAAAAAAACAGAAAAATGAAAAACCAAAGCACATACGTAGTTTTCTTATGTCATATAGTAAGCATTCAAGTTGATAAACAAGGTCTACACATATTCAAACCATACAAATCAAGTATCTACCCCTAACCCTAAACTCTGTCTTATGAAGTCAAGCATGAGGAGAAGTGGTTTTGGGTTTCAAACATGGAAATTTCAAAAACCTCCCAAAAACTTCATTTAGAGTGACTAAGAAGGATAAATGCTTCCCTTTTCATTTTCATGTTTTAAACTTGTTTAAATCTTGGTCAAACCTAGGATCTGACCAAGATTCAAATGGGCATCAAAAATAAAAAAAATCAGAAAAATGAAAAACCAAAGCACACAGTCTTCTTATGTCATATAGTAAGCATTAAAGTTGATAAAAAAGGTCTAGACGTATTCAAACCAGACAAATCATGTATCTACCCCTAACCCTAAACTCTGTCTTATGAAGTCAAGCATGAAGAGAAGTTGTTTTGGGTTTCAAACATGGAAATTTCAAAAACCCTCCCAAGCTACATTTTGGAGTGACTAAGAAGGATAAATGCTTAATTTTTCATATTCATGATTTAAACTTGTTCAAATCTTGGTCAAACATAGGATTTGACCAAGATTCAAATGGGCATAAAAATTCAGAAAAAACAATAAAATGAAAAACCAATGCACATAGTCATCTTATGTCATCTAGTAAGCATTCAATTAAGTTGATAAACAAGGTCTAGACATATTCAAACCAGAAAAATCATGTATCAACAAGCTACCCCTAACCCCAAACTCTGTCTTATGAAGACAAGCATGAAGAGAAGTGGTTTTTGGTTTCAAACATGGAAATTTCAAAAACCCTCCCAAGAGCTACATATTGGAGTGACTAAGAAGGATAGATGCTTAATTTTTCATATTCATGTTTTAAACTTGATTAAATCATGGTCAAACCTATGATTTGACCAAGATTCAAATGGGCATAAAAATTCAAAAAAATGAAAAACCAATGCACATAGTCATCTTATGTCATCTAGTAATTAAGCATTCAATTAAGTTGATAAACAATGTCTAGACATATTCAAACCAGAAAATTTATGTATCAAGCTACCCCTAACCCCAAACTCTATCTTATGAAGTCTAGCATGAAGAGAAGTACGTGGTTTTTTGGTTCAAACATGGAAATTTCAAAAACCCTCTCAAGATCGAGCTTCATTTTGGAGTGACTACGAAGGATACATGCTTAATTTTTCATATTCATTTTTTAAACTTGTTTAAATCATGGTCAAACCTATGATTTGACCAAGATTCAAATGGGCATAAAAATAAAAAAACAATAAAATGAAAAACCAATGCACATAGTCATCTTATGTCATCTAGTAAGCATTCAATTAAGTTGATAAACAAGGTCTAGACATATTCAAACCAGAAAAATCATGTATCAAGCTACCCCTATCCCCAAACTCTGTCTTATGAAGTCAAGCATGGAGAGAAGTACGCGGTTTTTTGGTTTCAAACATGGAAATTTCAAAAACCCTCTCAAGAGCTTCATTTTGGAGTGACTACGAAGGATACATGCTTAATTTTTCATATTCATGTTTTAAACTTGTTTAAATCATGGTCAAACCTAGGATTTGGCCAAGATTCAAATGGGAAAAATTTAAAAAAAATGAAAAATCAAGGCACATAGTCTTCTTATGTCATATAGTAAGCATTCAATTAAGTTGATAAACAAGGTCTAGACATATTCAAACCAGAGAAATCATGTATCTACCCCCTAACCCTAAACTCTATCTCATGAAGTCAAGCGCATGCATGAAGATATGTGGTTTTTGGTTTCAAACATTGAAATTTCAAAAACCCTCCCAAGAGCTTCATTTCGAAGTGATTAATTAAGAAGCATACATGCATGCTTACTTTTTCATATTCATGTTTTAAACTTATTCAAATCTTGGTGAAACCTAGGATTTGACCAAGATTCAAATGGGTATAAAAATTCAAAAAAAAAAAAAGGTCTTATATATGTTATATAGTAGGCATTCAATTAAGTTGATAAACAAGGTCTAGACATATTCAAAATAGAAAAATCATGCATGTATCTACCCCTAACCCTAAACTCTGTTTCATGAAGTCAAGCATGAAGATATGTGGTTTTTGGTTTCGAATATGGAAATTCAAAAACCCTCCCAAGAGCTTCATTTTGAAGTGACTAAGAAGCATACATGCTTACTTTTTCATATTCATGTTTTTAACTTATTCAAATCTTGGTGGAACCAAGGATTTGACCAAGATTCAAATGGGTATAAAAATTCAAAAAAAAAGGTATTCTTATCTTATATAGTAAGCATTCAATTAAGTTGATAAACAAGGTCTACACATATTCAAACCAGGAAAATCATGTATCTACCCCCTAACCCTAAACTCTGTCTTATGAAGTCAAGCATGCATGAAGAGAAGTGGTTTTTGGTTTCAAGCATGGAAATTTCAAAAACCCTCCCAAGAGCTTCATTTTGGAGTGACTAAGAAGCATACGTACGTGCTTACTTTTTCATATTCATGTTTTAAACTTGTTCAAATCTTGGTCAAACCTATGATTTGACCAAGATTCAAATGGGTATAAAAAATGAAAACCAAGGTCTTCTTATGTCATATAGTAAGCATTCAATTAAGTTGATAAACAAGGTCTAGACATATTCAAACCAGAAAAATCATGTATCAAGCTACCCCTAACCCCTAACTCTGTCTTATGAAGTCAAGCATGAAGATAAGTACGTGGTTTTTTGGTTTCAAACATGGAAATTTCAAAAACCCTCTCAAGATCGAGCTTCATTTTGGAGTGACTACGAAGGATACATGCTTACTTTTTCATATTCATGTTTTAAACTTGTTTAAATCATGGTCAAACCTAGGATTTGACCAAGATTCAAATGGGCATAATTTAAAAAAAAATGAAAAACCAAGGCACATAGTCTTCTTATGTTATATAGTAAGCATTCAATTAAGTTGATAAACAAGGTCTAGACATATTCAAACCAGAGAAATCATGTATCTACCCCCTAACCCTAAACTCTGTCTCATGAAGTCAAGCATGAAGATATGTGGTTTTTGGTTTCAAACATGGAAATTTCAAAAACCCTCCCAAGAGCTTCATTTTGAAGTGATTAATTAAGAAGCATACATGCATGCTTACTTTTTCATATTCATGTTTTAAACTTATTCAAATCTTGGTGAAACCTAGGATTTGACCAAGATTCAAATCCGTATAAAAATTAAAAAATAAAATAAAAAACAAGGTCTTCTTATGTTATATAGTAAGCATTCAATTAAGTTGATAAATAAGGTCTAGACATATTCAAACCAAAAAAATCATGTATCTACCCCTAACCCTAAGCATGTATCTCGTTGTTTGCGCTATGATACAATATCTACCTATGTTACACTAATCTCCTCTCTCCTACTTAATTAGCTGCCACATCAGCAGTTTTGTGGGACCAATGTGTATGATACTAGCTATGATACTAGCACTATCATGTGGGTACCTAAATCTCGAGTCAAAGTTTGACACGAAACCGATGTGGACTTTATTAATGGTGGAAGGGAGTAACAATCATAAGCACATTATTATTATTGATTGAACAACATTTTATTTGATGTGCCATAAGAAGTTTAGAAACTCCTAGCCCCTGGAGGTGGCGTTTTGGCACACGCGTGCATATGCACCCATTATTGAAAATAATAAAAAAACAATTATATAAATGTTAAAAAAATCTGACATAATTTTTTTGGTATACATTGTGACATCCTATGTTCGTTCATAAGTTTTCGTGGAAAAACAACATTTTGTGTGGTGTGTACAAAAAAGGCAAAAAATGTACGTAGTCGTGTTACAGCATCAAAATTTGTCTTTTTTACAGGAAAATTTTAGTTTAGAATTTTTTGACACTTTGAAATGTGGATTCACATAATGGATTCCTCTACCTCGACCCCCTTGGATTCCTGAACAGACTTACAGTACTACTAGTAGGGCCTACTATTTTTTATTATTATTACCTACTGCAGCCAAAATTTAATCTCATCGAGCGGTAAAATTCCCCGCCAACGCCCAAATATCTCGCGCCGCAAAGTTTCAGATCTGCGAATATTTTTTTCCTCAAAAGAAGGACTGCGAAATTCCCTTTTTCTCCTCTATCGCCCAGCTTCGCCCTAGTTTCGCCCGCAAGCCCTCAGAGAAACCGCTCCTCTTACCTACCTCCCACCTTCACGGCCGCCGCACCGGAAAATCACCGCCGCACTTCGCCGTTCAAGCTGCCACGGCTTCAAACCTCGAGGCTGCCCTATCCGCTTGATCCGCACCTACTCCGGCGTCCACCGCACCGTATCTCGTTCGCCGACTCTATCGACCACCGCACCTGACCAGCTTCGCCGACACCGACGTCCCCGTGCACTGCACATCATCTGCTTCACCGACCTTCTACTTCGGCCGGCGCGCTGAACACTTCATCGACCGCCCAGCATGTCCTTCTCCGACCCCCCAAGATCTGCTTCCCCGGCACCCACCGCAACAGCAGTCCCCTCGCCGACCTCCACGTCACCCGTAAGAACGCGGAACACGTCTAAACGCCGCCCAGAAATAGGTAACCAGACATCCCTGCGCGTTTTGTTCTGTTAGGAGTATTGCAGCTGACTGTATTTCTGAATTCGTGCTATATTTCTAACTTACAAGTGCTTTCGTTGGTAACCACCTCATCCTTTAGATTTAAACACGACGCATAAGTATTTTTTTTCCGTGACCTAACCCACCCATTTGCTGAAACTCTACATGGTATCAGAGCCTAGGTTTCCTTCCTGCTAGTGCTAGCCGCCCCAAACAGTACCATACAAGTTCTTCCTTTGACCACAAAAACCACCGTTGAGATGTAGAAATCCAGGCGGCGGGAGGCCGCATCAGGTGCTCTGCGTGGGTTGCGGCTATCACACACAGCGATGTGAGCTGTGTGAGATCGGCGGCTGCTCGCGCGGGGAGAAAGAAGAGGGTGAAGATCGTTTTGGTTTAGAAAGGAGAGAAGAGGAAGTGAATCCGTGGCAGAGAGATCTGGATCCGTGCGAGGGGGAGATGTTGGAGGCGTGCGGAGTGGGCCGAGCCTTTGAGCGCAGGGCGGAGCCGGAGGTTGGTGCTGGACGTTGACCAGCGCGAGCCGGTCGATGTGGCCAGGTGCGGTCCGCCAGGTTGGCCAGGGCGCGCAGACGAGGCGCCATCCGAGTGGAAGTGAGGAGAAAATGGAGATGTGAGGCTGTGAGGATATGTTGTGATGGAGTTGATGAGGCTGCGGTTGAGTCGTGATGGAGTTGATGAGGCTGCGGTTTAGTGGTGATGGTGATGGTTGTGGATATGTCCAGGGGAAAGGCATGCGTGCCTGAGGTGAGACTGGTTGAGGCCTGACCGGGGGATAGGCATGGGTGCTTGAGGAGTGGATGGTTGAGGCAGGAGTTGGCTGGGGGTTTGTGGGAGAGACGGAAGAGGTCAGTGGCCGGGCAGAGTGGAGAAGAGAGGCTGAGGACATTGAGGCGAGTGTGGATGGTTCTGCGGAACTTGTGTGGTGAGGCAGCCGGGGTTGTTGAGGACGTGTATGGTTAGGAGTTGTGCGTATCCCAGATGGTTGAAGCTGGATGTCTTCGCTGCTGATGAAGAGATGAATCGAGATGACAAGATGATGGAAAGTGCAATGCTGTCATGTATCCTAGGAGTTATGCTGAAAGTTCATTACTCGTAGTTGTCATATGTGTCATGTTGTTGTTGCAAGATGGCCATGGTTGTTTACCCATGATCATCTTGAGGGGGTGTGTTGGACCATGAGTGAGTTTAGTAGTAGCGCTGTAGTAATATTGTATCCAGTGTGAGGCCCATAGAGGCCCATGTCCAGTGGTATTGTAACCCTAACTCAGATGATATAAATACAGAGTGTGGTGGTCTGAGTGACCTAACCCACCCATTCGCTGAAACTCTACAAAATATGAGCCACCAATCATGAACCGTTGAATGCTCTACATGTCCACGATTGACAACAACAAAGCCTTTATTCCCAAACAAGTTGGGGTAGGCTATACAAGTCCACCATTGACACGATTACAATTTCTCACTATTTGGCCGTAGGCTACTGCTCTAGTTACATCATGTTTGATATCTTTCTGCGATCATGTATTACATGTTTATGCACGTCATAATGCTTCTACTACTGTTTGGTGTCAATTTAATTATAGCAAATCCTTGACTCGTAACTGTTTGTTGTTATTACACGTGCAGCAGGCACATCTTACACTCAGAAACGTAGAGTAAAGCTCGCCTATAATCATGTAAGTACCTGCTGTTTTTTGTATATTGCTTAATGCAAACTTCTATATCTTGGATCCTGTTTCTGTTTACAATTGGCCTCTCCTTCATGCAGAGGAGAAACAGTGAGGCACCAGGTTCTTCTGTCCAAGTACCCGATGAGGTCCGTGTGACTCAAAAAAAAGCTCACGTAAGTTCCCTGTTTTTTTTGGAATGTTAATTTACCTCCTGTGCGTAGTTCAATTGCATCATTTTCTGTATGTTGCACTACCTAAGTTGCCTAATGGAATCTAATAAAATATAAACAATGACCATATGGAACATTGCACACTGCCTTTGACCCATCTGGCATCCGGCATGCCTGGGTATAAGTTACATGATTTGGCTATGTTAAACAAGTCCTGAAATTCTATTATGTTAATTTTTTGCCTGTTGCTTCATTGAGTTTGCCTGTTGTTCCATGGCTAGTGCATGAAGTTTGATAGAAATGATCCTAGCTGAAATGATGCACTTCGTGTTTTTTTATTGCTTTATTCCTAACCTAGCTTCCTATTCTACTTGAAACATGATTGCTTTATTCCTAACCTAGCTTCCTATTCTACTTGAAACATGATTGCTTTATTCCTAACCTAGCTTCCTATTCTACTTGAAACATGATTGCTTTATTCCTAACCTAGCTTCCTATTCTACTTGAAACATTGTGAAAAAATAGTTATATTACTTGTTTAAATGTCTAGCTTTGTTTTTCTGAGTCCCATTGACATGATGTGGTATATCCATATTCAAATGATCTGGCTGTTTATATAATACGCTCCATGTTCAATTGCTTCATTCATTTTCTAGTAATCTACTAGTAAGTAGCACGTGCTTTGCACGTCACGACATATATAATTTTAAAATATATTTCCATATTTTATTTGATGTTGATAATTATTATTTTTTGCTAAAATTAGTCACAAAGCCTAAAGTTTGGCTTTTGAAAAACTAATACACCCTAAAAGAAGTAATGGAAGGAGTAATATGTGAGTTCATTACAATTAAGTTTTTTAGTCAGTATGAAATAGAAGTATACCCTAATACGAAAGTGACAAAACTTTTTCATGGACACCCCATTAGGATTATGTATATTTTTGTGATTAGAGTCGAGAATTTTTAAGGATCTATCTTACCTTTTGCGGCATGCATATTGCACGGCAAGACTATCTAATTTATATATTTCTACCATATTTTTTGAAATTTAAAATACATTATCCAATATCTATGTATAAATTTACTACCTCAATACTTTTTATGTGACCCACACATGGCCACCGTTAGATTTTATATCAAAACTGGGTTGTCATGGGGAAAAAAGTTAGACCTTAATATGAGTAAATACGAAATATTAGTACTAAATTAATATATAATATTTTATCAGCCTTGGTTGGTGGACCAATGAACTTCGTATCTTCGAGCTTGAAGATGGTTCTTGTAACATAGTAATTGCTATTTGTTTTCCTAGCACAGAATTATATATCAATATCTTCACATAACCATGTACGATGAAGATGATATTTTTCATAACACAGTGCCAATGTAGACGATGGCTTGTGCTTCTATAAACTCCCAAAACAAAAATGTTTTCTTGAGTAAAACAAAAGAACGGCTGAGATTAAATGATACATGTTTGGTATTAGGGGTGAGATGGCTGAGATTATGAAGGAGATATGCCCTAGAGGCAATAATAAAGTGGTTATTATTTATATCTTTATGTTTATGATAAATGTTTATATATCATGCTATAATTGTATTAACCGAAACATTAGTACATGTGTGATATGTAGACAACAAAGAAGTCCCTAGTATGCCTCTTAAACTAGCTTGTTGATTAATGGATGATTAGTTTCATAATCATGAACATTGGATGTTATTAATAACAAGGTTATATCATTGTATGAATGATGTAATGGACACACCCAATTAAGCGTAGCATAAGATCTCGTCATTAAGTTATTTGCTATAAGCTTTCGATACATAGTTACCTAGTCCTTATGACCATGAGATCATATAAATCACTTATACCGGAAAGGTACTTTGATTACACCAAACACCACTGCGTAAATGGGTGGCTATAAAGGTGGGATTAAGTATCCGGAAAGTATGAGTTGAGGCATATGGATCAACAGTGGGATTTGTCCATCCCGATGACGGATAGATATACTCTGGGCCCTCTCGGTGGAATGTCGTCTAATGTCTTGCAAGCATATGAATAAGTTCATAAGAGACCACATACCACGGTACGAGTAAAGAGTACTTGTCAGGAGACGAGGTTGAACAAGGTATAGAGTGATACCGAAGATCAAACCTCGGACAAGTAAAATATCGCGAGACAAAGGGAATTGGTATTATATGTGAATGGTTCATTCGATCACTAAAGTCATCGTTGAATATGTGGGAGCCATTATGGATCTCCAGATCCCGCTATTGGTTATTGGTCGGAGTGAGTACTCAACCATGTCCGCATAGTTCACGAACCGTAGGGTGACACACTTAAGGTTGGATGTTGAAATGGTAGTACTTGAATATGGAATGGAGTTCGAATATTTGTTCGGAGTCCCGGATGAGATCCCGGACATCACGAGGAGTTCCGGAATGGTCCGGAGAATAAGATTCATATATAGGATGTCATTTTATGTGAATTAAAATGTCGCGGAAGGTTCTATGGAAGGTTCTAGAAGGTTCTAGAAAAGTCCGGAAGAAACCACCAAGGAAGGTGGAGTCCACATGGGACTCCACCTCCATGGCCGGCCAACCCTAGTGGGGGAGGAGTCCCAAGTGGACTCCCCCTTAGGGGGCCGGCCACCCCCCCATATGGGAGGTGGAACTCCCACCTCTAGTGGGAGTCCTAGCTTGGCTAGGTTTCCCCTCCATATGGAAGGTTTTTGGTTCGGGTCTTATTCGAAGACTTGGAGACTAACTCTTGGGGATCCACCTATATAATGAGGGGCCAAGGGAGGGGGCCGGCCACCCCAAGACCACAAGCTGGCCGCCCCATTGAAGTGGCCGGCCACCCCCTCCCAAACCCTAGCCGCCCCCCTCTCCTCCATATCTCCCGCGTAGCTTTAGCGAAGCTCCGCCGGAGTTCTCCACCGCCACCGACACCACGCCGTCGTGCTGTCGGATTCAAGAGGAGCTACTACTTCCGCTGCCCGCTGGAACGGGGAGGTGGACGTCGTCTTCATCAACAACCGAACGTGTGACCGAGTACGGAGGTGCTGCCCGTTCGTGGCGCCGGAACCGATCGTGATCAAGATCTTCTACGCGCTTTTGCAAGCGGCAAGTGAACGTCTACCGCAGCAACAAGAGCCTCATCTTGTAGGCTTTGGAATCTCTTCAAGGGTGAGACTCGATACCCCCTCGTTGCTACCGTCTTCTAGATTGCATCTTGGCTTGGATTGCGTGTTCGCGGTAGGAAAATTTTTGTTTTCTATGCAACGTTATCCTACAGTGGTATCAGAGCCGTGTCTATGCATAGATGGTTGCACGAGTAGAACACAATGGTTTTGTGGGCGTTGATGCTCTTGTTATCTTTAGTTGAGTACTTTGCATCTTTATGGCATAGTGGGATGAAGCGGCTCGGACTAACTTTACATGACCGCGTTCATGAGACTTGTTCCTCGTTCGACATGCAACTTGTATTGCATAAGAGGCTTTGCGGGTGTCTGTCTCTCCTACTATAGTAAAGATTCAATTTACTCTTCTATTGACAACATTAGTATCAACGTTGTGGTTCATGTTCGTAGGTAGATTAGATCTCTCTCGAAAACCCTAAACCACGTAAAATATGCAAACCAAATTAGAGACGTCTAACTTGTTTTTGCAGGGTTTGGTGATGTGATATGGCCATAATGTGATGATGAATATGTATGAGATGATCATTATTGTATTGTGGCAACCGGCAGGAGCCTTATGGTTGTCTTTAAATTTCATGTTGAGTAGTATTTCAAAGTAGTTGTAATAGTTGCTACATGGAGGACAATCATGAAGACGGCGCCATTGACCTTGACGCTACGCCGACGATGATGGAGATCATGCCCGAAGATGATGGAGATCATGTCCGTGCTTTGGAGATGAAGATCAAAGGCGCAAAGACAAAAGGGCCATATCATATCACATATGAACTGCATGTGATGTTAATCCTTTTATGCATCTTATTTTGCTTAGATCGCGACGGTAGCATTATAAGATGATCCCTCACTAAAATCTCAAGATAATAAAGTGTTCATCCTTAGTAGCACCGTTATCAAGTCTTGTCGTTTCGAAGCATCTCGTGATGATCGGGTGTGATAGATTCAATAAGTACATACAACGGGTGCAAGACAGTTTTGCACATGCGGATACTAAGGTGGCCTTGACGAGCCTAGCATGTACAGACATGGTCTCGGAACACGTGATACCGAAAGGTAGAGCATGAATCATATGGTTGATATGATGAACACTTTGAGTGTTCGCCATTGAAATCACACCTTTTCTCGTGATGATCGGGTTTAGGTGCGGTAGATTTGGTTCGTGTGATCACTAAGACAATGCGAGGGATATTGTTTTGAGTGGGAGTTCACCTAGTTTTTTAATTATGTTGAATTAAAATTTGAACTCAATTTGTCATAAACTTAGTCTAAACTATTGCAAATATATGTTGTAGAGATGGCGTCCCCAATCAATTTTAACCAGTTCCTAGAGAAAGAAAAGCTTAAGAGCAACGGTAGCAACTTCACCGACTGGTTCCGTCATGTGAGGATCTTCCTCTCTGGCGGAAATCTGCAATATGTGCTTGATGCACCGCTAGGTGACCCTCCTGCAGAAACTGAAACCGATGAAGTAAAAGCTGTTTACGCAACTCGGAAAACTCGGTACTCTCAAGTTCAGTGTGCCATCTTATGCAGTCTGGAATCCGATCTTCAAAAACGTTTTGAGCACCACGATCCTCATGAGTTGATGAAAGAGTTGAAGACTATTTTTGAGACTCATGCGGCCGTGGAATGCTATGAAGCATCGAAACACTTTTTCAGCTGTATGATGGAAGAAGGCAGCTCCGTTAGTGAGCACATGCTCGCCATGACCGGGCATGCGAAGAAACTCAGTGACTTGGGAATAGTGATTCCTAACAGACTGGGGATTAATCGTGTCCTTCAATCACTGCCACCAAGTTACAAGAACTTTGTGATGAACTACAATATGCAGAACATGAACAAGGAGTTACCTGAACTCTTTGGCATGCTAAAAGCTGCTGAGATTGAGATCAAGAAAGAGCACCAAGTGTTGATGGTCAACAAGACCACCAGTTTCAAGAAACAGGGCAAGTCTAAGGGAAAATTCAAGAAGGGTGGCAAGAAAGCTGCCACGCCTCCTGTGAAACCTAAGAACGGCCCTAAGCCTGATGCTGAGTGCTATTACTGCAAGGAGAAGGGACACTGGAAGCGTAATTGCTCCAAGTATCTGGCTGATCTGAAGAGCGGCCTTGTCAAGAAGAAGAAAGAAGGTATATCTGATATACATGTTATAGATGTTCATTTCACTGGTTCTCGTTCTAGTACCTGGGTATTTGATACTGGTTCGGTTGCTCATATTTGTAACTCGAAACAGGAACTAAAGAATAAACGACAACTGCTGAAAGATGAAGTGACGATGCGCGTTGGAAACGGATCCAAGGTCAATGTGATCGCAGTCGGCACACTTCCTCTACATCTACCTTCGGGATTAGTTTTAAGCCTAAATAATTGTTATTATGTACCTGCGTTGAGCATGAACATTATATCTGGATCTTGTTTAATGCAAGACGGTTATTCATTCAAGTCTGAGAATAATGGTTGTTCTATTTTTATGAATAATATCTTTTATGGTCGAGCACCACAAAAGAATGGCTTATTTCTGTTAGATCTCGATAGTAGTGATACGCATATACATAACATTGATGCTAAGCGAATTAAATTGAATGATAATTCTACTTATATGTGGCACTGTCGTCTTGGTCATATTGGAGTGAAACGCATGAAGAAACTCCATACTGATGGATTACTTGAATCACTTGACTTTGAGTCACTTGATAGATGCGAAGCATGTCTAATGGGAAAAATGACAAAGACTCCATTTTCTGGTATGATGGAGCGAGCTACTGACTTATTGGAAATCATACATACCGATGTGTGCGGACCAATGAGTGTAGCATCGCGCGGTGGTTATCGTTATGTTCTAACCTTCACAGATGATCTGAGTAGATATGGGTATATCTATTTCATGAAACATAAATCCGAAACTTTCGAGAAGTTTAAGGAATTCCAAAGTGAAGTAGAAAATCAACGTAACAAGAAGATCAAATTTCTACGATCTGATCGTGGAGGTGAATATCTGAGTTATGAGTTTGGCATGCATTTAAAGAAATGCGGAATACTTTCACAATTGACACCGCCGGGAACACCACAACGAAACGGTGTGTCCGAACGTCGTAATCGAACTCTCTTAGATATGGTTCGTTCTATGATGTCTCTTACTGATTTGCCATTATCATTTTGGAGTTATGCATTAGAGACAGCTGCATTCACTTTAAATAGAGCACCATCAAAATCCGTAGAAACGACACCGTATGAATTATGGTTTAATAAGAAACCTAAGCTGTCGTTCCTGAAAGTTTGGGGTTGCGAAGCCTATGTAAAGAAGTTACAACCGGACAAGCTAGAACCCAAAGCGGAGAAATGCGTCTTCATAGGATACCCTAAGGAAACTATAGGGTATACTTTCTATCACAAATCCGAAGGCAAAATATTTGTTGCTAAGAACGGAACCTTTCTTGAGAAAGAATTTCTCACTAAAGAAGTGACTGGAAGAAAAGTAGAACTCGATGAGATTGATGAATCTATACTCGTTGATCAGAGTAGCGCAGTACCGGAAGTTGTACCTGTACCGCCTACACCGGCAACAGAGGAAGCTAATGATAATGATCATGAAACTTCGAACGAGGAAACTACTGAACCTCGCAGATCGACAAGGGAACGTACCACTCCTGATTGGTATGATCCTTGTCTAAATGTCATGATTGTGGATAACAATGATGAGGACCCTGCGACGTATGAAGAAGCGATGATGAGCCCAGATTCCAACAAATGGCAAGAAGCCATGAAATCCGAAATGGGATCCATGTATGATAACAAAGTATGGACTTTGGTAGACTTACCTGATAGCCGAAAGGCTGTCGAGAATAAATGGATCTTCAAGAGAAAAACAGATGTTGATGGTAATATTACTGTCTATAAAGCTCGACTTGTCGCAAAGGGTTTCCGACAAATTCAAGGAGTTGACTACGATGAGACTTTCTCACCTGTAGCGAAGCTAAAATCTGTGAGGATTTTGTTAGCAATAGCTGCATTTTTCGATTATGAGATTTGGCAGATGGATGTCAAAACGGCGTTCCTTAATGGAGACATTGAGGAAGAGTTGTATATGGTACAACCCAAAGGTTTTGTCGATCCTAAAAATGCTGACAAAGTATGCAAACTTCAGCGTTCAATCTATGGACTGAAGCAAGCATCGAGAAGTTGGAACCGACGCTTTGATAAGGTGATCAAAGACTTCGGGTTTATACAGTGTCATGGAGAGGCCTGTATTTACAAGAAAGTGAGTGGGAGCTCTGTAGCATTCCTGATATTATATGTAGATGACATATTATTGATCGGGAATGATATAGAACTATTAAGCAGTGTTAAAGGTTATTTGAATAATAGTTTTTCAATGAAAGACCTTGGTGAAGCATCATATATATTAGGCATCAAGATTTATAGAGATAGATCAAGACGCCTAATAGGGCTATCACAGAGTACATATCTGGACAAGATTCTAAAGAAGTTTAGAATGGACGAAAGTAAGAAAGGGTTCTTACCTATGTTACCAGGCAAGGTCTTGAGTAAGACTCAAGGACCGGCTACGGCAGAAGAAAGAGAAAGGATGAGTAATATCCCCTATGCCTCGGCAGTAGGATCTATCATGTATGCCATGCTATGTACTAGACCGGATATAGCACATGTTGTTAGTTTGACTAGCAGATATCAAAGTGATCCAGGAATGGAACACTGGACAGCGGTCAAGAATATCCTGAAGTACTTGAAAAGAACTAAGGATATGTTTCTTTGTTATGGAGGTGACCAAGAGCTCGTTGTAAACGGTTACACCGATGCAAGTTGGAACACTGATCCTGATGACTCTAAGTCACAATCTGGGTACGTGTTTATATTGAATGGTGCTGCAGTAAGCTGGGCAAGCTCGAAGCAGTGCACGGTGGCGAAGTCTTCAACAGAATCGGAGTACATAGCGGCTTCAGAGGCTTCATCAGAAGCGGTATGGATGAAGAGGTTCATTGTAGAGCTCGGTGTGGTTCCTAGTGCATTGGACCCATTAATCATTTACTGTGATAACATGGGTGCCATCGCCAATGCACAAGAGCCAAGGTCACACAAGAGGCTGAAGCATATCAAGCTGCGTTACCACTCGATTCGTGAGTACATCGAAGATGGAGAAGTAAAGATTTGCAAAGTACACACTGATCTGAATGTAGCAGATCCGTTGACTAAAGCTCTCCCTAGGGCAAAGCATGACCAACACCAGAATGCCATGGGTGTTAGGTATATTACAATGTAATCTAGATTATTGACTCTAGTGCAAGTGGGAGACTGAAGGAGATATGCCCTAGAGGCAATAATAAAGTGGTTATTATTTATATCTTTATGTTTATGATAAATGTTTATATATCATGCTATAATTGTATTAACCGAAACATTAGTACATGTGTGATATGTAGACAACAAAGAAGTCCCTAGTATGCCTCTTAAACTAGCTTGTTGATTAATGGATGATTAGTTTCATAATCATGAACATTGGATGTTATTAATAACAAGGTTATATCATTGTATGAATGATGTAATGGATACACCCAATTAAGCGTAGCATAAGATCTCGTCATTAAGTTATTTGCTATAAGCTTTCGATACATAGTTACCTAGTCCTTATGACCATGAGATCATATAAATCACTTATACCGGAAAGGTACTTTGATTACACCAAACACCACTGCGTAAATGGGTGGCTATAAAGGTGGGATTAAGTATCCGGAAAGTATGAGTTGAGGCATATGGATCAACAGTGGGATTTGTCCATCCCGATGACGGATAGATATACTCTGGGCCCTCTCGGTGGAATGTCGTCTAATGTCTTGCAAGCATATGAATAAGTTCATAAGAGACCACATACCACGGTACGAGTAAAGAGTACTTGTCAGGAGACGAGGTTGAACAAGGTATAGAGTGATACCGAAGATCAAACCTCGGACAAGTAAAATATCGCGAGACAAAGGGAATTGGTATTATATGTGAATGGTTCATTCGATCACTAAAGTCATCGTTGAATATGTGGGAGCCATTATGGATCTCCAGATCCCGCTATTGGTTATTGGTCGGAGTGAGTACTCAACCATGTCCGCATAGTTCACGAACCGTAGGGTGACACACTTAAAGTTGGATGTTGAAATGGTAGTACTTGAATATGGAATGGAGTTGGAATATTTGTTCGGAGTCCCGGATGAGATCCCGGACATCACGAGGAGTTCCGGAATGGTCCGGAGAATAAGATTCATATATAGGATGTCATTTTATGTGAATTAAAATGTCGCGGAAGGTTCTATGGAAGGTTCTAGAAGGTTCTAGAAAAGTCCGGAAGAAACCACCAAGGAAGGTGGAGTCCACATGGGACTCCACCTCCATGGCCGGCCAACCCTAGTGGGGGAGGAGTCCCAAGTGGACTCCCCCTTAGGGGGCCGGCCACCCCCCCATATGGGAGGTGGAACTCCCACCTCTAGTGGGAGTCCTAGCTTGGCTAGGTTTCCCCTCCATATGGAAGGTTTTTGGTTCGGGTCTTATTCGAAGACTTGGAGACTAACTCTTGGGGATCCACCTATATAATGAGGGGCCAAGGGAGGGGGCCGGCCACCCCAAGACCACAAGCTGGCCGCCCCATTGAAGTGGCCGGCCACCCCCTCCCAAACCCTAGCCGCCCCCTTCTCCTCCATATCTCCCGCGTAGCTTTAGCGAAGCTCTTCTCCACCGCCACCGACACCACGCCGTCGTCTTTGTCGGATTCAAGAGGAGCTACTACCCGCTGCCCGCTGGAACGGGGAGGTGGACGTCGTCTTCATCAACAACCGAACGTGTGACCGAGTACGGAGGTGCTGCCCGTTCGTGGCGCCGGAACCGATCGTGATCAAGATCTTCTACGCGCTTTTGCAAGCGGCAAGTGAACGTCTACCGCAGCAACAAGAGCCTCATCTTGTAGGCTTTGGAATCTCTTCAAGGGTGAGACTCGATACCCCCTCGTTGCTACCGTCTTCTAGATTGCATCTTGGCTTGGATTGCGTGTTCGCGGTAGGAAATTTTTGTTTTCTATGCAACGTTATCCTACAGATTAAATGATACCATGATACTCTTTCGGGGGATTACACTATTTTAAATTTTGATGGTATATGAAATCTAAAGCCTTAGATTTTGTTGGCAAGTGAATGTTGTCACTACTTCTACTGACATCTCGCTTCATTCGTGTTTAATTCGGTCCCATTGGTACTCGAACCCGGGTGGGCTGGCTGTGCACTCGCAAGCCTTGCCACTGAGCTAGCACTCAGTTCTCAGATTAAGCAATGCCTCGTTATGCTTAATTTAAATGTTATGGCACTTCATACAAGCCATACAATTAATTGTTGCATTGACCTTCTACGTTGTCGAAGGCACTATCTGAGTCATGCTTAAATCAATCATACATTATTTTCCTAATTGTATCCAATCCAACATGCACATGTTTTGACTGTATTTGGCTATTTGCTAGATTTCTTCTGTGCAGTGACCTGGCTTCGTTATTGGGCACATGATGTCTAGTTGCTTGGTTCATTGTATACATCATCGCCATGATCTAGTTTGGTTTGTTCTAAGAGGCATGTGGCTTAACTGGTTTCTTTGTTATATCTGCCCATGGTTCTTTCAAAATTATGTCAACAGTGCTGTTTGTTTGCCGTGTATTGTATTGCATTTTAACTTGTTTTGTCTTAGTTTCAGCCTGCAAACAAAGCTGTAATGTCAGTAGGGACAACCCATTTATCAAGTGTTGCGGTCATTTCACAGAGCAACAGTGACAGTGGCACGTGCTCTCATTGGTCCACTGAGTCCAGTACACCAACCGTTCCAGAAGAAATAGATGTACGAGGCTCTATTTTGGATTGCTTGCTATGTTATATCAGCTCAATGATGCTCTTGAAATTGGAGGTCTTTTATTGCATCATATGATGTTGTAACTTGTTTTATCTAAATTTCAGGCTTCAAATAAAGCTACAAAGCCAGAAGCAAGGGCCAATGCCTCAAGTATTGATGTTTCACAAAGCAGCAGTGAGAGTGCATATTGCTCGCATAGGCCCATGGTATCTATTGCTCAACTTAATCCGGCACAAAGAGATTTCGGGGATGCACTCCAAGAGGCAGTTGATATATTTGGGCGGGAAAACAAAGATGCTGATGAAATAATTGCCAACACACGCCAAGAGATACATGAATTGAAAAATAGGCAAACTTTGACAGAAAATGTTCTAAAGAATCTCCTATGCACTTGTCATGGTAAGCCAGTTGTGATGTGTCTGGGAATTGAAGGTGTCTAAATAAACTTTGATTCTGTTGTTCAGTCAAGTGGACTGCTGATGCCAATGCTGTAATTAATTACTGCTCAAAATTTCGTTCAAAATTTCGTGGTCTGTAATAATTGCAAATTTTGTTGTTGTACTAAAATTAGATATGTTCCATGTGGCTGCTGTATTTTGTGTGAAATAATATCCTGATGTGTACTTCAATTAAACCATAAATCGACTGCATGCTGAAAATTTGAATCTGAGCGCACGTGTGAACTGTTTTCTGCTCGTAATGCAATAAAGGCTGTTTCTTCGAAGACTATGAACATGGTAGCCCATTAATAATACCTTAATAATTATGCCTGCTAGCAAGATAGATGGTCCTTATTATAGTCAGGCATGCCAACTTGTATGATTAAAAGTCGTTCCTACACATTAAATCTACCATCTGCATTTTTCTCTGTAATAACTTTTCTTTTTACACAACTCAAAACTTGTCATGCTAATATGAAATTCGAGATGGCAAAACATGGGAAAGATAAAGATATCACCAAAAACTCTTTCCTGCGAAATGCTGGGTTTTGAAGCCCAAGTCCAAGTCTTTCTCTGCTCAAGTTTTGGAGGAACAACTCCAAGTAGAACGAGTTGCAACAGCTATGCTAAGAACAAAAGTTGACATGTTGAGATCGAGATTAGAAGCATGTGATGCCCTACTGCACGAGGCCAATCAAGTTCGTTATAATCTCCCAAAGACTAAGAAAATGCCATAGATAATTGGAGATGAACACTACATAGTGAGTACATTGGTCTTGTGAAATGTTTCCTTAGATTATGGCACCTTTCCTACTTTTGTTGGTGGATGCATTTATCTGCGGTTGGGATCAACTTGGTAGTTGTTCCTGTGGATGTTATATAAATTAATTGCATAGCCTTTTTCAATCAGTTCGAACTTAAATGGTATCATAGCCAAGGTCTCAAGTTTGAATTGTCGAACGTGTGGTTTAATTTAATCTCAGTCGGGCGGCAAAATCTCCCACCAATCCTGAAATATTTCAAACGCATTTTTGAATGGGATTAAGAAGATAGGGACAGAGATCCAGTGCCCCCACGTTCACAGGGCACAGCGTGACCTGAGGCTTCCCATCCACCATTCGTTTCAATCCAACGGCAAGGAAAGCAACAACGTGACCCGATTAATTTCTGCTGAGCTGAAGAGCTGCTGTGTTCTCTCGAACCTGAAGAAATAGAGAAGGGAACAGAAGATGATTTCGGTTCCGAGCGCATCTGTCCGGGCCAAAAATGTATCTGGTACAAACTCCAGCGGGCGACGCATAGTGACTGGGCCGTTCACAGCGACGCAAACATGCCTAAATATGCGCCTCAGATCCGTCGCGCGGACGCTGCGTGGACGCGTAAAGTGTCCGCTCGCGTCTGGCTGACGTTTCGTTGGGCCCGCCTGGAAGTGACCTAGCGTCGATGCGTCTTCTCAGCGGCGCCGCTTCGGCAGTCCGCAGTCGCGTAAAATGGCGATGCCTCGCGTGGCACGAGCTGTCACCTACCTCTGCGAATGGCGATGCCACGCGTGCAGCGGCCGTCGCGTGCCTCCGACCTATATAAACAGGAGCGCACACATATCATCTCCTCCCACACTAAACAGCGGTGAGTAGGAGGTTGAGCGACATCGGCTAGGGTTTAGTGTGGGAGGAGACGATATGCGCGCACCCCTGTATATATATGTCGGAGGCAGGCGACGGCCGCTGCACGCGTGGCATCGCCATTCGCAGAGGTAGGTGACGGCGCGCGCCACGCGAGCATACGTCTGTGACCGAGGCTGCGATACGTCTCAGACGTATCGATAATTTCTTATGTTCCATGCCACATTATTGATGATATCTACATATTTTATGCATACTTTATGTCATATTTATGCGTTTTCCGGAACTAACCTATTGACGAGATGCGAAGGGCCAGTTGTTGTTTTCTGCTGCTTTTGGTTTCAGAAATCCTAGTAAGGAAATATTCTCGGAATCGGACGAAATCAACGCCCAGCACCCTATTTTTCCACGAAGCTTCCAGAACACCCGGGAAGGACTAGAGTTGGGCCACAGGGGCCCCAGGAAGGTGGCTGGCACGGCCCAGGCCCTGGCCGCGCCGCCATACCCCTCACCGCCTCGTCGCCCCTCCGACTCCGCCTCTTCGCCTATATAAGGTCCCGGACACCGAAAACCTCGAGACGGAAAAGCCACGGTACGAGAAACCATCCGAGCCGCCGCCATCGCGAAGCCAAGATCTGGGGGACAGGAGTCTCTGTTCCGACACGCCGCGGGAAGTGCCCCTGGAAGGCTTCTCCATCGACACCACCGCCATCTTCATCACCGCTGTCTCCCATGAGGAGGGAGTAGTTCTCCATCGAGGCTCGGGGCTGTACCGGTAGCTATGTGGTTAATCTCTCTCCCTATGTGCTTCAATACAATAATCTAATGAGCTGCCTTACATGATTGAGATTCATATGATGATGCTTGTAATCTAGATGTCATTATGCTAGTCAAGTGGATTTTACTTATGTGATCTCCGGAGACTCCTTGTCCCACGTGTGTAAAGGTGACAGTGTGTGCACCGTGTGGGTCTCTTAGGCTATATTTCACAGAATACTTATTCACTGTTATGAATGGCATAGTGAAGTGCTTATTTATATCTCTTTATGATTGCAATGTGTTTTGTATCACAATTTATCTGTGTGCTACTCTAGTGATGTTATTAAAGTAGTTTATTCCTCCTGCACGGTGTAATGGTGACAGTGTGTGCATCGTGTTAGTACTTGGCGTAGGCTATGATTGTGATCTCTTGTAGATTATGAAGTTAACTATTGCTATGATAGTATTGATGTGATCTATGCCTCCTTCATAGTGTGAAGGTGACAGTGTGCATGCTATGTTAGTACTTGGTGTAGTTGTGTTGATCTGTCATGCACTCTAAGGTTATTTAAATATGAACATCGAATATTGTGGAGCTTGTTAACTCCGGCATTGAGGGTTCGTGTAATCCTACACATTAGTGGTGTTCATCATCCAACAAGAGAGTGTAGAGTCTAGCATCTATTTATTTATTCTGTTATGTGATCAATGTTGAGTGTCCACTAGTGAAAGTATAATCCTAGGCCTTGTTCCTAAATACTGCTATCGTTGCTTGTTTACTGTTTTACTGCATCTGTACTGCCCGCAATATTACCACCATCAACCACACGCCAGCAAGCACTTTTCTGGCGCTGTTACTACTGCTCATACTTATTCATACCACATGTATTTCACTATCTCTTCCGAACTAGTGCACCTATTGTATTAGGTGTGTTGGGGACACAAGAGACTTCTTGCTTTGTGGTTGCAGGGTTGCTTGAGAGGATATCTTTGACCTCTTCCTCCTGAGATCGATAAACCTTGGGTGATCCACTTAAGGAAACTTGCTGCTGTTCTACAAACCTCTGCTCTTGGAGGCCCAACACTGTCTACAAGAATAGAAGCTCCCGTGAGACATCAAGCACTTTTACGGCGTTGGGGAGAAAAGGTAAAGGCTCTCATACTCCGGTTCAGGTAGTGCTTACGAGCGCCATTGTGTGAGTGCTCGAAGCTATTTCCTTTAGATCCTGCAATTGCATCTTTTTGTTTCTTGTTTACACTAGTTAGGCATAATGGAAAACAACAAAAATATGAGAGATCTTTATGAACTTTATCTTGAATTAGGACATGATGTGTTTGAAGAGAGAATTAAAAAACCCATGGAACTTTATATGCATGCTAATGGGAATGTTATTAATATGAATGCTTTGAACACTATTGTTGCTAATGCTATGGAAAATTCTAAGCTTGGGGAAGCTGGTTTTGATGAGCATGATCTTTTTAGTCCCCCAAGCATTGAGGAGAAAATTTACTTTGATGATGCTTTGCCTCCTATTTATGATGATTATAATGATAGTAGTCTTTTAGTACCGCCTGTTATGGAGGATAAATTTGATTATGATTACAATATGCCTCCTATATTTGATGATGAGAATAATAATGATAGCTACTTTGTTGAATTTGCTCCCACTATTACTACTAAAATTGATTATGCTTATGTTGGGAGTAGTAATAATTTTATGCATGAGACTCATGATAAGAATGCTTTATGTGATAGTTATATTGTTGAGTTTGCTCATGATGCTACTGAAAGTTATTATGAGAGAGGAAAATATGGTTGTAGACATTTTCATGTTACTAAAACACCTCTCTATGTGCTGAAATTTTTGAAGCTACACTTGTTTTATCTTCCTATGCTTGTCACTTTGCTCTTCATGAACTTGTTTACTTACAAGATTCCTTTTCATAGGAAGCATGTTAGACTTAAATGTGTTTTGAATTTGCTTCTTGATGCTCTCTTTTGCTTCAAATACTATTTCTTGCGAGTGCATCATTAAAACTGCTGAGCCCATCTTAATGGCTATAAAGAAAGAACTTCTTGGGAGATAACCCATGTGTTTATTTTGCTACAGTAACTTTGTTTATATTTGAGTCTTGGAGTTGTTACTACTGTATCAAACTCTCCTTATCTTAGTTTTTTTGCATTGTTGTGCCAAGTAAAGTCTTTGATAGTAAGGTTCATACTAGATTTGGATTACTGCGCAGAAACAGATTTCTTTGCTGTCACGAATCTGGGCAAAATTCTCTGTAGGTAACTTAGAAAATTATGCCAATTTACGTGAGTGATCCTCAGATATGTACGCAACTTTCATTCAATTTGAGAATTTTCATTTGAGCAAGTCTGGTGCCTCAATAAAATTCGTCTTTACGGACTGTTCTGTTTTGACAGCTTCTGCCTTTTATTTCGCATTGCCTCTTTTGCTATGTGGGATGGATTTCTTTGTTCCATTAACTTCCAGTAGCTTTGGGCAATGTTCAGAAGTGTTAAAAATGATTGTGTCACCTCTGAACATGTGAGTTTTTGATTATGCACTAACCCTCTAATGAGTTGTTTTGAGTTTGGTGTGAAGGAAGTTTTCAAGGGTCAAGAGAGGAGGATGATACAATGTGATCAAGAAGAGTGAAAGCTCTAAGCTTGGGGATGCCCCGGTGGTTCACCCCTGCATATTTCAAGAAGACTCAAGCATCTAAGCTTGGGGATGCCCAAGGCATCCCCTTCTTCATCGACAAATTATCAGGTTCCTTCTCTTGAAACTATATTTTTATTCGGTCACATCTTATGTACTTTACTTGGAGCGTCTGTTTATTTTTGTTTTTGTTTGAATAATGTTTGTGTGGGAGAGAGACACGCTCCGCTGGTTCATATGAACACATGTGTTCTTAGCCTTTAATTTTCATGGCGAAGGTTGAAACTGCTTCGTTAATTGTTATATGGTTGGAAAAGGAAAATGATACATGTAGTAATTGCTATAATGTCTTGAATAATGTGATACTTGGCAATTGTTGTGCTCATGTTTAAGCTCTTGCATCATATACTTTGCACCTTAATGAAGAAATACATAGAGCTTGCTAAAATTTGGTTTGCATAATTGGTCTCTCTAAGGTCTAGATAATTTCTAGTAAGAGTTTGAACAACAAGGAAGACGGTGTAGAGTCTTATAATGTTTACAATATGTCTTTTATGTGAGTTTTGCTGCACCGGTTCATCCTTGTGTTTGTTTCAAATAACCTTGCTAGCCTAAACCTTGTATCGAGAGAATACTTCTCATGCATCCAAAATCCTTGAGCCAACAACTATGCCATTTGTGTCCACCATACCTACCTACTACATGGTATTTCTCCGCCATTCCAAAGTAAATTGCTTGAGTGCTACCTTTAAACAATTCAAAATTTATCACCTCTGATTTGTGTCAATGTTTTATAGCTCATGAGGAAGTATGTGGTGTTTATCTTTCAATCTTGTTGGGCAACTTTCACCAATGGACAAGTGGCTTCATCCGCTTATCCAATAATTTTAAAAAGAGCTGGCAATGGGATTCCCAGTCCCAAATTAATTAACCTAAATAGACACTCCTCCATGGTATGTGATTGTTGGACGGCACCCGAAGGATTCGGTTAGCCATGGCTTGAGAAAGAAAGGTGGGGAGGAGTGTCATCATAATAAAACTAAAATAAAAAGGCACTCCTTCATGGTATGAGATTGTTGGCAGGCACCCGAGGATTCGGTTAGCCATGGTTTGTGAAAGAAAGGTTGGAAGGAGTGCCACACAAAAATAAAAATAAAATGGGAGCCTCTCTTTGAAGGTTTGTCTGGCAAGGGGGTTAGAGTACCCACTACCATTCGTTGACAACAACAAACACCTCTCAAAATTTTACTTTTATGCTCTCTATATGTTTTCAAAATCAAAGCTCTAGCACAAATATAGCAATCGATGCTTTCCTCTTTGAAGGACCATTCTTTTACTTTTATATGTTGAGTCAGTTCACCTATCTCTCTCCACCTCAAGAAGCAAACACTTGTGTGAACTGTGCATTGATTCCTACATACTTGCATATTGCACTTGTTATATTACTCTATGTTGACAATATCCATGAGATATACATGTTACAAGTTGAAAGCAACCGCTGAAACTTCATCTTCCTTTGTGTTGCTTCAATACCTTTACTTTGAATTATTGCTTTATGAGTTAACTCTTATGCAAGACTTATTGATGCTTGTCTTGAAAGTACTATTCATGAAAAGTCTTTGCTATATGATTCATTTGTTTACTCATTGCATTACCATTGTTTTGATCGTTGCATTCATTACATATGCTTACAATAGTATGATCAAGGTTATGATGGCATGTCACTCCAGAAATTATCTTTGTTATCGTTTACAACAGGACGACAGAAACTAAGCTTGGGATGCTGATACGTCTCCGCGTATCGATAATTTCTTATGTTCCATGCCACATTATTGATGATATCTACATATTTTATGCATACTTTATGTCATATTTATGCGTTTTCGGAACTAACTTATTGACGAGATGCCGAAGGGCCAGTTCTGTTTTCTGCTGTTTTTGTTTCAAATCCTAGTAAGGAAATATTCTCGGAATCGGACGAAATCGCCGCACCGTATTTTTCCACGAAGCTTCCGGAACACCGGGAAGGACCAGAGTTGGGCCACAGGGCCCCAGGAGGGTGGCTGGCGCGGCCAGCCGGCGGCGCCGCCATGCCCTCACCACCTCGTCGCCCCTCAGACTCCGCCTCTTCGCCTATATAAAGGTCCCAGACCTAAAACCTCGAGACGGAAACGACGAGAAACCATCCGAGCCGCCGCCATCGCGAAGCCAAGATCGGGGAGGAGTCTCTGTTCGGCACGCCGCCGGGGGGAAGTGCCCCCGGAAGGCTTCTCCATCGACACCACCGCCATCTTCATCACGCTGCTGTCTCCCATGAGGAGAGTAGTTCTCCATCGAGCTCGGGGCTGTACCGGTAGCTATGTGGTTAATCTCTCTCCTATGTACTTCAATACAATAATCTCATGAGCTGCCTTACATGATTGAGATTCATATGATGATGCTTGTAATCTAGATGTCATTATGCTAGTCAAGTGGATTTTACTTATGTGATCTCCGGAGACTCCTTGTCCCACGTGTGTAAAGGTGACAGTGTGTGCACCGTGTGGGTCTCTTAGGCTATATTTCACAGAATACTTATTCACTGTTATGAATGGCATAGTGAAGTGCTTATTTATATCTCTTTATGATTGCAATGTGTTTTGTATCACAATTTATCTATGTGCTACTCTAGTGATGTTATTAAAGTAGTTTATTCCTCCTGGTGTAATGGTGACAGTGTGTGCATCGTGTTAGTACTTGGTGTAGGCTATGATTGTGATCTCTTGTAGATTATGAAGTTAACTATTGCTATGATAGTATTGATGTGATCTATGCCTCCTTTCGTAGCGTGAAGGTGACAGTGTGCATGCTATGTTAGTACTTGGTGTAGTTGTGTTGATCTGTCATGCACTCTAAGGTTATTTAAATATGAACATCGAATATTGTGGAGCTTGTTAACTCCGGCATTGAGGGTTCGTGTAATCCTACACAGTTAGTGGTGTTCATCATCCAACAAGAGAGTGTAGAGTCTAGCATCTATTTATTTATTCTGTTGCGATCAATGTTGAGAGTGTCCACTAGTGAAAGTATAATCCCTAGGCCTTGTTCCTAAATACTTCTATCGCTGCTTGTTTACTGTTTTACTGCATTCCTGCCCGCAATATTACCACCATCAACCACACGCCAAGCACTTGGCGGTACTCTGCTCATACTTATTCATACCACTTGTATTTCACTATCTCTTCGCCGAACTAGTGCACCTATTGTATTAGGTGTGTTGGGGACACAAGAGACTTCTTGCTTTGTGGTTGCAGGGTTGCTTGAGAGGATATCTTTGACCTCTTCCTCCCTGAGATCGATAAACCTTGGGTGATCCACTTAAGGGAAACTTGCTGCTGTTCTACAAACCTCTGCTCTTGGAGGCCCAACACTGTCTACAAGAATAGAAGCTCCCGTAGACATCAACTGCCGAAGCGGCGCCCTAAGAAGACGCATCGACGCTGGGTCAATGCCAAGCGGGCCCGACGAAACGTTCGCCAGACGCGAGCAGACACTTTACGCGTCCACGCAGCGTCCGCGCGACGGATCCGAGACGCATATTTGGGCATGTTTGCGTCGCTGCGAACGGCCCAGTCACTATGCGTCGTCCCGCTGGAGTTTGTACCAGATACATTTTTGGCCCGGACAGATGCGCTCGGAACCGAAATCATCTTCTGTTCCCTTCTCTATTTCTTCAGGTTCGAGAGAACACAGCAGCTCTTCAGCTCAGCAGAAATTAATCGGGTCACGTTGTTGCTTTCCTTGCCGTTGGATTGAAACGAATGGTGGATGGGAAGCCTCAGGTCACGTTGTGCCCTGTGAACGTGGGGGCACTGGATCTCTGTCCAGAAGATAGATGATGATCATGGTAGTAACCGGTATTTAATGTGATGATGATTTGATTTTGCACTCGGCCATGAACAGAGGTACTAGTACGGTCTCACAATTTTTTATCATTATAGTTGGACCTTAGCCAAATTCAAAATCTCATAGCGGCAAAACTTCCCGCCCACAAAATACAAAAATTTCACACGCTTCCAAATTCCCATTCTACCCCTGTGGAGATGACAGCAAAGTCGGTTGGTGGGGGGGTCTGCCCGTCATTTTTTGGATCACCACCTCCCTAGCCCGGAAACCCTCCCAAAAAAATTCATTTCCCTCAGACCACCCACCGGAACTTCCCAAGTCCCTCTCTCCCACCTCCACGACCACCGCACCGGAACATCCCCGCCGGACTTCCCTGGCCTACCCGAGCCCTCGCGATCCTCGTCATCCGGCTGCCTGCCGGAGCCGCTTCATCGACGCCGTCATCAACCGGACCGGATCATCCCCGCCGAACCTCGAAACCATATGCTCATCCAGCAGTCTACCGCAGTCGCTTCAGCTGCGGTATCGTCCACCCCACCGGAGCCGCTTCGCCGGATCCGTCGTCCACCGCATCGGATCTTGCTCACCGACACCGCTGTGCATGAACCGGATCTGCTTCACCGGCGCCGTGCATGATCTAAACTCTTCTACTGTCGCTTTTCTATTGCTTGCCTGCAAGTTCTTGTTTAATCTTGGGGGAACCTGTTTGTGCTAACGACGCGCCGTTACGTTTTTGCAGATGAGATGAGTAACCATGAAGTGTAATGGCCGTCTCTCCAACCCCAAGTAGCACATGTTGCGTACTTCATCACCGGATCTATCAACCCCAGGAAGATCTGCTGTGACTCCCACAGAGTGCTTCTCCTAATGTAAGTCCCTTGTTTTAGCGCCATGTTCTGGGTTCAGATGCTTGTTTGTCTGAAGCTCTTTTAGTTCATTCCTAGCTATGACGGTAACACCTTGCTATTTTCTAGTTCATTGCTAACTTTAAGCGATTGAACATTTTGGTTTGCATTCCCTGCTCTGTAGATGTAGCCATCATAACTTCTATCTTGCTGAACATATTGGTTTGCATTCCCTCTTATACAAGTTCACAGGTGATCCCACTATATTCTGTATCTGGTCCATCCTAAGCTCCAGCATTAACTATCCTCTATGTGTTGCTCATTACAAGTTTATATCCCGAAACATCTTGATTTGCATCCCCTTCACTATAAGTTCAGGAGTATTATTTAGTTCACGGCCAAAATGAAGTAATTGCACTTGGCACATGTTGGTTCACATTCCCTCCTCTTTAGCTTTTGCCATCGTAACTTCATCTTGCTCAGTCGTTGTTACAAAATTTATAGCCTGCTACTATGTTTGGTTTACATTCCCTGCTCTGTAGATGTAGCCATCATAACTTCATCTTGCTCAGTCGTTGTTACAAAATTTATAGCCTGCTACTATGTTGTTCATGCCAATTTTGTACTCCCTGAACATGTTGGTTTGCATGGGACTCGACAGTAGTAAGTCTGCTGTTTCATGCTCTGTTATATTGGCTGTTGGTATGCGGCATGCACTCTTTGTTTGCTTATTGTGCGCATTACAATGATCTTGTTATAACGACGAAATGATGAGTTCCAAATTCTTTGGCAAACAATATTGTAGTGTATTTGCCTTTCCATTGTTGCTGTCTTAACTTGTAATGTCTTTGTTTCAGATATAGGTGCTGCATGGACAACTTAAAAGATTGCTGGATCGCTTCATTGTATTGCTAGGTTTAATTACCATTCAATTTCTCTGGGTTCTGTAATATTTTTTCAAAGCCTTGCAGCTGATGTAATATTTAGTTAGTTTTTATAGTTCTTTCGCGCATTTTTTCTTTGGTGCTTGTGGTAAGTGAGGCTATCCGACAGAAATCAATGCTGCGTAAATATTCTAAGTATCTAAATCACGAATTCCCATCCCTTAAACGGCCCAATTAAGCGAAATCACATATGTGCCGGCCCGCAAAATCCTAAAGCGCCTATTATGCCGGCATATAAACAGCAACTAAACGGGCTGGCCCACTTACTTATTGGGCCAACCCACTTGATTTATGGTGGACCCCACACACTAATTGGGCCGCCCACTTACTATAAGGTGGACCCCACAAACTACTGGGCCGGCCACTAACTAGTTGGGCCAGCCCAATTGCTGTGGTGGACCCCACATACTAAATGGGCCGGCCCTTTAAGAGGAAAGTGGGACCCACCTGTGCTTTTGGCCCGGCCCACTATCTTGTTGGGCCGGCCCACTTGCTATATGGTGGACCCTACGTTCTAAATGGGCCGGCCCTTTAACAGGAAAGTGGGACCCACCTGCTTTGGCCCGGCCCACTATCTTGTTGGGGCCCACTTGCTACATGGTGGACCCCACATACTAAATGGGCCGCCCTTTAAGAGGAAAGTGGGACCCACTGTTTTTGGCCCGGCCCACTTGCGTGTTGGGCCGCCCACTTGCTATATGGTGGACCCCACATACTAAATGGCCGGCCCTTTAACAGGAAAGTGGGACCCACCTGTGCTTTTGGCCCGGCCCACTATCTTGTTGGGCCGGCCCACTTGCTATATGGTGGACCCCACATACTAAATGGGTCGGCCCTTTAACAGGAAAGTTGGACCCACCTGTGCTTTTGGCCGGCCCATTTGATCTAATGTGGACCCCACGTACTAAATGGGCCGGCCCGATAGCAGGAAAGTGGGACCCACATGCTAATTGGGCCGGCCCAATAACTTCTTGGGCCGGCCCACTTGCTTTAATGTGGACCCCACTTGGTAAATGGGCCGGCCCGATAACAGGAAAGTGGGTCCCACATGTTTTGTGGGCCGGCCCTTTTGCCTGTTGACCGGTCAAACGAGTGCATTCGGCCCGGCCCACATGCTTAGTGGGCCGGCCCATTAATCTTTTGACCGGTCAACCTTAGAGGTTAGGCCCGGCCCACGTAACTAATGGACCAGCCCAGCTATATAGTTGACCGGTCAAACTAAGTCAGCTGGCCCGGCCCGCAAACTTAATGGGCCGGCCCGCTTAAGACGTGGCAGGCCTCGTGTGGGCCTACCATCTACCACGATTTCTGGTAACGCGTTAACGCGCTTCGGACGTCTGCCACGTGTCGGTTACAGTGATCAGTTAACGGCTCCCGGAAACACCTGTAATCCGATTTTCCGTGGCCGAAGCGCAAAGCGCGACGGACCGAAAAAATCGTCGTAGGACTTTGCACGGCAGTTTCGACAACAGAACCCATATCGTCGGGTTAGGCCCATAGGCGACGAAAAATACCCCTTAGCGGACGATTTTGAGACGTTGTCTATCAGAACTTTTCTTGTAGTGCATGACATCGTCCTGTCGTAGTACTCGACATGCCGTTGGGAAAGATAGAGGTTCTGCAATGGATTCGATGGCCAAGGCGATGCATCGTAAGGCCGCCACCAATCTTGAGCCACCATGTATTAACATTTCTACTAAATCATTTATGTACTTTTCTACACCACACATTTATACACATTTATGTAAATTTGGATAGTGTTGGTGTCTCTTTGGTAACTCTGAGAGGGATATTTTTGTGTCGACTAAAAGTCTAAGACATATGGAGTTTGATCGATTAAAAGTCACTCCTAAATTCTCGATAAGTTGGATACCACCCTTATAGATGATGAAGAAGAGTTGCAATATTGATGGTCATCTCCTGACACATCTCGTAGGTGAGGTATCTGAGGTTGATTTAGATGAGGCGATTTTCAGTCCATTTATGACCTACAAGCATGTAGCCGGAAATCTAAGTTGTCTTCCACAAAGATGAGTTCTAGAACTATTAAAAAGGCTAATGTGTCAAAATCTTACATTCTTCCAAATGAATGGAATGTTTGCAAATAGCTAACGTCTTTGTGACTTGGCTAAACATTTATATATTGCTGATTGTGTTCGGAATATAGTTTGAATTTTGTTGCTATTTCCAAAACAGGTAAAGGTGACTACTCAACAAGTCTTCTAAACCTCCTTTCAGGTGGGGCTGACTTTAATCAAGTTTCACATCCGCCTCATGGTCGTTCTGGGGTCTTACTACTAGATGTCAGATAAGATACCTTGGCTGTGTTGGTTAATTTGGGCGGTGTTTTCACATAAAACACAATATCCATAATAGGTCTGATAATTTCATATGGAATCAGGTCGTTGTTTATAGATACCTTAGTGGATGGGTGAGAAATTTGACTGGGCTGCTAAAAATTTGAGAAACTCCGCTTACCATCGATTATCGATAATATTGAAGCGATCACAGAGGTCAGACAACTGATGACACAATAGATTGAAATGAAAATTCAATCAAACACACAGTTAGGAAGACACATGTGTGAAAAGGAAGTCAGGTGGTACCAAACGATCTAAGGTGCGCTCAATTCATCTTGGAAGGAGATTCTAATACGAGATACTTCCATAGTGTGGCAAATGGTAGACACATGAAAAAACTCATTCATTCTCTTGTAGATGATTAGGGTACGATTGAAGGACACAAGAAACTCAAATCGTATATAACAAACTATTGTAAAGGATTGTTTGGTGACCCTAAGGAAAATAATCTCTCGATGGATAGGAAGTCGTAGCATGCATGTTAGAACGCATTCGGTGCCTACAGAGCTGTTTTTACACAAAGAGGCATGAGACTAATTTTATGAGGATCAGTGAACCAGAATTCAGCCTCCATCATAATGTCATCAGGATTGGCACAACCAATGGAGAGATAAAATTCTTGCCATCGGATCATGAAAGACAGTCGTATCCATGGTCGACCCGATATGTGTTTCTTGTGCGCCGGGGAAGGAGCAATGCCATCGTTTTTATGTAGAGTAGCAGCCTCCTTTCACGTCACACCGCATGTGTAGATTATGCAATGAAGCTAACACCTCCCGAGCTTGCATCTGTGCTGCTTGAACCATCTTGTGACTACTGAGAAGGATGATACGCTGCATACACCAACTAAATGATGTTGGACACACAACCGGAGACCAAACAAGACTTAACTAGTTTTATCCATGAAAATAAACTGAAACATATTCATGTTAATACTTGTTTAGATGTGTCCTATCCCAGTCTGACTTCCTCACGACCGGAGCTGGCTGCTTTTGATGCGGCAGCAGCAACGAGTCTCACTTCGTCACGTCCAGCTTCACCGGTGAACGGATCGTAGCGAACAAGAGGGGGTGAATGGTACGGCAAGTTTTAGTCTTTTTCAAGTTTTATGCAACGGAAGGTAAAGGTGTGACTTTTAGCAATGGGGGTGATCCTACAATGAATATCGGACGAGTGCAACAAGTAAAGGAATCAACAAGATAACGAGAGTAAGGAGCGAGACAACCGGGGGCGCGAGGCGAGTCGAGGTTTGTTTCCCGCAGTTCCCTCCACTAAAGGAGGTACGTCTGCGTTGAGGAGGTGCTAGTCTCACACAAGAGACTAGGCGGCCACACCACGAAGGAAGGCCTCACCCTCTTCCTCGAGAGAGCTCCACGGAGGTGCTCTCCCTCTTCCACTAAGGCACCGGTCGAGGCGGTGATTCCTTCACAAGGTTGGGGCGAGCTCCACACACACAAGGATGCTCCCAACACCCTATGGAGCTAGTACAACACCAAGCTAGACTCCATAGCTGCACATCTCCAATGCTCCACCATAGGAACCCATCACCAATGCTCCACCATAGGAACTCTTCCAATGCTCCACCAAGAAACTCTCCAAGGCTCCACCAAAGGAACTCCCCAATGCTCCACCAAAGGAACTCTTCTCCAAGATCCACCAAAGGAACCCTACCACCAAGATCCACTAAGGAATAGCTAGTATTTGTGAAATCTCTCTTGGTAGAACTATAGATCGGGGTCTCCTCCACCTATCCTCAAAGTTTGGGCAAGATTGGTTGGATGGGGAAGGAGATCCTCAAGGATTAAGCTCAGCAACAATGGAGGAGAGAGAGGGTGATGACCCACAAGTATAGGGGGTGTAGTAGTATCTTCGATAAATAAGAATGTCGATCCCAACGAGAGCAGGTGTTGGCAGTAGTTTCGATGAAGGATTCACTGTAAATGCTCTCAAACAAGTTTTCAAGGGGTTTTGATGTAGCAGATAAATAAAGTACGAGTAAGTAAAATGCGAGAGAAATAATTGCAGCGAGTGGCCCAATCCTTTTTAGCACAAAGGACTTTGTTTACTTATAATGACCAAACGTTCCGAGGACACACGGGGATTTTAGTCTAGTGCTTTCGCTTCATGTAGCTAAATAATCTTCATTGTTTTGATAAGTGTTGTGTGGGTGAACCTATGCTAATGCACCGCCCTTCCTAGGACTAATACATACTTGTGATTATACCCCTTGCAAGCATCCGCAACTACAAGAAAGTAATTAAGATAAATCTAACCACAGCCTTAAACTCTGAGATCCTGCGATCCCTCTGCATCGATATACTAACGGGGTTTAGGTTTCTGTCACTCCGGCAACCCCGCAATTAGCAACCGAATACAAGATGCACTCCCCTAGGCCCATAAATGGTGAAGTGTCGTGTAGTCGACGTTCACACGACACCACTAGAAGAATGACACCACAACTTAAATATCATAACATTGAATATTACTCAACCATAATTCACTACTAGCATTTAGACTTCACCCATGTCCTCAAGAACTAAACGAACTACTCACGAGACATCATATGGAATACAATCAGAGGTGATATGATGATGAATAACAATCTGAACATAAACCTTGGTTCAATGGTTTCACTCAATAGCATCTACAACAAGTATAGAATAACACCGGGAGAGTTTCCCCTATCAAACATCAAGATCAAACCCAAATTGTTACAGCGGTGACGAGGTGCTGCGGTGGTGATGGCGGTGTAGATGGTGGAGATGATGATGATGATGATGGAGATGATGTCCAGCTCGATGACGATGGCGATGGCGTCGATTTCCCCCTCCGGGAGGGAATTTCCCCGGCGGATTCCTGCCCGCCGGAGAGCTCTTTTCTCTCTGCTCTCCGCCCCGCAGAGGCGGCTGTAACCCCTCGTGAGGTCCTCTCTGTGGCTTAGGTTTCGGGACGAAGAGTGGCGAAGAGGGGCTGGGGGCCCCCAGGAGCATAGGGTGGCGCGGCCGGGCCATGGGCCGCGCCGCCCTGGTCTGGGCCCACAGTGCTCCTCTTCTTCCTCTCCCTCCGTCATCTGGAAAAATAGGAATTTACGTGAAATTCCCTTCCAGTTGATCTTCCGAAATATTGCGTTCTGACGGTGCTTTTTCCAGCAGAATCCTGCTCCGGTGCTTGATCCTCCAATGATGATGAAACATGCAAAATAGATGAAATAACATAAGTATTGTGTCCCAATATGAAATATATCAATGAATAACAGCAAATTATGATACAAGATAGTGATGCAAATTGGACGTATCAACTCCCCCAAGCTTAGACCTCGCTTGTCCCCAAGCGAAACTGAGCTCGATAAACAAGACCACATGTTTATGGAGTGAAGAGTCGATAAATAAAATACGGACAAGAAGCATCATATTCATTCACACAAGACATTCTAGTAAACAACTTCCTCATATAACTCATCTCGAAATAAGTAAAGAGAAATCACAAGTAAAGGTGCATAAGAAATCATAATTGGTGATGGCAAACTTTGTTCTTGGTCAGAGAACTACTAACGGATTGTACTTCTAAGCAAAGCTTTCATATTAGAATTTATATAGCTGGGCTTTCATATTCAATCATAACAATCTCTTCATAATCATTGATAACTTCAAAGTCATATTCATTCAGATAAAATTGGTACTAAACAAGAAAGTATAAAAGACATGATCAACTGAATCATAGCATAAATGATTGGTTCACAACAACTCAATTGCTTGCTTGAGATAGAGGGAAATAGGTTTACTGACTCAACATAAAAGTAAAAGACAGGCCCTTCGCAGAGGGAAGCAGGGATTAAATCATGTGCTAGAGCTTTTCAAGTTTTGAAATCATATAAAGAGCATAAAAGTAAGATTTTGAGCGGTGTTTGTTGTTGTCAACGAATGGTAGCGGGCACTCTAACCCCCTTGCCAAACGAACCTTCCAAGAGCGGCTCCCATGAGGGACGGCATCTCTACCAGCAAGGTAGATCATCCCCCTTCTCTTTTGTTTACACATGTATTTTAGTTTTATTTAGGATGACACTCCCCCAACCTTGGCTTTCTCAATCCATGGCTAACCGAATCCTCGGGTGCCTTCCAACATTCACATACCATGGAGGAGTGTCTATTGCAAAATTAAGTTGCTTACTGATAAATCAGAGCAAAACATGTGAAGAGAATTATTAATGAAAGTTATTAATTGAGGCTGGGAACCTCATTGCCAGCTCTTATTGCAAAATTATTGGATAAGCGGATGTGCCGCTAGTCCATTGGTGAAAGTCCGCCCAACAAGATTGAAAGATAAAACACCACATACTTCCTCATGAGCTATAAAACATTGACACAAATAAGGAGTAGTAGTTTGAATAATTTAAAGGTAGCACATGAAGTATTTACTTGGAATGGCAGAAAATACCATGTAGTAGGTAGGTATGGTGGACACAAATGGCATAGGTTTGGTCTAAGGTTATGGATGTATGAGAAGCATTCCCTCTCGATACAGGTCTTTGGCTAGCAAGGTTTGATAGCAAGCATAAAGTTGAGGGAAACAAACAAATATACATATGATAGAACAATCATGCATCTTTCTCATAAGCACAAGCAATTTTAACTTAAGAATACTAAGCATAGAGATAATAGTAATATATCTAAGTGTATTTCTCTCTTTTATTAAACATCAGGGTTGTTGCTATTGACCAATGCTAAGTTTGCCAAAACCAAATAGATTTACTTGATGCTCCCAAAGTGATATCAATACTCATGTCAAGAGTAATCATATAATGGAGATTGCAAACTAAAATAAGGTGTGCAAAAAGTAAATGATAAGACTTCTCATTAATATTCCATAACGATAACTCACACCAACGGATACATAGATAACCAACTAAGAGAGATACTTCCACATTGCATACTATTCCATATGATAACTTCCCTACTCATGATATGACACTACTTGATAGTAAAAGATAAAGGTAGTGATGATGTGATACCGCGGCACTCCCCCAAGCTTGGAACAAACCAAGGGGATGCCAATACCGATGATGAATTACTCCTTCGGTGATGATGGTGAATCTTTGTCGTCATCAGACTTCCATGGAAGAGGCCCTCCATCAACAAAAGACATCTTGGTCTCCGGAAACCTGAAACTAGCAGCATGACTTATGCGCTTAAACCTGTTTTCATACTCACAGTTTTGATTATGAACATCATAGAGTTGAGCTTGGAGTTTGTTGGTGGTGTCGTGAAGTGAGAAGATATCGTCCCACAGCTTTGCAGTCTCCTTCTTGTGCCCATCAATGAGTTCAGACACAATCTTGTGAAAGATATCCACTTCACGCTCAGCCATCTTCTTGTAGTTGAAAACCTCTTGTTCCAGTTTCTCCATCCTGTCTTCCAAGCTCCCTTCTCCCTTAGGACCCTGGACATCTTTGATCTGCAACTCTCCATCCACGAGCTGCAACTCTTTGGGGTGCATCTTCAGCTCGTTCATGTACGGGTTGACGACGTCCTCAAAGAAGTTGTCCTTCTGAGTTCCCGACGAAGACATGATGGATCTAGATCCGAAGCAGATCCTGGCAGAAAACAGCTCGAAACAAAACACGACGAGAAAACGATATTACGGACCTCCAGGGGTCCGGGGGATTATATAGCAAATATTTTTACGACAAAAGGAAGGTTCCAGGATCGAACAGTCGGAAAGGGGCAACGAGGCGGCCAGACCATAGGTCGGCGCGGGCCCAGGGCAGGCCGCGCCGGCCTGGTGGCACCCCCTCGTGCGTCCTTTCCACTCCGTTTCGAACTCGTAATTTTTCATATTTCCTAAAAACAGCAGAAATAATGTTCGGAAAGGTAAACGCGGACTTTTTATTACCTGTACTGTTACCTATTCAAAGTCGAGTTCTGGCGGACTGTCAATTTGTCCTTTGATGAAAGCCTCCGGTGTTTCCACTTGAATAATATCAACATCAACATTATAAGAATCACCCGAGATATAATGCTTGAGTCTTTGTCCATTCACCACTTGTGTGGCATTGCCTTGGAGAGAGCTAATTTTAATTGCTCCTGAACGATACACCTCCTCAATAACATATGGTCCTTCCCACTTTGAGAGTAATTTCCCTGCAAAGAATCTGAGACGAGACCGATACAATAGAACTTGATCTCCAACATTAAATTCTCTTTTAATGATCCTTCTATCATGCCACTTCTTAACTTTTTCTTTAAAGAGTTTAGCATTTTCATAAGCTTCACTTCTCCATTCATCTAGAGAACTTAATTGCAACAATCTTTTATTACCGGCTAATTTAGGATCTTTATTTAGTTCTCTAACAGCCCAATAAGCTTTGTGCTCTAGTTCTAAAGGTAAATGACAAGCTTTTCCATAAACCATTTTATAAGGTGACATTCCCATAGGATTTTTATAAGCAGTTCTATAAGCCCATAGTGCTTCTTTCAATTTGCTAGCCCAATTCCTTCTAGATTTATTAACAGTCTTTCCCAAGATAGCTTTAATCTCTCTATTTGATAATTCTACTTGACCACTAGTTTGAGGGTGATAAGCGGAAGCAATTCTATGATTAATACCATACTTAGCAAAGTTTTTCTAAAACCTCCATGAATAAAATGAGAACCTCCATCAGTCATAATATATCTAGGTACTCCAAATCTAGGAAATATAACATCTACAAGCATTTTTATAGAGGTCTCACCATCAGCACTCTTTGTAGGTATAGCTTCTACCCATTTAGTAACATAATCAACAGCGACAAGTATATGAGTGTTACCTTCTGAAGGGGAAAGGACCCATGAAGTCGAATCCCCAACAATCGAATGGTTCAATAACAAGAGTATAATTCATAGGCATTTCATTGCGTCTAGAGATATTACCAACTCTTTGACATTCATCACAAGATAAAATAAATTTCCTTGCATCTTTGAAGAGTGTTGGCCAATAAAAACCTGATTGTAGAACCTTTTGCGCGGTTCTATCTCCAGCGTGATGTCCTCCATAAACACTACCATGACATTTACTCAATATCTCCTGTTGTTCATATTCAGGAACACATCTTCTCATAATACCATCCACTCCTTCTTTATATAAGTGTGGGTCATCCCAAAAATAATGTCTCAAGTCATAAAAGAATTTCCTCCTTTGCTGAGCTGAAAAGGTTGGAGGCAAATACTTCGAAACAATAAAGTTAGCATAATCTGCATACCAAGGGCTCTCTCGCGAGCTCACCTTTATTACAGCCAATTGTTCATTTGGAAAACTATCATTAACAGGAACAGGATCATAGGCAATATTTTCCAATCTAGACAAATTATCAGCAACAGGATTATCAGCACCTTTCCTATCTATAATATGTAAATCAAATTCTTGCAAAAAGTACCCATCTAATAAGCCTTGGCTTAGCATCTTTCTTTGTCATAAGGTATCTAATTGCAGCATGATCAGTATGAATGGTGACTTTTGAATCAACAATATAGGGTCTAAACTTATCACAAGCAAAGACTACAGCTAACAATTCCTTTTCAGTTGTAGCATAATTTCTTTGAGCAGCATCAAGAGTCTTACTAGCATAATGAATAACATTTAATTTTTTATCTACTCGCTGTCCAAGAACAGCGCCTACAGCAAAATCACTAGCATCACACATAATTTCAAAAGGCAAATTCCAATCAGAGGTTCGACTACAGGAGCAGTTGTTAAGGCTTTCTTTAGAGTTTCAAAAGCTTCCTTACAATCATCATCAAAAACAAAAGGTACATCTTTTTGAAGAAGATTAGTAAGAGGCTTTGAAATTTTAGAGAAATCTTTAATAAATCTCCTATAAAACCCAGCATGACCAAGAACACTACGAATACCTTTAACATCCCTCGGATAGGGCATCTTCTCAATTTCTTCAACTTTAGCTCTATCAACTTCAATACCTCTCTCGGAAATTTTATGTCCCAATACAATTCCTTCATTAACCATAAAGTGGCATTTCTCCCAATTAAGAACAAGGTTAGTTTCTTCACATCTCTGCAAAACTTTATCGAGGTTTCGCAAGCAATTATCAAAAGAATTCCCATAAACAGAAAATCATCCATGAATACCTCTACAATACTTTCGCAAAAACCATGAAAAATAGCAGACATGCATCTTTGAAAAGTAGCAGGAGCATTACATAAACCAAAAGGCATACGCCTATAAGCATAAGTTCCATAAGGACAAGTAAACGTGGTTTTCTCTTGATCTTTAGCTTTAACAGCAATTTGTGAAAACCCAGAATAACCATCAAGAAAGCAAAAATGGGTATTTTTAGATAACCTTTCTAGCATTTGATCAATAAAGGGTAAAGGGTAATGATCTTTCTTAGTAACTTTATTAACTTTTCGAAAATCAATGCACATTCTATAACCTACAACTATTCTTTGAGGAATAAGCTCATCATTATCATTAGGCACAACAGTCATTCCTCCTTTCTTAGGAACACAATGAACAGGACTAACCCATCTACTATCAGCAATAGGATATATAATACCAGCTTCAAGGAGTTTTAATACCTCGTTCCTTACCACTTCCTTCATCTTCGGAATTAGACGACGTTGATGTTCAACAACAGGCTTTGCATCTTCTTCCATATTAATAGCATGTTGGCAAATAGAAGGAGAAATCCCTTTCAAATCATCAAGAGTATAGCCAATAGCTCCTCGGTGTTTCTTCAATATTTCCAATAACCTTTCTTCCTCAATCTCTGAAAGCTTAGAACTAATAATAACAGGATATATTTTCTTATCATCAATATGAGCATATTTAAGATTATCAGGTAAAGGCTTTAAATCAAAAACAGGATCTTCCTTCGGTGGCGGTGTTGTACCCAAATCTTCCACCGGTAAATCATGCTTGAGAATAGGTTGACGAAGAAAAATTTCCTCAAGCTCATCTCTTTCTTTCCTAAAAGCTTCACTTTCACTATTCTCCAAATGTTGCTGCAAAGGATTATTAGGAACAAGAACAATAGATGCACACTGCTCCATTTTAAAATCATTACTAGGCAAATCAACTTTATAAGGAGTTTTGGTAAATTTAGAAAAGTTAAATTCATAAGGTTCACCAGCAAATCTAGTCAAAATTTTCTCTTTCTTACAATCTATAATAGCTCCACAAGTATTTAGAAAAGGTCTACCAAAAATGATAGGACAATGATCACTAGCAGCAGAACCAAGTACCAAAAAGTCAGCAGGATATTTAATCTTACCACATAGAACTTCCACATCTCGAACAATACCAATTGGAGAAATAGTTTCTCTATTAGCCAGATGAATAACCACATCAATATCTTCAAGTTCACAAGAACCAATTTCGTGCATAATCTCCGTGTAAAGTTCATAAGGAATAGCACTAACGCTTGCACCAATATCACATAAACCATAATAGCAATGATCACCAATTCTAACAGATAGCATAGGAACACTAACTTGTTTGGATTTATTAGGATGTGAAACAATATTAGAAGCATCTTCACAGAAAATAATATGACCATCCTCCACATTTTCAGTCACAAGATCTTTAACTATTGCAACAGCAGGTTCAATTTTAATTTGTTCTTCAGGTTCTTTAGGTTTCTTTTCACTTTTATTAACCGCACTAGATATAACAGAGTACTCCTTCATTTTAGCAGGGAAAGGAGTTTTTTCAATATAAGCTTCAGGAATAACATTATCAACAGTTTCAATCACTACACATTTGTTTACAGATGAATCTACGTTATCTTTATATGGTTCATGATACTTATCAAAATTCTTCTTAGGCAGTTCATAATGAGAGGCAAAAGCTTTATAAAGATTTGCAACAACTTGGGAATCAAGACCATATATAGCACTCATATTACGAAATTTATCAGTATCCATAAAAGCTTCAATGCATTTATAATCATAAATTATACCTGATTCTCTATCTTTGTCGTTCTCCCATCCTTCAGTATTTTCTTGGATCCGATCAAGAAGGTCCCTTTTAAACTCTTCTTTGTTGCGTGTAAATGATCCAGAACAAGAAGTATCCAACAAGGTCTTGTCTTGAAAAGAAAGTCTTGCATAGAAATTATCAATAATAACATTACCAGGAAGCTCATGAATGGGGCATTTAAGCATTAAAGACTTCAATCTCCCCCAAGCTTGGGCAATACTCTCTCCATCATGAGGCCAAAAATTATATATGCGGTTCCGATCTTTGTGAATTTCACTTGGAGGATAAAATTTGGAATAAAATAAAGGCACAATGTCCTCCCAATCAATAGAATCACCATTCTTCAGCAATTTATACCAGTGCGCCGCTTTACCAGACAGCGATATAGTGAATAGTTTCTTTCTAACTTCATTCATAGAAATACCTGCACATTTGAATAACCCGCATAATTCATGCAAAAACAGTAAATGATCACCAGGATGGACAGTTCCATCCCCTTCATAGCGGTTATCCATAACACGTTCAATAATTTTCATAGGTATTTTATATGGTACTACTTCCTCACCTGGCGCTTCATCCACTACCGTTGCAGTAGTAGTAGATTTCCCAAATAGAAATTGAAGAGAAGATCTCTCCATAATGACTTATAGCAGCAGGCAGAAATAAAATCAGCACAAACAGTAAAGGTTTTCCTTACCAATTCCACTTACCAATAGCGCTTCACTCCCCGGCAACGGCGCCAGAAAATAGTCTTGATGACCCACAAGTATAGGGGGTGTATCGTAGTATCTTCGATAAGTAAGAATGTCGATCCCAACGAGGAGCAGAAGGTGTTGGCAGTAGTTTCGATGAAGGATTCACTGTAAATGCTCTCAAACAAGTTTTCAGGGGGTTTTGATGTAGCAGATAAATAAAGTACGAGTAAGTAAAATGCGAGAGAAATAATTGCAGCGAGTGGCCCAATCCTTTTTAGCACAAAGGACAAGCCGGTTTGTTTACTTATAATGACCAAACGTTCTCGAGGACACACGGGGATTTTAGTCTAGTGCTTTCGCTTCATGTAGCTAAATAATCTTCATTGTTTTGATAAGTGTTGTGTGGGTGAACCTATGCTAATGCACTGCCCTTCCTAGGACTAATACATACTTGTGATTATACCCCTTGCAAGCATCCGCAACTACAAGAAAGTAATTAAGATAAATCTAACCACAGCCTTAAACTCTGAGATCCTGCGATCCCTCCTGCATCGATATACTAACGGGGGTTTAGGTTTCTGTCACTCCGGCAACCCCGCAATTAGCAACCGAATACAAGATGCACTCCCCTAGGCCCATAAATGGTGAAGTGTCGTGTAGTCGACGTTCACACGACACCACTAGAAGAATGACACCACAACTTAAATATCATAACATTGAATATTACTCAACCATAATTCACTACTAGCATTTAGACTTCACCCATGTCCTCAAGAACTAAACGAACTACTCACGAGACATCATATGGAATACAATCAGAGGTGATATGATGATGAATAACAATCTGAACATAAACCTTGGTTCAATGGTTTCACTCAATAGCATCTACAACAAGTATAGAATAACACCGGGAGAGTTTCCCCTATCAAACAATCAAGATCAAACCCAAATTGTTACAGCGGTGACGAGGTGCTGCGGTGGTGATGGCGGTGTAGATGGTGGAGATGATGATGATGATGGTGGAGATGATGTCCAGCTCGATGACGATGGCGATGGCGTCGATTTCCCCCTCCGGGAGGGAATTTCCCCGTTCCCCGCCGGAGAGCTCTTTTCTCTCTGGTGCTCTCCGCCCCGAGGCGGCTGTAACCCTTCGTGAGGTCCTCGTGGCTTAGGTTTCGGGACGAAGGAGTACGCGAAGAAAAGGAGGCGAAAGGGGCTGGGCCCCCAGAGCATAGGGTGGCGCGGCCAGGCCATGGGCCGCGCCGCCCTATGGTCTGGGCCCACAGTGGCTCCTCTCTTCTTCCCCTTTTGGCTCCCTCCGTCATCTGGAAAAATAGGAATTTACGTGAAATTCCCTTCCACAGTTGATCTTCCGAAATATTGCGTTACGGTGCTTTTTCCAGCAGAATCCTGGCTCCGGTGCTTGATCCTCCAATGATGATGAAACATGCAAAATAGATGAAATAACATAAGTATTGTGTCCCAATATGAAATATATCAATGAATAACAGCAAATTATGATACAAAATAGTGATGCAAATTGGACGTATCAAAGAAGATAAAATCGGGTGGGGAAGAAGGGGCCCTTAAATAGGCTCCTCCAAATCCAACCGTTATGCCCAGATTTGGCCTAAGCGGTACTACCGCTTTGGGGTAAGCGGTACTACCGCTCTGAGTTCAAATTCGATCCAGATCTGGTCAAAGGACACAGAGCGGTACTACCGCCCGAGGTACCGCTCATGGTACCGCAATAGGGTCCAGACCTTACTGGATCCAGAGCGGTACCAGGGCGGTACCGGAGCGGTACGACCGTAACGCGTTACGGTACCTGGGCGGTACCGTGGGCGGTACTACCGCTCGTGAGCGGTACTACCGCTCCAGGTACCGCAGAGGTACCGCAGCTGTTCTGGGGACGGATCAGTGCAGACTCAGAGCGGTACCGACGGCGGTACCTATAGGGGTAGCGGTACTACCGCTACAGGTACCGGTAGTACCGGCCTGGCTAAATCTGGTTTTCTTCCCTTTTTCTCTCCAACTTTGTTACCTCGCTAAACACACACAAAACCAGAAAACCTATCAACTACGCTTCAGTCTTCCGATCTTGACGCGTCCGGCGAGGTCACCGTGTACTTGCAAATCTAACAATGATACTCAAGGAACACGGTGAGATAACTCAAGTGTTGTCATCAAACACACAAAACTTGGGGTGTGAATTTTGCTCTTACAATCTCCCCCTTTTTGGTGTTTGATGACAACACAAGAGTTGACAATAACATATGATATTATGATGAGAACATTAGATTTGCAAAAACTAGACGGAGCTCCCCCTACACATGTGCATATCATGAATATGTATTTGAATACAAATACACATGTTATAGAGACATCACTCCCCCTAGTTTTTACAAACCAAGCACATATGCAACATAGATAGATGACATGTTCAAGAGGCATATGCACAATATGGAGGCAACATAAGATCATATACGGAGATTTGGGTGAAGTTATCATACCATAGCCTTGAGAATACCCAAACTCACAATAGGATGCCTCCATAGGGTTGTTGATGTAGCCATAAGACAAGATAAGCAACTAGAACCAAACGGCTACAAACAACAAAGGTCTCCATCCACCTAGGAACTTCTCCCCCTTTGGCATCGGAACACCAAAAAGGAGGGTAACGAAACTAGAGAGATGGAGAAAAAGAACATACAACCAAGCTTGCAAAAATCACGAGAAAACAAGCTTGAAGGAGGTTCTCAAAAACAAGAAGAAGAAAGCAAAGAAGAAAGACAAAACAAGGTCATGAAGAACCGAAAAACCCTCAAGGAGGGGGTGTTGGTGGCCGAAGCCACCGTGTAAGAGTATAGTAGTTGTGAGGTCGCGTAGATGTATCTAGGACTCACGGACTACAACTCAACATGAAGCTCATAAGTCACTTAATTGACAAATAGCAAATGTTTTGGATTTCTTTATGCATTATGGGGGGAGTGATAGCTCAATGGATTTAAACCGCACTCCCCCTATGTCCATGCGTGCCTTTCATCTAGATATGACGGTAAGATTGGTATGTGCGCACGACGGTCAAGCAAAGTTCGACGGATCAATGATATTTAGCTCATGCCTCAACTCAATAAAGCGCTTCTCATCCAAGGGCTTCGTGAAGATGTCCGCCAATTGCTCCTTGGTGCCAATATAGGATAGTACAATATCTCCGCGAGCAATGTGGTCCCGGATGAAGTGGTTCTGTATCTCAATGTGCTTCGTCTTGCCATGGAGAACCGGATTATAGGCGATCTTGATTGCGCTCTCATTGTCGCACAAAAGAGGCACCTTGCTATACTCGAGTCCATAATCCCGCAAGGTTTGCCTCATCCATAAGATTTGAGCACAACTACTCGCCGCGGCAATATACTCGGCTTCCGCGGTGGAGACGGAGACACAATTTTGCTTCTTCGAGGACCAACACACCAAAGATCTCCCAAGAAAGTGACATGCTCCGGAGGTAGACTTCCTATCAATCTTGTCGCCCGCCCAATCGGAGTCGGTGAAACCAACCAATGCAAAGTCCGTGTCCCTTGGGTACCATAGTCCGAAGTGTGGGGTATCAACTAAATATCGAAAGATCCTCTTGACCGCCACAAGGTGGCTTTCCTTCGGACTTGCTTGAAACCGTGCACACATACCAACGCTTAACATGATATCCGGGCGAGAGGCACAAAGGTAGAGAAGCGAACCTATCATCGAACGGTAGAGCTTGGTATCCACCGCCTTGCCGCCCTCGTCAAGAGTGAGTTGACACTTGAGTTGCATCGGAGTTCCAATCCCCTTGGCATCCTTCATATCAAAGCGCTTGAGCATGTCTTGAAGGTACTTTGCTTGATTGATGAAGGTGCCTTGTCGCATTTGCTTGATCTCGAACCCAAGAAAGTACTTGAGTTCACCCATCATCGACATCTCAAACCTATTTGTCATCAACATAGCAAACTCATCGTTGAATTTTGTGTTAGTAGAGCCAAATATGATGTCATCTACATAGAGTTGGCATACGAAAAGCTCCCCATTGACCTTCTTAGTAAAAAGAGTGGGATCGATTTTCCCCACTTGGAAACCACGGTCTTCAAGCAACTCCTTGAGGTGCTCATACCAAGATCTAGGAGCTTGTTTGAGACCATATAGGGCCTTTTTGAGCTTGAAGACATGGTCCGGGAAATGGGGGTCCTCGAACCCCGGGGGTTGCTTCACATACACTTCCTCATGTAGAGGACCATTAAGAAAAGCACTCTTAACATCCATTTGTTGCAACTTAAAGCCATGATGTGAGGCAAAGGCCAAAAGGATACGGATGGACTCGAGCCTTGCAACGGGTGCAAAGGTTTCACCAAAGTCCACGCCTTCGACTTGAGAATAGCCTTGTGCCACCAATCTTGCTTTGTTGCGGATGACCGTGCCACTTTCATCTTGCTTGTTCTTGAAGATCCACTTGGTGCCGATAACATTGCGGCAATGATCGGGTCGCTTCATGAGAGTCCATACATCATTCCTCTTGAAGTTGTTGAGTTCTTCTTGCATTGCATTCAACCAATCGGGATCTTTGAGGGCATCATCAACTTTGAGTGGTTCCACCCTAGAGACAAAGGCATGGTGCGCACAAAAGTTTGCAAGTTGCCTCCGAGTGGTGACATTTCTCTTTAGATCACCAATGATGTTTTGCAAGGAATGAGACTTGAGACGCAAGTGTCTTGTAGTAGGATCTTCACGGCGAGTGTCGGCTTGAGGAGATGGTTCTTGTGAGTCCTCTTGGCCTTCATCACGGTTTAGGTCCTCGCCTTGACCTCCATTGTCGTTGAAAGAGGCAACCTTGTCATGAGATCCGGATGGCTCGGGGGTATAGGGAATATCATTGTCCATGAAGATTGTCCCCGAACCACTCGGAGAAGAACTTGAAGCTTGACCTTGGTCACTTGATGTTGGGTGTTGAGGTAGACGAGCTTGCGGTGTATGTTGTTCTTGAGCTTGTTGAGGTGAACTTGGACTTGATTGTTGTTGTAGATGTCGAGGTTGATCTTGAGGTTGAGGTTGAACTTGAGGTTGTTGTAGAGGTTGACTTGCATTTGTTAGATCAACGGAAGAAGCTTGGCCTTGTGGTGTAGATGGCTCCACTTGGGTGGAACTTGGTCCTTCCCCGGTACTCATAGAAGGTAGCGTTTGAGGTAGGCGAATGCCAACACCCATCCTTCCTATGGTATCCGGGGGAATTGCATCTCCTTTCTCACAAGAAGCACTTCGCTCCTCCAAAGATCTATCATCTTCATCGAACGTCACATCACAAGATTCTACAACACGTCCACTTGACTTGTTGAAGACTCTATAGGCGTGAGAATCCGTAGCATAGCCAACGAAAATTCCTTCTTGAGCTCTTGAATCAAACTTGGATAGGCGTGTGTCCTTGACAAGTATGTAGCATTTGCATCCGAAGACCTTGAAGTATGACACATTAGGCTTGTTGCCGGTGAGGATCTCATATGGTGTCTTCTCAAGACCTTTGCGAAAGTAGAGGCGATTAGTAGCATGGCAAGCGGTAGAGATAGCTTCCGCCCAAAAATTGTAGTTGGACTTGTATTCCATCATCATGGTTCGAGCGGCTTCGATCAAGGTTCGATTCTTCCTTTCGGCGACCCCATTTTGTTGGGGAGTATATGGCGTGGAGTATTGGTGTTCGATTCCTTCCTCGCCGAGAAAGTCATCCAATGTGTAGTTCTTGAACTCCGTTCCATTGTCGCTCCTTATTGCGAGAATCTTGTTGTCGTACTTGCGTTGAACTTGGTTGGCAAACTCCATCATGGTCCGTTGAGTCTCACTCTTGTACTTGAAGAAGAATACCCAACAATAGCGTGAATAGTCATCAACGATGACGAGGCAATACTTCTTTCCTCCAAGACTTTCATGAGATGGTGGACCAAAGAGATCAACATGTAGGAGCTCCAAGCATCTTGTGGTAGAGATAATAGTCTTGGCCTTGTGAGGAGCTCCATGCATCTTTCCTTGTACGCAAGCCCTACAAACACGATCCTTGCAAAAAGAGACATCTTCTTTTAGTCCGAGAATGTGGCCACCCTTGTGGAGACTTTGCAAAGTCCTCATGTTGACATGGGCTAGTCGGCGATGCCATAACCAACCCTTGTCACCTTTGGCGAATAAGCAAAGAGCGGAAGATGTTGTCTTTCCGGAGAAATCGACAACATACAAACCGTTCTCTACATATCCAACAAAAGCTACATTGAGTGTCTTGCTCCACAAGAGGACCACCATATGTTCATCAAAGAATGTGCATAGTCCCATACGAGCAATTTGATGAACGGAGAGTAAGTTGTAACCAAGGGTCTCGACAAGGAGGACATTCACAAGTGAGATGTCGGGTGTTACCACCACCTTGCCAAGACCCAATACCTTAGAGCACGTGTTGTCGCCATATGAAACGGTAGAGAGAGAAGGCACGAGGTCGACAACAATATCCTTGCTTCCGGTCATATGACTTGTGGCTCCACTATCAACCACCCATTTAGCGCCACCGGAAGCATAGTCCTACAAGGAATCAAGTCTTGGATTTAGGTACCCATTTTTCAATGGGTCCTAGCATGTTAGTAACAAGGGGTTTGGGAACCCAAATAGTCCAATCAACATTGTCCTTTTGAGGACCAATAAAGCGAGCACGAATATGTCCATAGTAATCAACAAAAAGAACATGAGAAGGGTTGTTAGAGCCGGCGAAACCCGTCGAGGCGGAGTTGGGTACTCCATCCCTTCTTGAGCTAGCATTGCTCCCTTCACGGTTGGTCTCCATGTTCTTCTTGTCCATCTTCTTCTTGGTCCTCCTCTTCCTCTTTCTCTTTGGCTTGGTAGCCACTCCTCCTTCATTGCACGAGCCCTCTTTGGCTCCATCTTTAGCTTCAATGATTCCTTCCAAGTACTTGGCTTGAACTTGGAGTCTATCAACCTTGGCCTTCAAGCGATTGACTTCATCTTCATGCTCCGGGTGTGGATGGCAAATATCAAACACTTGGACCTCCTTTGCCTTGTTCACCCGGAAGTGTTCCATCAAGGCTTCTTCTTGGAGAGCGTTCAACTTCATGAGCAAGCGCTTGTCATTTTCCATCTTGGCAATGTCGCTTTCATGAGTGCAACATGCACGGTCCTTGCTCAAAGGAAAGTACTCCTTCAATGTTTCTTCTTGCATGGAGTTGATCTCCATGAGCTTGGCTTCCCTTCTCTTCAAGGCGGCTATTTTCTCCTCATGATCACAACATGTATCCTTCTCCTTGCTCATACGGAGACACTCCTCCAACGACTCTTCTTGCTTGCTACTCAAACTCAATAGCTTGGCCTTGGTGATCTCAAGAGCGGCAATTTCTTCTTCATGGTTGCAACATGAGGTCTTCTCCTTGAACAAGCGATAGTACTCATCCAAGGCTTCTTCTTGAAGAGCATTGACTTCCAAGAGGAGGGCATTGTGCCTCCTCAAGGAAGTAACTTGATCCACAAGCTCATCATGGGAAGAATCGGGGTCTTCATCGTCTTTTGCTTTGTTGGCTTCCTCGAGCAAGAGCATCTTCTTCTTGAGGTCACCAACCAACTCAAGAGCATGGTCTCGATCCTTGGTGAGACGTGAAACAATAGCTTCATTCTTGTCTTCAAGCACAATGACACTAGCTTCAAGAGACATGCGAAGGTTCCTTTCATCATCAAGCTCCTCCTTGAGATTGGCAAGCTCAAAGGCCACTTCCCTTTCCAACTTCTCCCTCTTCTCGATAAGATCTTGTGCCGCACCAAGTTGGGCTAAGAGAGCCCCAACATGAATCTTGGTGTCCCCCTTCATGTTAGTGAGAAAAGAATCCAAGGAATCCAAACCCATAATCTCACGTTTAACGGTGAGACTAGTGGCATCATCAATATATGAGGCATTAGTCGAAGATGATGGTTTGGAAGGGGATTTTACCTCCGTGGATACCTTTGCCATGAGGCACCGTGCATTGTTGGTGACGAGGTTCTCATTTGGAGAGTCGAAGAGGGAGGTAGAGGGAGTGGTAATGGCGATGGCGGCCACTCCCTCTCCTTCCTTGTTGGAGTGCTTGTCCTCATGCTCCCCATCTTCATCGGAGGTGTACTCTTCACGGATGATGAAGGCTCTAGGCTTCTTGTTGGAGGAGACCTTGTCGTCATCGGACCTTGGGGAGAACTTGGAGAATCCCTTGGAGTGTGGCTTGTACCTATCCTTTGGGATAAGCCTTCCACCATGATCTTCTCTTCTCTCAAACGTACAATCCGCGACAAAATGATTCTTGTCACCGCAATTGTAGCATGTTCTTCCCCTTGTCCTTTCTCTTGGGCTCTTGGAGGGTCTTCTTGGAGAATCACGTGATCTTCTTGGTCTTGTGTTTTGGGACATGTTTCCATCCCAAAACTTCTTGGCGGCGAGAGCCATGTGCTCATGGTAGTTGAGCTTGAGATCATCCGAACCCCACTCAACGGGATCCTCATCACTTTCACTAGCTTCATGCACCCTCATCTTCAACGCAAGGTTGGGCTTGCGGGAGTTGTGGGCGCGAGCAACAAGATCCTCCGCATTCTTCTTGGAGATGTCCAAAGCGATGGCTTCGCTAAGGACTTCATCGGATGTCATAGCACAGAAGGAGGCGTTTTGGCGGATGGCCGTCAACTTCACTTCCTCATAAGGGAGGAGAGCGTTGTAGAACTTGCGCTTGATCCAATGGTCATCCACGAACGTTGCTCCAAGATCTTGCATTTGTACGGCAAGAGCGATGAGGCGCCGATACATCTCTTCGGGGGTCTCTCCTTCAATCATGACGAAATTGTCGGCCATGTTGTTCACTTCATCAAAACGAGAGCTTTGGATGCTTGCATTGCCGAGGAAGAGCTTCTCAAGTTTGTCCCATGCTTCCTTGGCGGTCTTGATCGAGCGGATATGAGCGCGGTCCTTGGGGGTGATGGCCATGTGAATCATGTTGATGGCGGTGGCGTTGAGTTGGTCATCCACCACATCTCTTCTTGTCAATTTCTTGGGATCTCGTGGTGAATAGCCCTCCTCAATGATACGCCAAAGCTCGGTAGAAGCGCTGCGCACATGAGAACGCATTAAGAATTGCCAATTCTCAAAGTTGTTTGACTCGAGTAACGGTGGAGAACCATGCGACAAGATATGCGGCATCGGTATCGGAACGTTAATGGTGTAATCATTTGGTGGTGGCACCGCATGATAACCCCCTTGACGTTCCGCAACCGGTGTGTCATCATCCTTCCCTTTTGTTGAAGTGCCGGTATCCCCAACCCCTTCCTTTTGTGAATCTTTTGTCACTTCCGCGACAAAATCAACAAGAGGAAGGGTGTTAGCTTTTGGTGGCGGATCCTCGGCACTTGCATTTGGTGGAGGGTTTGGTTTTTGTACAACCAACTCCATCATCATCGCCTTCATTTGGGCAACGATGGATGACTCCAATTTCTTGAGGTCATCCAACGTAGCCGTCGTGGAATCGATGGGCGATGATGGAGCGGGTGGCACAAGGGAAGGTGACCCATTCTTGTCCGCCTCTTATTCGGCCATTTCTTAGGCGGTAAATCTCGAGCAAGAAAACCTTGCTCTGATACCACTTGAACGGATCGTAGCGAACAAGAGGGGGGTGAATGGCGCTACGGCAAGTTTTAGTCTTTTTCAAGTTTTATGCAACGGAAGGTAAAGGTGTGACTTTTAGCAATGGGGGTGATCCTACAATGAATATCGGACGAGTGCAACAAGTAAAGGAATCAACAAGATAATGAGAGTAAGGAGCGAGACAACCGGGGGGCGCGAGGCGAGGTTTGTTTCCCGCAGTTCCTCCACTAAAGGAGTACGTCTGCGTTGAGGAGGTGCTAGTCTCACACAAGAGACTAGGCGGCCACACCACGAAGGAAGGCCTCACCCTCTTCCTCGAGAGAGCTCCACGGAGGTGCTCTCCCTCTTCCACTAAGGCACCGGTCGAGGCGGTGATTCCTTCACAAGGTTGGGGCGAGCTCCACACACAAGGATGCTCCCAACACCCTATGGAGCTAGTACATCACCAAGCTAGACTCCATAGCTGCACATCTCCAATGCTCCACCATAGGAACCCATCACCAATGCTCCACCATAGGAACTCTTCCAATGCTCCACCAAGAAACTCTCCAAGGCTCCACCAAAGGAACTCTCCAATGCTCCACCAAAGGAACTCTTCTCCAAGATCCACCAAAGGAACCCTACCACCAAGATCCACTAAGGAATAGCTAGTATTTGTGAAATCTCTCTTGGTAGAACTATAGATCGGGGTCTCCTCCACCTATCCTCAAAGTTAGGTTGGAGGGGGAAGGAGATCCTCAAAGATTAAGCTCAGCAACAATGGAGGAGAGAGAGGGGGAAGAGATAAAATCGGGTGGGGAAGAATGGGCCCTTAAATAGGCTCCTCCAAATCCAACTGTTATGCCCAGATTTGGCCTAAGCGGTACTACCGCTTTGGGGTAAGCGGTACTACCGCTAGTTCAAATTCGATCCAGATCTGGTCAAAGGACACAGAGCGGTACTACCGCCGAGGTACCGCTCATGGTACCGCAATAGGGTCCGACCTTACGGATCCGAGCGGTACCGGGCGGTACCGGACGGCCGTGGCGTTACGGTACCTCAAGCGGTACCGTGGGCGGTACTACCGCTCGTGAGCGGTACTACCGCTCCAGGTACTGCAGGGTGTACCGCAGCGTGTTTCTGGAGACGGATCAGTGTAGACTCAGAGCGGTACCGACGACGGTACCTATAGGGGTAGCGGTACTACCGCTACAGGTACCGGTAGTACCGGCCTGGCTAAATCTGGTTTTCTTCCCTTTTTCTCTCCAACTTTGTTACCTTGCTAAACACACACAAAACCAGAAAACCTATCAACTACGCTTCAGTCTTCCGATCTTGACGCGTCCGGCGAGGTCACTGTGTACTTGCAAATCTAACAATGATATTCAAGGCACACGGTGAGATAACTCAAGTCTTGTCATCAAACACACAAAACTTGGGGTATTAAAAAAAATTTGCTCTTACAACCGGAGCCGCATTCTGCATTGTTTTCTTTGACATCTCCACCAACCGCTTCGCCAAGGACTGCTTCACCTTCTTTGCCGGCGAATAACGGGGGAGTGGGGTTGTCTACTACCGCCTCTCCCACCCATGTGGTTACACCTTTGTAGCAGTCATCTACCATGACGCCGTTCTGTCGTAGTACCTGATCATGCCGTTGGAGAAGACATAGCTTCTGCAATGGATACGATGGCCAAGGCGATGCATCGCAAGGCCACCCTCAATCTTTACCCACCAGGTATTAACACTTCTACTAAATCATTTATGTCCTTTTCTACACCACACATTTATATAAATTTGAATAGTGTTGGCATCTCTTTGGGTAACTTTAAGACGGATATTGTTGTGTCGACTTAAACCCTGAGTCGTATGGAGTTTGATCGAATAAAAGTCACTCTTGTAGTCTCGAACATTTCGGATATCACTGATGTGGGCATTACCCTTCGGGTACCCAACATTGGCCTACCTCCTTCGGCCCATCAAGGGATTCATGAAGATCATTGCAGTCCATGATGGACCAATACGTCGGTTGCTATGAAGGGAAGGAAGAAGGAGAGATTTCTTGGTGGGCAAGACGAGGAAACGTCGAATAAGGAAAGATTAGATTAGATCTCATTGTAACATAGTCGAATCCGAGCAGGACTCTCGGGACCTGACCTCCTATATAAATACCAGGAGAGGGCCTGCCGGAGGACATCGAAATCATCCTACACAATCCCGCATACACCAAACCCTAGAAAACTTACCCTCCGGCGAGTTCACCACAATGCAGTCTATCGTCTGCCCCATTGTAACCTTTTTCATCGATAAATCAAGATCAAACAAGCAGGAATAAGGGTTTTACCTCCTCGAGGACCCCGAACCTAGGTAAAAAATCGCCTTCTGTTCGTTTGGTATCCGATATCTCGTGCTAACTTGTAGGATTCCGTCAACCCTAAGCCCTTCATGGTGGGCATTGTCAAGGAGCCCATCGTCAATTGGCGCCGCCTGTGGGAAACGTGCTGCTTCAAGGCACCTCATCGTCTGTTCCGATCGTGTCGGCTACACCTTCGCCGGCATCATCACCACTCTCAGCTCCATCATCGCCGATCTCGAGGGACTCGATCCGTTTTGGGTCCTTCGAGTTCGGCGCACTCCTCATACTCTTCGCCGCGTAGTGCCTGCTCTACCTGCTCGTGCATTCGGCCGGAGTACGCATGGCAAAGTCATGGTGCGACGAGGCCATGCCTCTTGACCCTGTTCATGGCGGCCGACCCGGCGCTGCTCATGCTCTTATGTGCCTCCACACGCAGGCTCGCCTCCTCCTGCATGTGGACCTTGCCTGCAAGCTCGCCGCTCGTGGAGAGGGGCCTCCCTCCTCGTGTACTGGTGTTATGGCCATAGGGACACCGACAGTTGGGCTTCTCGCGACTACGGCGAGGAATTGACTCGGGGGTGGGGTGGGGCTGGGGGGAGGCGGGGAGCACATCAACAGTGAGGTGGGATGCGAGGCAGTATTGGTGTAGTCCTGGAGATTTGGGGTCGGGGATGGAATAGATCATAGTGTTGAATATGATGTGTGGGCGAGGGACGTCAGTGAGAGGGGATGGAATAGATCATAGTGTTGAATATGACGTGTGGGCCAGGGACGTCAGTGAGAGGGCCGAGTGATTTCCACCGGAATCGCTTGCGTCCTTGTGCACCAAACGGGTGCAAGGTCCAGATTGGCCAGGATCTGATTTCCGGGATTTCAAGTTCGAAGTTTGATTCCAACATCGTCTACGATTTCAAGGTTTTGTCAGACTTTACTCAAACAAAAAATAGCAGTGTGTCACTTTTCTCTTCCATACAACAGCATGAACACGATCTATCTGGACACTGGCAGGTTTTGTACGGGATTTGCCGAGTTGCGTGACACATGTTCAGCATGTCTGAGATACGAAAGACATATGAAATGAAAATACAACATGATAGAGAACGCAAAATGTTTGACTAGGTGATAGATCAGGAACGTCAAAGGTGCGTACAGTACAGACATGTTCACCTTCATTAAATAGGTCTGTAATAAGCTTGGAGAAAACAAGAACAGGATCGATTACATTCCACAATAAGTCTGCAACTCAAGTACACGACATGGTTTAATACAAGCAAAAAAAAAGGCATAGCGACACCAAGCTCAACATGGATATATGCACTAATTCAGAGGTTTAATTTCCTGTGGCATGTCCTCTCTTGACTCACCAAATATCATTTTATTTGCACAAATGGCAAGGGCGATGACACCTAATGAAGGTAATAACACCTTTTTCTGTAGCTTGTCCCTGCAGGTTCAAACAAAACAATATAATAACAAGAATAATAAGAATAAATAACAGACACAAATCTGTACACGCATACAAGTATACAGAACAATGTGCAGTATTGTTTAGCATACCATGCTTCATTATCCCTCCTTCGTTGTAGCATTATTTTAACATCTTCATGCGCCCCACGCAAGATCTGACTGCGCTCATCCAATTGCATCTTAAGGCTGGTGCTGGGTCGGCAAGTACTCTTCTCTTGCTGGATGTGCTTTCCGTGGCCCATATTGAATTCTGAGCTAGAATGCTGGACACAAATGGCATTATTACTATTCTTATGGATAGACAGTACTCATACAATTTCGTTTCCAGTTGCAATCCATCGTCTCACAAATTAACTACCCTAGCAGCTGGGTATCTCTGCTCATGGGCACATTACATCATAAAAAACGTAGTATCACTGGTTTGTTATGGTACATATTAAGCCCTAAGATTGTTAGATATAGTAATAGTATTAAGGGCTAAGGGAGTAAGAGTAGGATAGTAGTAGTACCTATATCTATCCATAAATGGCTTAGATTTGTCCGAATTTACATATATGTAGACACAATTTAGATAGTACATCTAAATTTTGATAAATCTAAGACATCTATCTACTGTTATTGCGATAACAGTACCAATCAATATGTTAATGAATAAAAAAGCTATATCAAATAAAATGTTGAGAATGTTACTACATGATTAGAGTATTGAATTTGGCAGATTTAAGGAAACCCTAGAGGCCAGGGAAGAGGGCGGTTTACCTTGGTGGGTTGGGTCTTCCCAGCAAAATCAGAGATGGAACGCCGGAGCACGCGGGCGGCGGACCGGAGCCCCAAAGAAGCCATCTCCACCTGAACAGGAGGGTCACGGCAAGCCCGGCGGTCGGCGGCTCAAGACCGACCTTGGGCGGCGCTGTCGTTGTTTGTGAGGACCAGTCGGTCTGGCTCGTCTGGGGCTTGGGGTTGGGTGGGTTGGGTGGGTTGCGTCGGTATGATTGGAATATAAGGCCGGCCGCGTTGTGCTCGCTTTCCCCGAGTCTGAATCGACCTTATCCTCGCTCGGTTGTCCAGGAGAGGTACACCTGGGCAAAGTTCGGGCCGGGCCGGGCTTCGGGCCGGGCTTAAAAAGCCCGGGTAAAAATCAGCGAGCGCCCGGCCGGGCCGTATTTTAAGCCCGAACCCGCCCGAACGATCAAAGCCCGGCCCGGCCCGAGCCCGGCCCGACTAGGCTAAATGCACGAAAACGCAGGCCGAGCCCGGCCCGGCCCGACGTTCGGGCTCAGTTTTCAGGCCCGAACCCGGCCCAGTGCAAGCCCGACCCGGCCCGGCCCGGGATTTTCGGGCCGGGTCGGGCCGGGTCGTCCGGGCCGGGCTGCCCATGCCCAGATGTAAGGAGAGGGAGGGGCCAAGACGAATCGGGCTCGGGCCAAAAAAAAAAAAATTAATGGACTCGGGCCAACCTTCTGGTTATACAAGAAGGGTCCCGACCCGCGTACAATAAATCATGTTTCAAAAAAAAATATATACAAAATCTTTACTATTAAATTGCTAGCGGTCCATCTCGATTTGCTAGCGGTCTGTAGATATGTTAATTTTTAGACTGTGTCTATGTGTGCACCTTTTCGTAATTTGTTTGGAATTTAAATATTGCATATTTCTTATTTACAGACAAATTTAAGATTTTTGCACATTGAATTATTATTTGCATTGAATTACCTCTAGCTAAAAGATGGAAATTTTCACACAAATATTCTATTCTGGAACATTATATTTGCTAAACTAATGTTTGTCGAATCCCACTCGAAGGCATCTAAACGTATAATTGATGCACCTCCATGGAGCTCTCTGAGGCTATCCACAGCAACCACTTGTTGAGGAAGAGCTAAGCGTTGCTCGCTTTGTCTCTAGCCATTGGATCCACATGTTACTGTATGGTTGGATCAACAACAGATAAAAGGAAAAATAGGAAGCATAGCCAATTCGTTCCTCCGCAACCAACCCTAAGGGCATCTCCAACGCTACCTAAATGGATGCGTTGGCATCCGTTTTGAAACATTGGGTGGTCGCGACAGCGGTACCGTCCGCGTGTCACGTTGGGTCACACCAACGCGGCCAGATATGGATCGTGGCCATAGAAGTTGGCATTTGCCTTCAAATCTATATACCTAATAATAAAAGCAAAAGAGTTTCTTGTTGGTCCGTTTTTTAGTGCCCTTGATTTTCGATCAAATTACGGGAATTTGCCACCGTGAAGTGAAATACCGGTTCGATTCCTTTCCTTGGTCGAACGATCGTATGTTGCACAAACGAGCCCGCTGCGCTCACCTGTGGCCGTGCACTGGTTGGCTCGGCCCATACAGAGTCCAAGATTTCTTTCCGGACTTTTTTCTTCCTTTTTTTCATCGAAGCACGAGGAGTTTTTAACGAACTCGATTGCTCATTGCTCCGTTTGATTTCTTGCCTCATCGCACAAGGAAATTCACCAATATATAGCTAGATTCTTCCCTGGCGTGATTCCCACAAGAACCTTGTAAAATTCCCACCAAATCGTTCCCACGACCTAGCTGGAGTTCTCTTGCCACCGAAGCTCGAAACGAGAATTCCGCTAGCAATGGAGTTCCCGGATCGACAGACCACAAGAACCCAAAGGAACAACGTGCGCGGCCGCTGGCAACTAGACGAGGCTTTCTCTCATGTGCTAGCTAGAAGATTTGGCGATCGATTGGGTCACTACTTTTTTCCTGGCGGATTGGTCGATTGGTTCTGTACCTTGAATTCCCGCCGGCGTCGCTCGTAGTCGGGCCTCCGCCCCGTCTAGCAGGTGCAGCGGGTCCTGCACGGCCTTCGCCCCGCCTCCTACCACCTGCAGGCGCCACACGGTCAGCCCGGCCACCAGCCTATACCCTATCTCCGGCAGACCCTGCCCGCCGCACTGCTCTGCTTATTTTGTCAACGCATTCACCTTGCTGAGGCTGGCCCTGTGCACCAGCAGTTCGCTTAAAAAACAAGGTGCGGGAAGTCACCAGAGCGGCAGCGGTCTGCCGATGGTTATATCATGGTCCAGGGAAAGAGAATCCCCATCACCACGGTCAGCCCGAGGCAGAAGTCACGGAGCCATACTCCTGTCATGGCCAGGTACAAAAGTTCCATTGGATCATCATTGAGAATTGAGAGACATACAAACGATGTCATGGTGCTGCTATTCTGATTGGAGGAACACTGATTTTGCTGTCTAAATCGGCTAGCGCCTATGACGCTGGAGTTGCTGCTTACTCTGCCTATTTTTTTAACGCTTGAGCAGGATATTGCCGAATACTCTTCTGTTGTTTCTACGTTTGCGCTTGATGGCTGGAAGAGATTCAGAATCTTCTAAGATCTGGTCGACCCTCTACTTTAGCTGCCCGTGAGTTTGCGAATGAGATAAATATTGCTGTGAAAGAAACTGATGGAGCTATATGGTCGTCCCTCTACTTTTGCTTCCTGTGAGTTTGCGAATGAGATAAATATTGCTGTGAAAGAAACTGATGGAGCCGATGCACAAGTCGAGACATGTCGGCTCTCCGGGTTTATCTGCAATCCTTTGCTAACAATAGCAGCAAACTAAGTTGCCAATTCAAAATAATGGTGTTAGTCTTGCTGATTGTTACAACTAGAATTTGCATGTTCAGGATTTCTAAATCGGCAGCATTAACTCTGAATTTCAAAGGCTTCAAACCCTGGCCAAACTACTTAGAAAGGATACACTAAAACTTCAAATGCCATAGCTCAAGAGTTGTGTGGCATTCCTTCAATTGACCTACAATGGAATCTCGCTTAGTGCACGGAATGTTCGCCCATGGCCTCCAGGTTTTCACCGGCATATGAGATGAATGGAGAAACCTTGACGCTTAGGAAGAAAAGGGATCATGAGAGAAGCATGTAAGTGCAACGGCAGAGGAATTGCTGTCATATACAAGGGTACTGAGGGCCCTTTTGTTGTGGCTTTTTTTGGCTTTTTGGTTTTGGCAAAAGCCAAAAATTTTAGATTTTAGAAGCCAAAAGCAAAGATCCTATTCTTTTGACTTCCAAAACCCAAAAAGCCAAAAAAAGATTTGTGGATGAGGGAGGATGGAGCTTGCTCTGGCGATTCCTGACGCCGCCGAGCGCCCTCCGCCGGTCACCACCTCCTCGGCCCCTGCTCCAGCCACCGTCGGAGTTGGACTCCCCAGCTCAGTCGCCTCCGCTCCGCCGGGCCCCGTCGTCCTCCGGCGCGGCCCATTGCCGCAGGTTTGCTCTCTCCCGCCGCTGCTCCGGCGTCCTCGACGCCCGCCGCTACCCTCCACTCTCCCTTCCCTGCTTCTTCACCCCAACTTCGTTCCCGCCCTTGCAAGCTCTCACCCGCTTCCATGGGCGCCGACTTGCTCTCTTCGCCTCCCAGGAGAGCGCTTCTCCGACTTTGTGCTTGCCAAGCTCCACTCCCCGGTCTGCCGGCCGCTAGCCTCTGGTCCCTGCTCCGATCCTGGCGCCACGCTTTGGCTGGGTTGTGGCCGCTCCTCTCTTCCGACGGACAGTGCCACGATCGCTGCTTGTCTCACCTTTTTCTTTTCTCATTCCGACGACCCCTTCTTCGTCTCTGACGCCGGCGACGGTGTCTTCTTCACGCGCGTCTCCGGCGCCGGCGTCGCTGCGACCCTGCTCTCCCGCCGTGGGGTAACTGCGGGCCCGCTCCGTGTTGACTTTTTTCCCTCAAAAAAACTAGCAGTTTCGGCCATGCAGCTGTCTGGGCCCCGCGCTGACTCTCTTGCACCTGGGCTTGTCAACGGTTGCGTCAGCTGTGACGCAAACTGCCCCGTGCCTAAGTCTCCGTGGAGAACACCGCCTGTCCCCGTTCCCTCCGCCCCTCCGGGTCCCACCACCCACGTCGCCACCGCCTGTTGCGTGTCTTCCGCCCATGCCCCACCGCCCCCCCATCCCTGCACGTGGCGCCCTCTCTCCACACCTGGCAATGGCTCGCCAGATCGACGATCCCGCCTCGGCCCCATCTGATCCGTCCGTCCCCCATCCCTCGCCCCGCACCTGGGCAAACGTGGCTAGGGCTAATCTCCCTCGCGAGTCTTCGCCGCCATTCTTCTCTCTCCGTAAACCTCGGCGACCCCGGTCTCTCCGCTCTCTCTCCATATCCGATATATATGCGGAGAAGCTCTGTTTCCGCTGCCTCCTTCCCGATCACTCCGTCCGCTCCTGCCGCAACCCAATGCACTGCCGTCTGTGTCGTAGCCCCGGGCACCGCAGCGGTGCCTGCCCCCTCTTCGGCGCTCGCGCCGTTCCATCAGCCTCCGCCCCCGTCGTCCCTCCTCCTCGCGTCGCCGGCGGGCGCGGCCACCTACCAGTCACTCCCCACCCCTTCGCCTTTGCCGTGATGCCCCCTCCTGGCTTCGCTCCGGCGCCCGCCCAACCAACCTCCGGCGCGACGCCCACCTCCACCAACGCCGCCCCCGCTCCGCGCAACCCAGTCTCGCCCTATTCCCCCATTTCTCCTCTCGACTTCACCGGTGCCTCCGCCAGCAGAGGGACGGAGGGAACTGCCGTCGGCGGCGGCGGTGGTGGGGGCAGGGACAGCAGCAGCGACGATGCCGGCTCCACCGAATCGGAGCCGCGCCCGCCCACGCGCCACCCTGCGCACATCGACGTCTACATGCCGCCCGTCGACGCGAGATCCTTCGAGCACATCGGGTTTGCGTACGTGCACCCTGAGGCTGCCTCACCGGGGCCGCTCGTCCTCTCCGCCCTGCTGACTCGCGTCCCTGGTGGGATGCTGGCGGACACCGCGCTCGGAGCTCACGGCGCCACCGTCGTCCTCTTCCGCTCCCGCGCCAGCCGTGAAGCGGCGGTCGACGGCAGCCCGTTCCCCGTCCTAGAGCATTCGGTCTACTTCGAACGGCATGAAGAGGCTCCAAACCGCCTGCGGTTCACCCATGCAGGCTATGCCGCGCTCGCCATGGTCCGTTTCCCCTTCGATCACTGGACAGTGCCGCGCATCCAAGGTTCGGTGGGTCAGTTGGGCAACCCCACTGAGATCGCTCAGGTGTGCATGTCCGGCCGCAGCTATGTCGCCGTGATGCTCGTGATCATATATGAAAACTACTTCCGCATCCCTCAAGATCTCGACGTCAAAAACGCCGACGGCGACTACACCATCGTTGAGGTGCAGCGTCTCCGCCGCATTCCGCTTGGTGGAGCAGCCGGGGGCGGTGGTGCCGGTGGAGGCGGCGGTGGCGGCGGAGGTGGCCCCGGTGGCGGTAGCTGGGGAGGCATGGACCCGCCAGATGGCCCTCCCCGTGGCGACGGGCCCAGCGGCTGGCGCCCCGACTCGCTGCGCCCCGATGGCCCTCCTTCCTCGAGGCATGGCGGCAGCAGTGGATGCCCGCAGTGTCGTACGCCTCACGCCGGGCGTTCTTGGCCTGCCTGCGTCCCCGCGGCGCGTGCTGACGCCGCCCCTGCGGCTGCCACAGACGGAGCGCACCCGGGCGACGACGAGTACTCCATCGACGTGCCCCCGCCGTGCAATGCCCAAGGCCGCGGTGCCCCGTTCGCTGCGATCACTCCCGGCGGCGTCCCCCAACACTCTGACATCAGGGTGGGCGCGTGCGGGCGCTTCCTGCACATCGTCGTCCGTGGCGCGGCGGATGAGGCGGCCTACTTCGCCGTCCCACGGGACATGGCGTCTCCCGGCGTGGTTGGGCCCCGCGGCCTCGCCCACATCCACCTGGTGACCGGCGCGGTCGGCGTCGTCGACCAGATCACCAAGGCCCCGGGAGTGGCCTCGTGCCTCTCGGTTAACGTCCTGGCCGACGCCGTCACTTGCACCTCGCCGCTGGACCTGATGCCCTTTCGCGGCTCGGTGCCTGCCACCCTGGTGACTGCGTCGGTGGCCAGAAACCTGTCGCCGGCGCTCCGCTCCGCCGCCCGCCCCGCGGATGTTGCCGGGCCCGTCGATACAGACCAGCAGGCCGGCGCTGTCGTACCCGTTCCTGCGCCGCTCCATCCTCGCAAGCGTGGCCGCCCCGCCAAGCCGCGCGCTGCTCCCGCGCCGATCACCAGCCAGGCCCCTGCCGGGTTCAAGCGGAGCGCCCGTGTGCGCGAACAAGGAGGTCACCTCTTCGAGACCGTCATGGCGCGCGCGGTCAGGCTCAAGGCGATGAAGTCCGGGGGTGGCGGCGACTCTACCTCAACCGCAGCTCCGCCGCCCTTCCGTGCTGACGAGCTGGTGTCCATGGCTCAGGCCTGCCAGCTCCCTGATGAGGACGTGCGCGACCTTGTGTCCGCATCCGCGGCGCCGAGCGTCGCTCCATGAGTCTCCTAGTTGCCATCCCGAGGCGGGCCAATTTTGGCTTCGGTGTGTGCGCGACGCAGCTCTACGTCCGCGCGGTGCCCGCCTCCAGCTACTTCTACTCCATGCATGTCTTAGAGGTTGTTGCGTGCGTCCCCGCTGGGGTGTACATATCCTGCTCGCACGTTTTGGTGTTCCTGGCCATGGACGAGTTGGAGCCTGTTCCACTCTTCCTAACCTTAGTTGTTCTTGTGTGTCTGGGCATGGAGCCTGTTCCACCCCGGCCGTTGCGTCTCCTTTGTGCGTGGGCTGCTAGATGCTTTGTATGCTCCGTGTCTTTCATCAACCTGTGTTTGCAACGTCTGGTGCTTCAAACTCCGATATGGAAGTAAACCGGAACCTACAACTCCTTCTCTCCTCTTGGAATATTCGAGGCTTGAACGATCCCGACAAGTGCCTAGACGTGAAAATGAACCTGTCCGCGCAACCCCTCCATGTGATATGTCTCCAAGAATCGAAGCTTTCCTCAATCCCTCTTCAAAAGGCGGCGACTTTCCTTCCGCAAGGGTTCTCGACCTTCTCCTTCCTGCCGTCCATCGGTGCGTCCGGTGGGATCGTCACGGCGTGGGATGCAAGATATGTTACTCACCTCTCCGACCGCCCGCTTCAATTCTCATTGTCATCAACCTTTGAGCTCGCGGCCGACAGCACCAGCTTTACCGTCACCAACATCTACGCGCCTTGTGACCGCGCGCGACGTGACGACTTCCTCTCCGAGATGCGGTCACTCGCTGACCTGGACTCCGACCCTTGGCTCCTGGTGGGAGACTTTAACATCGCCCGATATGCCGAGGACCGAAACAACGACAACTTTGATGTTCCCGCCGCGGCCGCCCTGAATGACCTTATTGATGAGCTCGCTCTGCAGGAACTACCGCTGCTGGATCGCAGATATACCTGGACAAACTCCCGAGACACACCCACCCTAGTGCGACTGGATCGCGCTTTCATTAATCTCGGGTGGGGGAGCCGCCTCTTCAATTCGACTCTACACTCGCTTATTCGTACCACCTCGGATCATGTGCCCCTCTTGCTCTCTGCTTCCTCCCGCGCGCCCAAATCACAGATCTTCAGGTATGAAAAAACTTGGGCGTTTTCTCACGAATACAGGACCCTTGTGGCCTCCGTTTGGGCCCGACCCCAGAACAGATTACCGCCCCGAGCCTCCCTGAGACTTTGTAATGCGCTGAAATGGGTCCGTGCTGAATCCAAGCGCTGGGCGAAAAAGCGCCGCCGACCCGCTGAGGTAGTCTCCAATTGCAGAAGGGTCCTGGAACTTCTTGATTTGGTTGAAGAACTTCGACCGCTTCGGGCCCCCGAAAATCTCTTAAGGGACCGTGTGCGGCTGCACCTTTCGCGGGAATACAAAATTCTCAGTGCCTACTGGAAACAACGCTTCACCTTCCGTCTATGCCGTCTTGGGGAAGACAACACTAAATTTTTTCACCCTTGTGCCTCTACGCGCCTCAGGAAAAATCAAATCAAGGTCTTGCATGATGGAGATAGGGTCGTGTACAACCACGCCGAGAAAGCGGAATTGCTGCGGGATTTCTACGTCAGCCTCCTAGGCACCTCCACCCCTCCAATTTGGGATTTTGACCTTGGCTCTGTCATGCCACCCTTGACGGTGTTAACCGAGCTTTTATCTCCCTAATCCCGAAGAAGGATGGCGTGCTCACTGCGGACGGCTTTCGCCCCATCTCCCTACAGAACTGCATCATGAAGATTGTCACCAAAATCCTCACCTCGAGACTCCAGCACTTCATTGAGCGCCTCATTTCCTTTGAGCAATCCGGATTTGTCAAGGGGCGAAGCATAGTTGACAACTTCCTGTACGCGGCAGATGTGGTCCAGAGCTGTCAAACCCGCAAAACTCCCGTTGTAGTTCTCAAGTTAGATTTCAAAAAAGCCTTCGACTCTGTCAACTGGGCTGCTTTAGACGCCATCCTGGAAGCACGCGGCATCGGTCCCCTCTTCAGATCATGGATTTCCTCTATCCTTACCACTGGACGGACTGCGATTCTGCTCAACGGGGTCCCGGGGCGATGGATCTCTTGCAAAAATGGACTGCGCCAAGGAGACCCGCTGTCCCCGTACCTGTATCTCGCTGTCGCCGACCTGCTCCCCTGCCTTATTGCCATGGAAAGTTCTGAGGAACGGCTCTTGCACCCCCTCGTCGATGACCTCCCCTGCCCGGTCATCCAATACGCCGACGACACACTGTTGATTTTGCGAGCCGAGCACTCTCAGGTCCGTCGCCTCAAGGCGATCCTTGACCTCTTCTCGCACGCGACTGGCCTACACATCAACTTCCACAAGAGTACCTTCGTCCCCGTTGGTGGGGTCCCGTATGGCCTGGCTTCGGAGCTTGCCGGCATCCTTGGCTGCCCCGTGTCATCCTTCCCCCAGACTTATTTGGGGCTGCCCCTATCAGACCATAAGTTGTAGGATAACGTAGCATAGAAAACAAAAATTTTCCTATCGCGAACACGCAATTCAAGCCAAGATGCAATCTAGAAGACGGTAGCAACGAGGGGATGATCAAGACTAACCCTTGAAGAGATTCCAAAGCCTATAAGAGTAGGCTCTTATTGCTGCGGTAGACGATCACTTGCCGCTTGCAAAAGCGCGTAGAAGATCTTGATCACGATCGGTTCCGGCGCCACGAACGGGCAGCACCTCCGTACTCGGTCACACGTTCGGTTGTTGATGAAGACGACGTCCACCTCCCGTTCCAGCGGGCAGCGGAAGTAGTAGCTCCTCTTGAATCCAACAGCACGACGGCGTGGTGTCGGTGGTGGTGGAGAACTCCGGCGGAGCTTCGCTTAGCGTGCGGGATGTGGTGGAGGAGAGAGACCGCTAGGGTTTGGGGAGAGAGGGGTTGGGCGCCGGCCCTCTAAGGGGTGCGGCCAAGGCTGAGTCTTGAAGTGGCCAGCCCCCTCTCTATGCCCCTCATTATATAGGTGGAAGCCCCAAGAGTTCTAGTCCAAGTCTTCGAATAAGACCCCAACACTAAAACCTCCCATATGTGGGAAACCTACTCAAGGAGGGAGTCCCACTCAAGGTGGGACTCCCACCTTTCCTTGAGGTGGGTTGGCCGGCCACCCTAGGGGAGTCCACCTTGGACTCCTCCCTTTAGGGTTGGCTGGTCATGCAAGTGGAGTCTCTTCGGGACTCCACTTTCCAAAGTGCCATTCTTCCGGACTTTTCTAGAACCTTCTAGAACCTGCCATAAATGCACCGGATCATTTCCAAACTTGGAATATGACTTCCTATATATGAATCTTATTCTCCGGACCATTCCGGAACTCCTCGTGATGTCCGGGATCTCATCCGGGACTTCGAACAAATATTCGAACTCCATTCCATATTCAAGTTCTACTATTTCAACATCCAACTTTAAGTGTGTCACCCTACGGTTCGCGAACTATGCGGACATGGTCGAGTACTCACTCCGACCAATAACCAATAGCGGGATCTGGAGATCCATAATGGCTCCCACACATTCAACGATGACTTAGTGATCGAATGAACCATTCACATACGATACCAATTCCCTTTGTCACGCGATATTTTACTTGTCCGAGGTTTGATCATCGGTATCACTCTATACCTTGTTCAACCTCGTCTCCTGACAAGTACTCTTTACTCGTACCGTGGTATGTGGTCTCTTATGAACTTATTCATATGCTTGCAAGACATTAGACGACATTCCACCGAGAGGGCCCAGAGTATATCTATCCGTCATCGGGATGGACAAATCCCACTGTTGATCCATATGCCTCAACTCATACTTTCCGGATACTTAATCCCACCTTTATAACCACCCATTTACGCAGTGGCGTTTGATGTAATCAAAGTACCTTTCCGGTATAAGTGATTTACACGATCTCATGGTCATAAGGACTAGGTAACTATGTATCGAAAGCTTATAGCAAATAACTTAATGACGAGATCTTATGCTACGCTTAATTGGGTGTGTCCATTACATCATTCATATAATGATATAACCTTGTTATTAATAACATCCAATGTTCATGATTATGAAACTAATCATCCATTAATCAACAAGCTAGTTTAAGAGGCATACTAGGGACTTCTTGTTGTCTACATAACACACATGTATCAATGTTTCAGTTAATACAATTATAGCATGGTATGTAAACATTATCATAAACACAAAGATATATTATAATAACCATTTTATTATTGCCTCTTGGGCATATCTCCAACAGTCTCCCACTTGCACTAGAGTCAATAATCTAGTTTACATTTGTAAAGATATAACACCTTGGCCTTCCGGTGCTTTATCATGTTTTGCTCACGGGAGAGGTTTTAGTCAACGGATCTGAGAAACGTATGTATTTTGTAATTTATTTGCGTCTCAACGCATCACTCATTTCCAAATGAGTCGGTATTTAAATATGTTTGGTCTTCTGGTGGAACCTTAATTCCGCGGTCTGAAATATGTCACTAATATTGTCACACACAATATAGCTTCAAAGTTCTGACTGTCGGAACTACACCAAGTTCTCAAAGAACCTCTTGACTTAACATCCTTTGTCATTGTCAAAACAATGACATACTCTGCCTTCTTTTGTAGAATCTGTCACAATATTTAGAACTCTTCTAAATCTAGCATAGACAACTTCTAGCTCATTGTGCTACCTTTTAAACAACACTTAGTCTAATTTGAGATTGAAATTATATTTTATATGTGACAAAACCAATATTGGTGTAACACCTTACAGTGATTTGTTTGTCATTTCCTCATACAAAACTATATATATATATCCTTAGTTCTTCTAAAGTACTCAAGGATATTCTTACTGTCGTCCAATGATCATCATATGAATCATTCTGGTATATGCTCATAACTTTTTATAGCACATGACATCTGATTGTGTACATATTATTTGTGATCTATAATCACTCATGTGTTTTTACTCATTGAGTGTCAGATACATTCAAGTCTTGTTAAAACTTAACATGACAAGAACATTTTCTTAATATTTATATATTGAACTACTTCAATATCCATTCTATGTACTTTGACTTAAACTTATTATGTGTTTCAATCTATCTTCATAGATCTTGACACTAAATATGTTTCAGTCCATATCCTTTCATTGAAATTAATTTCTCAATGAAACCTTTTAATCAAGTATATAATTACATCATTTATAACCAACTATATGTCACCTACATAAAGTATTATAAATATGTCTCAGCGCTCCCACTTAATTTCTTGCAAATACAAGCCTCTTCATCGTCTCTTGATGAAATCAAAAACTCTTTGACTATTTCATCTGGTGAAGATTCCAACTCCGCGATACTCACTTCATCCAATTGAAGTTTGTATACCTATCTAGTATTCTACGGACAGGCAAAACTCTTGGTTGTATTTTGTATACACCTTTAATACATACTTCTGATAAGTAATGTATTTTGCCATCCTACTAGCATATCTCATAAAAGAAATATGTAGTGATTACTAGAATAAACCACATAGACTATAAGCATTGCTACGGAAGATCTAATCTTATCGTAGTCAACTCTTTGAACTTTGTCGTAAACAATTTTTCGACAAGTCGAGCTTCTTTAAGGATATTTCATCCAAGTCTATAGATCCATTTACTTTCAAAAAGTATTCATCTATTATGGATTTCATGGCGCATGGCCATTTTAACGGAGTCAGGGCCCATCATAACTTCTTTGTTTGTAGTTGGTTTATCATTATTCAAAATCAATCCTTTGTTCACAAATCATTTATTTGATCACAAAGTAAACCATACCTACAAGGTTCAATATGTACTTCGATCTCCATGGCTAAAACACTTTGTAGTCATGGGAGCCATGATCGTCGTGGCCGCTTCCAAATTCCGATGCTGCGCTACTCTGATCATTATGCTCAGGTTCATAAACCTTATCAAATTATATTGTCCTCCCACTCAAATACTTCACTAGAAACAATTTCTCGGAAATAAGAAACATTGACAAACACTTTTGTCTTTGTCTCGTGGGAAGAATTCCCAATTAAATCTCTGGGATAACCAACAAAGACATTCATCCGATTTTGGTTGTAAACTCTTAGACCAAAATTTAAAGAAAGACTATTAGGGTTTATACCCATACCATAACTCGTATGGTGTCATTTCAACGGATCATGATGATGCTCTATTCAGTGTAAAAGCGGTAGTCACTAAAGCATAATCCACAAAAATATATTGGCGTCATAATATTTTATCTCATCATTAATCCAACAAAGTTTGGATACATATCTCGGATACTATATCATCATTATGATACTCCAAGAAATGTGAGTTGTAGAACAATTTCATAACTCTCTTAGATGTTCGCTAAAAACTCGTAATTCAAATATTTCCACCATGATCCAATCATAGATATTTGATTTTTCTATTACGATGATTTCCACTTCATGCTGAAATTTATTTGAATCCATTCAAATGTTTCAAACTTCTTCCTTATCGAATATATCCACATATATATACTCAATTCATTGTTGGAAGTTTTCATGAAGTAGAAGAATCTCCCGCACACAACTATGCCCAGTGAACCACATATATCATCATGTATGTTTCCACTAAGTTAGTTGCCCGTTCAACTCATGGCCTATGAACGGTATTTCAGTCATTCTCTTTAGAAAAGATTTGCAAGCGCCAAACGATTCAAAAATCAAATGACTCCAAAAATCCATTTGCATGGAGTTCCTTCATGCGTTCCTTTCTAACATGACCTAAATGGCGGTTCCACAAATAAGTGGAATTCAAATCATTTGCCTTATGGCATTTTAGCGTCAGTGTTATGTATGTGTGTTTCACCATTAAGATTTATAATAACTTATCCATCGTACATGGAGTAATGTCATAATTTGAACAACTCATTGTTTTCATTTGATCAGAGCAAAATAACAATTATTAAGTTCTTTATTATAAATTCTAAGGGCTAGATAGAATGCCAACGACGAACATAATAACACTTTATTTTTGTTCTAGATGTGCATTTCTATCATATTCCTTGTCAGTCACTTAGGCCATTGTATTCTTGTATTGTGTTGTTTTGTATGACACTTCATACCAACCAATATGGTACTAATACCCAAGAATTTCATTGTGACCAAACTAGGAAGACAACCATAACATGTATATCATTTATATACACCTGAGCTAGACTTTCTAGTCTTTTCTTTTCTTTCTGCCAAAATATCTTTTATAGTTTCTCTTTTAGCTTTCCTCATTATTCAGAAAAACACTTCAACATCATTGACTTCTAGGTTTGTTGGTCAAATACCAATAACCTTGAGGTTCTTACTTTGAAGTTGATCATCATATGACAAGTGTTCCAGATTTCACTATTAGTAACTTTGTAATATGATGAACAATTTCACTCATAATTTTATCCATCATATCATGACGACTTTCCGAGACCATGTCTGTACATGCTAGGCTCGTAAAGTTTAACCTTAGTATTCGCATGTGCAAATCTGGCTTGCACCCGTTGTATGCACACGTAGAATCGATAACACCCGATTATCACGAGATGCTTCGAAACGACGAGTCTTAGCAACGGTGCATACTAAGGACGATCACTTCATGGATATGCGAATATCGTTAGTGCCCCAATAGTTGGAGGATTGGGACGCCTTGCGTCTTCAACCTTCGTACATTCCCATAAAACTTATGAGTTTATGTAGTCTCACTAGATTATATTCTATCATCTTGCAGTAAGGTCTTAGATATCGCATATATCTCATACCTCGCTTATTTCTGAAAACAAACTTTTCAGCTCCTTACTTTTCAAACGAATTTGAACATCAAGTTTCACGGAGACAAGATAATTGTAGGTACTAATTTAAACCATAGCTCTTTGAATCAACAATGTGAGGTTTACTAAAAGTTTGCAATAGGACTTAATCAATTCTTGATTCTTTAACAATACGGTACCAATCCGTAAAGTTTCTTATCAGATTTTAACAGTATTTCTATCTCAATTACAAGACTAGCGCATAGTAGTAAACGGATGCCAATACTACAAAATTAATTCAAAATACTACTCAGACTATGTTTATGATAATTAGTTCATGTTTTAATCTAATTACTAATGAACTCCCACTTAATACAACATCCCTCACAGTTGTTAAGTGGTACACGATCCAAATCCACTACACCAAAACCGATCATCACGTGAGATGATGTAGCTTCAATGGTGAACATCAACATGTTGATCATATCATCCATATGACTCGTGTTCAACCTTTCGGTTTCCGTTGTCCCGAGGCCATGTCTGTACATGCTAGGCTCGTCAAGCAAACCCAAGTATTCCGCGTGTGCAACATGGCTTACACCCGTTGTATGTGAACGTTGAATCTATCACATCCGATCATCACGAGATGCTTCGAAACGACGAACTGTACAACGGTGCATACGAGGGAGAACACTTTATTATCTTGATATTAATGTGAGGGATCATCTTATAATGCTACCGTCGCGATCTAAGCAAAATAAGATGCATAAAGGATTAACATCACATGCAGTTCATATGTGATATGATATGGCCCTTTTGTCTTTGCGCCTTTGATCTTCATCTCCAAAGCATGGACATGATCTCCATCATCTTCGGGCATGATCTCCATCATCGTCGGCGTAACGTCAAGGTTCATGGCGCCGTCTTCATGATTGTTCACCTCATGTAGCAACTATTACAACTACTTTGAAATACTACTCAACATGAAATTTAAAGACAACCATAAGGCTCCTGCCGGTTGCCACAATACAATAATGATCATCTCATACATATTCATCATCACATCATGGCCATATCACATCACCAAACCCTGCAAAAACAAGTTAGACGTCTCTAATTTGGTTTGCATATTTTACGTGGTTTAGGGTTTTCGAGTAAGATCTAATCTACCTACGAACATGAACCACAACGGTGATACTAGTGTTGTCAATAGAAGATTAAATTGAATCTTCACTATAGTAGGAGAGACAGACACCCGCAAAGCCACTTATGCAATACAAGTTGCATGTCGAGCGTGGAGCAAATCTCATGAACGCGGTCATGTAAAGTTAGCCCGAGCCGCTTCATCCCACTATGCCACAAAGATGCAAAGTACTCAAACTAAAGACAACATAAGCATCAACGCCCACAAAACCATTGTGTTCTACTCGTGCAACCATCTATGCATAGACACGGCTCTGATACCACTGTAGGATAACGTAGCATAGAAAACAAAAATTTCCTATCGCGAACACGCAATTCAAGCCAAGATGCAATCTAGAAGACGGTAGCAACGAGGGGATGATCAAGACTAACCCTTGAAGAGATTCCAAAGCCTATAAGAGTAGGCTCTTATTGCTGCGGTAGACGATCACTTGCCGCTTGCAAAGCGCGTAGAAGATCTTGATCACGATCGGTTCCGGCGCCACGAACGGGCAGCACCTCCGTACTCGGTCACACGTTCGGTTGTTGATGAAGACGACGTCCACCTCCCAGCGGGCAGCGGAAGTAGTAGCTCCTCTTGAATCCAACAGCACGACGGCGTGGTGTCGGTGGTGGTGGAGAAATCCGGCGGAGCTTCGCTTAAGCGTGCGAGATGTGGTGGAGGAGAGAGACCGCTAGGGTTTGGGGAGAGAGGGGGGTTGGGCGCCGGCCCTCTAAGGGGTGCGGCCAAGGCTGAGTCTTGAAGTGGCCAGCCCCCTCTCTATGCCCCTCATTATATAGGTGGAAGCCCCAAGAGTTCTAGTCCAAGTCTTCGAATAAGACCCCAACACTAAAACCTCCCATATGTGGGAAACCTACTCAAGGAGGGAGTCCCACTCAAGGTGGGACTCCCACCTTTCCTTGAGGTGGGTTGGCCGGCCACCCTAGGGGAGTCCACCTTGGACTCCTCCCCTTTAGGGTTGGCTGGTCATGCAAGTGGAGTCTCTTCGGGACTCCACTTTCCAAAGTGCCATTCTTCCGGACTTTTCTAGAACCTTCTAGAACCTGCCATAAATGCACCGGATCATTTCCAAACTTGGAATATGACTTCCTATATATGAATCTTATTCTCCGGACCATTCCGGAACTCCTCGTGATGTCCGGGATCTCATCCGGGACTCGAACAAATATTCGAACTCCATTCCATATTCAAGTTCTACTATTTCAACATCCAACTTTAAGTGTGTCACCCTACGGTTCGCGAACTATGCGGACATGGTCGAGTACTCACTCCCAATAACCAATAGCGGGATCTGGAGATCCATAATGGCTCCCACACATTCAACGATGACTTAGTGATCGAATGAACCATTCACATACGATACCAATTCCCTTTGTCACGCGATATTTTACTTGTCCGAGGTTTGATCATCGGTATCACTCTATACCTTGTTCAACCTCGTCTCTGACAAGTACTCTTTACTCGTACCGTGGTATGTGGTCTCTTATGAACTTATTCATATGCTTGCAAGACATTAGACGACATTACACCGAGAGGGCCCAGAGTATATCTATCCGTCATCGGGATGGACAAATCCCACTGTTGATCCATATGCCTCAACTCATACTTTCCGGATACTTAATCCCACCTTTATAACCACCCATTTACGCAGTGGCGTTTGATGTAATCAAAGTACCTTTCCGGTATAAGTGATTTACACGATCTCATGGTCATAAGGACTAGGTAACTATGTATCGAAAGCTTATAGCAAATAACTTAATGACGAGATCTTATGCTACGCTTAATTGGGTGTGTCCATTACATCATTCATATAATGATATAACCTTGTTATTAATAACATCCAATGTTCATGATTATGAAACTAATCATCCATTAATCAACAAGCTAGTTTAAGAGGCATACTAGGGACTTCTTGTTGTCTACATAACACACATGTATCAATGTTTCAGTTAATACAATTATAGCATGGTATGTAAACATTATCATAAACACAAAGATATATTATAATAACCATTTTATTATTGCCTCTTGGGCATATCTCCAACATAAGTTACCCGCCTCAGCGCTGGAATTTCTGTCCGTCAAGATCTCCAAGCGCATTCCGGGCTGGCGCACGTCCCTGCTCCCCATTGGCGGCCGCCTCACGCTCACTGACGCAGTGCTGTCCGCTCTACCCTCATTCGCGATGTCTGTCCTGCCCATCCCAAAAGGGGCTCTTGTGAAGATGGACAGACCCCGACGCGCGATGTTCTGGAAGGCTCAAGAGAAATGCTCAGGCGGCGACTGCCAGGTCGCCTGGGATTACGTTTGTCGGCTACGATCTGAGGGCGGACTTGGCATTGTGGACCTTGGCCTTCAGAACAAGTGCCTCTTGCTGAAGGTCCTGCACGGTCTCTTCACTGGGCGCGACTCGCCATGGACCAGGTGGGTGAAGCGTAGCTACCTCTGTGACCACCCCCACGCGGCCACTCCCGCCTGGAGGAGCTTCCAGGCGCTCATTCCTTTGTACCGCTCTATTACCAGAGTGGCACCATGCGACGGGCGCTCGACCTCCCTCTGGCATGACTCTTGGTGCCCACTGGGCCCCCTGTCTGCGGCCCTTCCTGCAGCTCTCTCTCACTGCCTCCGCCCCCTTGCCACCATCGCCGATGCCCTCGAGGGTGGGGGCGTTGCGATCCCCCTTACCCACCGTTTGACTGCTGCTGCCTCTGGTGAGATCGACTTTGTGCGTACGTGCCTCTCCCGGATCTCCCTCAGCACGACGCCGGACACCCGTACCATCGCTCTCGGCCCCTCCGCTGACTTCATCACTGGGAACGTCTATCGGGCCCTACACTCCTCGGGATGCGTCGTTCCCGGGCAAGACATCAACTGGGACTGCTTCGCACCGCTCAAAGTTCGGGTGTTCTTCTGGATTCTACGCCTCCAAAAAACCAGAACCCGTGCAATGCTACACCGCCTGGGTTGTGTGCCCTCCCCCGATTGTCCGTTTTGCCCCGGCCACACAGAGAGCATCGTGCACCTTTTCGTTCGCTGCCCGCGCCTCCGGGCTTTGTGGGACATCGTCTCCCCCTCGAGGGGTCCCCGCAGTGATGATGATCTACCAGCCCTCCTTGATGGCCTCTCTAGAGATCTGCCACATATGCACAAGAGGGTGCGGAACACTGTCATCCTGGCTCTCCTATGGTCCATTTGGAAGTCCCGGAACAGGATGGTCTTCGACGCAGTTCACATGCCTACCGCCCGGGTGATCGCTTTGGTCGTCGACCACCTCCGCTTATGGGTCGTCCGCGCCTCTTCTAGGGTCGACACGGGTCCCCTGTTGGCCTGGTGCCAGTCAATCTCCTAGCATCTCCCTCAATGTATCCCCCCTATCCTCCCCCCCTTTTTGTACACCTTGGGCGCGGTATGCCGCCCCCAGACCCAGGAAATGCTGTCTCTTTTGCAGCCTCCCCCCTGGCGTCGCTACTTGTATTCCTGTTTTTAATGAAAATTGAAGTTCAGGTGGGCAAATCGCCCCCCGTTGATTTCTCAAAAAAAAAAAAAGCCAAAAAAAAAGCCATAAAAAAGGGCCCTGACTGGATCAGCAAGCCTTGAATGGCAACTACCCGTCGGAATGACAACTTTCCTGGGATGCTAGCGGATGCGAACCGCCAGCCTTGACGACAACACATTCGAGCTGCCACAATCAGGGCCAACATTTTCTAAAGATCTAACTGTCGGGCATCCACCATGGAACATCAGCCACAAATTCAACAAAAGCAAACCCGTAGCAAACTCACAGGAAAATTTGTTGGAGTCTCTCCGTCACGTGGCTTCTTTTTGTTTCTCTAAGTGCCTGAGCAATTTCTATATTTTGTTGTTCAAATAACTAGCAAGGTGGCCCTCGCAATGCGAGGACATCACTTGTTGCATAGACAATATTATGCATGACATCTTCATATTATTTAACTTAAAATAATTTTTCCTCTTATTTATTTACCTAATGGCAAAAATACAGGTCAGCTTAGAAATCGGCACATTCGTATATCCTTTTACCTCTTAGTAAGACGATGGTATTAAAGTTTGGGATATTCGGAGTGCCGAGCGTGCAAGCATTTACCCCGTGGTGTGACGGAGAACGTAAGTTGAAAGGGTATTTTTCATGTGGGAGGGGTGACAACTTTTTTGTGTGTGGAAAAGCACCGCCATGCAGATTTAAAGGAGCGCCCTAGATCATGCCGCGCCGCTGTGGTAGAACTCTCACGTTTGCCATATATCATGGTCCTAAGTTTAAATTAATCATGCATATATTTATTTCTAAAAACCCCAATTAAATTATCAATATTCAATAAGTTTGTTTTATTGGCATATTTGCCGAAGAAAGATCTTGTTATGCCCAAGGTTGATGTGATATATACTTGGTGAAATTCACTAACGATATTTTGTTACAAAATGTGAGTTGTTTATTAGTTTGTAAATCTACAACTCACTAACATCTACATGTATTACAATCATATTTTTTAGAGCATGTGAGATGAAAGATACTTTGTTGGTAAAAAGATGTCCACGAAGTGTGGGCACGGATGGGAGGCAATAATTATTAGTTAAATGGCACGACGGTAGTAGATTGAGAAAATCAACCATGTTGTAAAAATGAGAAGAGATGTATTTCCTTTGTCCCAGAAACATGTTTTAGATTTATCTAAATTTATATGTATCTAGGTCATATTTTTTCGAGCTGGTATTTTTGATATTTTGGCGGAAACTGTTTTTACTGCTTACCATCGAAAACAAATAATACCGAATGAAATTCTCCGGTATTCAAATAATTTTCTCAATTATTTTCATAAAATTTTGACAAAATAGTAAATTTGTTTGACAAATCTTGGCCGATATTTAGACGGTATTTATGGGAAATACGGTTACCCACATGTATTTTTTGCCTACCAAGAAAAATCATAATAAATATGCTAAATAATGTCATGATATATTGATACGTCCATTTTGCATCACTATTTTATATCATAATTTGCTGTTATTCATTGATATATTTCATATTGGGACACAATACTTATGTTATTTCATCTATTTTGCATGTTTCATGATTATTTGGAGATTGCGCACCGGAGCCGGGATTCGCTGTAAAAAGCACCGTCAGGATGCAATATTTCGGAAGATCAGCTGGGAAGTAAATTTTACCAAAAATCCTATTTCTCCAGATGACGAAGGAAGCCGAAGGGGGAGCCAGTGGACCCAAGGTGGGCCCACACCATAGGGTGGCGCGGCCCATGGCCTGGCCGCGCCACCATGTGGTGTGGGGCCCACACAGCCCCTTTCGCCTCCTTTTCTTCGCGAAACCCTTCGTCCCGAGGAGAGAAGCCAGAGAGGAATCCTCACGAAGGGTTACAGCCGCCTCTGCGGGGCGGAGAACACCAGAGAGAAAAGAGCTCTCCGGCGGGCAGGAATCCGCCGGGGAAATTCCCTCCGGAGGGGGAAATCGACGCCATCGTCACCGTCATCGAGCTGGACATCATCTCCATCACCATCATCATCATCATCACCATCACCGCCATCTCCACCGCTGCACTTCGTCACCGCTGTAACGATTTGGGTTAGATCTTGATTGTTTGATAGGGGAAACTCTCCCGGTATTGATTTCTACTTGTTATTGATGTTATTGAGTGAAACCTTTGAACCAAGGTGTATGTTCAGATTGTTATTCATCATCATATCACCTCTGATCATGTTCCATATGATGTCTTGTGAGTAGTTCGTTTAGTTCTTGAGGACATGGGTGAAGTCTAAATGTTAGTAGTGAATTATGGTTGAGTAATATTCAATGTTATGATATTTAAGTTGTGGTGTCATTCTTCTAGTGGTGTCATGTGAACGTCGACTACATGATACTTCACCATTTATGGGCCTAGGGGAATACATCTTGTACTCGTTTGCCAATTGCGGGGTTGCCGGAGTGACAGAAACCTGAGCCCCGTTGGTATATCGATGCGGGAGGGATCGCAGGATCTCAGAGTTTAAGGCTGTGGTTAGATTTATCTTAATTACTTTCTTGTAGTTGCGGATGCTTGCAAGGGTATAATCAGAAGTATGTATTAGTCCTAGGAAGGGCGGTGCATTAGCATAGGTTCACCCACACAACATTTATCAAAACAATGAAGATTATTTAGCTACATGAAGCGAAAGCACTAGACTAAATTCCCGTGTGTCCTCAAGAACGTTTGGTTATTATAAGTAAACAAATCGGTTGTCCTTTGTGCTAAAAAGGATTGGGCCACTCGCTGCAATTATTTCTCTCGCACTTTACTTACTCGTACTTTATTCATCTGTTACATCAAAACTCCTTGAATACTTGTTTGTGAGCATTTACAGTGAATCCTTCATCGAAACTACTTTCTGCTCCTCGTTGGGATCGACATTCTTACTTATCGAAGATACTACGATACACCCCTATACTTGTGGGTCATCAAGACTATTTTGGCGCCGTTGCCGGGGATCGAAGCGCTATTGGTAAGTGGAATTGGTAAGGAGAACTGTTTGTGCTGATTTTATTTCTGCCTGCTGCTATAAGTCATTATGGAGAGATCTTCTCTTCAATTTCTATTTGGGAAATCTACTACTACTGCAACGGTAGTGGATGAGGCGCCAGGTGAGGAAATGATACCATATAAAATACCTATGAAAATTATTGAACGTGTTATGGATAACCGCTATGAAGGGGATGGAACTGTCCATCCTGGTGATCATTTACTGTTTTTGCATGAATTATGCGGGTTATTCAAATGTGCAGGTATTGCTATGAATGAAGTAAGAAAGAAACTATTCTCTATATCGCTGTCTGGTAAAGCGGCGCATTGGTATAAATTACTGGATAATGGGGATTCTCTTGAATGGGATGATATTGTGCCCCGGTTTTATTCTAAGTTCTATCCTCCGAGTGAGATTCACAAAGATCGGAATCGCATATATAATTTTTGGCCTCATGATGGAGAAAGTATTGCCCAAGCTTGGGGGAGATTGAAGTCCTTAATGCTCAAATGCCCCATTCATGAGCTTCCTGGTAATGTTATTATTGATAATTTCTATGCAAGACTTTCTTTTCAAGACAAGACCTTGCTGGATACTTCTTGTTCTGGCTCATTTACACGCAACAAAGAAGAGTTTAAAAGGGACCTTCTTGATCGGATCCAAGAAAATACTGAAGGATGGGAGAACGACAAGGATAGAGAATCAGGTATAATTTATGATTATAAATGCATTGAAGCTTTTTTGGATACTGATAAATTTCGTAATATGAGTGCTACATATGATCTTGATTCTCAAGTTGCTGCGAATCTTTATAAAGCTTTTGCCTCTCATTATGAATTGCCTAAGAAGAATTTTGACAAGTATCATGAACCGTATAAAGATAAAATTGATTCATCTATTAATAAATGTGTTGTAGTTGAAACTGATCATGTTATTCCTGAAGCTTATATTGAAAAACTCCTTCCCCGCTAAAATGAAGGAGTACTCTGTTATAAATAGTGCGGTTCATAAAAGTGAAAAGAAACCTATAGAACCTGAAGAACAAATAAAAGTTGAACCTGCTGTTGCAATAGTTAAAGATCTTGTGACTGAAAATGTGGAGGATGGTCATATTATTTTCTGTGAGGATGCTTCTAATATTGTTTCACATCCTAATAAACCCAAAAAAGTTAGTGTTCCTATGCTATCTGTTAGAATTGGTGATCATTGCTATTATGGTTTATGTGATATTGGTGCAAGCGTTAGTGCTATTCCTTATGAGCTTTACACGGAGATTATGCATGAAATTGGTTCTTGTGAACTTGAAGATATTGATGTGGTTATTCAGCTGGCTAATAGAGAAACTATTTCTCCAATTGGTATTGTTCGAGATGTGGAAGTTCTATGTGGTAAGATTAAATATCATGTTGACTTTTTGGTACTTGGTTCTGCTGCTAGTGATTATTGTCCTATCATTTTTGGTAGACCTTTTCTAAATACTTGTGGAGCTATTATAGATTGTAAGAAAGAGAAAATTTTGACTAAATTTGCTGGTGAACCTTATGAGTTTAACTTCTCTAAATTTACCAAAACTCCTTATAAAGCTGACTTGCCTAGTAATGATTTTAAAATGGAGCAGTGTGCATCTATTGTCCTTGTTCCTAATAATCCTTTGCAGCAACATTTGGAGAATAGCGAGAGTGAAGTTTTCAGGAAAGAAAGAGATGAGCTTGAGGATATTTTTCTTCGTCAACCTATTCTCAAGCATGATTTACCGGTGGAAGATTTGGGTACAACATCGCCACCAAAGGAAGATCCTGTTTTTGATTTAAAGCCTTTGCCTGATAATCTTAAATATGCTCATATTGATGATAAGAAAATATATCCTGTTATTATTAGTTCTAAGCTTACAGAGTTTGAAGAAGAAAGATTATTGCAAATATTGAAGAAACACCGAGGTGCTATTGGCTATACTCTTGATGACTTGAAGGGGATTTCTCCCTCTATTTGCCAACACGCCATTAATATGGAAGATGATGTGAAGCCTGTTGTTGAACATCAACGTCGTCTAATTCCGAAGATGAAGGAGGTGGTAAGGAATGAGGTATTAAAACTTCTTGAAGCTGGTATTATATATCCTATTGCTGATAGTAGATGGGTTAGTCCTGTGCATTGTGTTCCTAAGAAAGGAGGAATGACTGTAGTGCCTAATGATAATGATGAGCTCATCCCTCAAAGAGTAGTGGTAGGGTATAGAATGTGCATTGATTTTCGAAAAGTTAACAAAGTTACTAAGAAAGATCATTACCCTTTGCCATTTATTGATCAAATGCTAGAAAGATTGTCTAAAAATACTCATTTTTGCTTTCTTGATGGTTATTCTGGGTTTTCACAAATTGCTGTTAAAGCTAAAGATCAAGAGAAAACCACTTTCACTTGTCCCTATGGAACTTATGCTTATAGACGTATGCCTTTTGGTTTATGTAATGCTCCTGCTACTTTTCAAAGATGCATGTCTACTATTTTTCATGGCTTTTGCGAGAGTATTGTAGAGGTATTCATGGATGATTTTTCTGTCTATGGTAATTCTTTCGATAATTGCTTGCGGAACCTTGATAAAGTTTTGCAGAGATGTGAAGAAACTAACCTTGTTCTTAATTGGGAGAAATGCCACTTTATGGTTAATGAAGGAATTGTATTGGGACATAAAATTTCCGAAAGAGGTATTGAAGTTGATAGAGCTAAAGTTGAAGCAATTGAGAAGATGCCCTATCCGAGGATGTTAAAGGTATTCGTAGTGTTCTTGGTCATGCTGGGTTTTATAGGAGATTTATTAAAGATTTATCCAAGATTTCAAAGCCTCTTACTAATCTTCTTCAAAAAGATGTACCTTTTGTTTTTGATGATGATTGTAAGGAAGCTTTTGAAACTCTAAAGAAAGCCTTAACAACTGCTCCTATAGTTGAACCTCCTGATTGGAACTTACCATTTGAAATTATGTGTGATGCTAGTGATTTTGCTGTAGGCGCTGTTCTTGGACAGCGAGTAGATAAAAAATTAAATATTATTCATTATGCTAGCAAGACTCTTGATGCTGCTCAAAGAAATTATGCTACAACTGAAAAGGAATTATTAGCTGTAGTCTTTGCTTGTGACAAGTTTAGATCCTATATTGTTGATTCAAAAGTTACAATTCATACTGATCATGCTGCAATTAGATACCTTATGACAAAGAAAGATGCTAAGCCAAGGCTTATTAGATGGGTACTTCTTTGCAAGAATTTGATTTACATATTATAGATAGAAAAGGTGCTGATAATCCTGTTGCTGATAATTTATCTAGATTGGAAAATATTGCTTATGATCCTGTTCCTGTGAATGATAGTTTTCCAAATGAACAATTGGCTGTAATAAAGGTGAACTCGCAAGATAGCCCTTGGTATGCTGATTATGCTAACTTTATTGTTTCCAAGTACTTGCCTCCAACCTTTTCAGCTCAGCAAAGGAGGAAATTCTTTTATGACTTGAGGCATTATTTTTGGGATGACCCATACTTATATAAAGAAGGAGTGGATGGTATTATGCGAAGATGTGTTCCTGAATATGAACAACAGGAGATATTGAGTAAATGTCATGGTAGTGTTTATGGAGGACATCACGCTGGAGATAGAACCGCACAAAAGGTTCTACAATCAGGTTTTATTGGCCAACTCTCTTCAAAGATGCAAGGAAGTTTATTTTATCTTGTGATGAATGCCAAAGGGTTGGTAATATCTCCAGACGTAATGAAATGCCTATGAATTATACTCTTGTTATTGAACCGTTCGATTGTTGGGGATTCGACTTTATGGGACCTTTCCCTTCTTCAGAAGGTAACACTCATATACTTGTCGCTGTTGATTATGTTACTAAATGGGTAGAAGCTATACCCACAAAAAGTGCTGATGGTGAGACTTCTTTAAGAATGCTTTTAGATATTATTTTTCCTAGATTTGGAGTACCTAGATATATTATGACTGATGGAGGTTCTCATTTTATTCATGGAGGTTTTAGAAAAACTCTTGCTAAGTATGGTATTAATCATAGAATTGCTTCCGCTTATCACCCTCAAACTAGTGGTCAAGTAGAATTATCAAATAGAGAAATTAAATCTATTTTGGGAAAGACCGTTAATAAATCTAGAAAGAATTGGGCTAGTAAATTGAAGGACGCACTATGGGCTTATAGAACTGCTTATAAAAACCCCATGGGAATGTCACCTTATAAAATGGTTTATGGAAAAGCTTGTCATTTACCTTTAGAATTAGAGCACAAAGCTTATTGGGCTGTTAGAGAACTAAATAAAGATCCTAAACTAGCCGGTAATAAAAGGTTGCTGCAATTAAGTTCACTAGATGAATGGAGAAGTGAAGCTTATGAAAATGCTAAACTCTTTAAAGAGAAAGTTAAGAAATGGCATGATAGAAGGATTATTAAAAGAGAATTTAATGTTGGGGACAAAGTCCTATTGTATCGGTCTCGTCTCAGACTCTTTGCAGGGAAATTACTCTCGAAATGGGAAGGACCATATGTTGTTGAGGAGGTGTATCGTTCAGGAGCAATTAAAATTAGCTCTCTCCAAGGCAATGCTACGCAAGTGGTGAATGGACAAAGGCTCAAGCATTATATCTCGGGTGATTCTTATAATGTTGATGTTGATATTATTCAAGTGGAAACACCGGAGGCTTTCATCAAAGGACAAATTGACAGTCCGCCAGAACTCGACTTTGAATAGGTAACAGTACTGGTAATGAAAAGTTCGCAATTTACTTTCCGAACAATATTTTTGCTGTTTTTGGAAAATATGAAAAATTACGAGATCGAAACGGAGTGGAGGAGACGCACGAGGCGTGCCACCATAGGCGCGGCCTACCTGGCCGCCGACCTATGAGGGCACCGCCTCGTCGCCCCTTTCCGACTGTTCGACCTGGTACTTTCGGTTTGTTCTGAAATTTTTTATTATATAATCCCCCGGACCCCTGGAGGTCCGTATATCGTTTTCTCGACGTGTTTTGTTTCGAGCTTTCTGCCAGGATTTGCTTCGAATCTAGATCCGCCATGTCTTCATCGGGAAGTCAGAAGGACAGCTTCTTTGAGGACGTCGTCAACCCGTACATGAACGAGCTGAAGATGCACCCCAAAGAATTGCTGCTCGTAGATGGAGAGTTGCAGATCAAAGATGTTCAGGGTCCTAAAGGAGAAGGAAGCTTGGAAGACAGGGTGGAGAAACTGGAACAAGAGGTCTTCAACTACAAGAAGATGGCTGAGCGTGAAGTGGACATCTTCCACAAGATTGTGTCTGAACTTATTGATGGACACAAGAAGGAGACTGCAAAGTTGTGGGACGATATCTTCTCACTTCACGACACCACCAACCAACTCCAAGCTCAACTCTATGATGTTCATAATCAAAGCTGTGAGTATGAAAGCAGGTTTAAGCGCATAAGTTATGCTGCTAGTTTCAGGGTTCCGGAGACCAAGATGTCTTTTGTTGATGGAGAGCCTCTTCCCTGGAAGTCTGATGATGGCAAGGAATCACCACCATCGCCAAAGGAGTAATTCATCATCGGTATTGGCATCCCCTTGGTTTGCTCCAAGCTTGGGGGAGTGCCGCGGTATCACATCATCACTATCTTTTACCTTTTATTATCAAGTAGTGTCATATCATGAGTAGGGAAGTTATCATATAAGATGTGTTGCGGTATGGAAGTATCTCTCTTTAGTTGGTTATCTATGTATCCCTTGGTGTGAGTTATCGATATGAAATATCAATGAGAAGTTTTTTCATTTACATATTGCACATCTTATTTTAGTTTATTTTAGTTTGCAATTTCTATTATATGATTTATCTTGCTATTAAGTATTGGTATCACTTTGGGAGCATTAAGTAAATCTATTTGGTTTTGGCAAACTTAGCAATGGTCAATAGCAATCAAGGTGCTTATAAAATGGGGCGAGAGTGATATCCTGGCCGTTGGTGTCGCTTAGGGATTCGAGTCAGCTGTTGACCAAACTGCATGCAAGTGTCTGTATATCCGGGTATTCAGAGTTTACCAGTTTTTCTGCATAGACGTATTGCACGAAAGATTCCTTTGGCCTCTGAGCTCGGTGTAGAAGAAATCTTCGCCCTTTTCCCTGGCTCCGCCGCCGGCCAAGCCGCGATTTCCTTTCATCTCCATCTGCTGCTTTCGGTGGCGAGTGAGAGAAGGAGAGTCAGGTCTTCCGTCGACGGCGTTTTGGTGGTGGCAGCGCCGCCGCGTCGAATAAGTTTGCGGCAGCTCCTACCCTTTGACGGTGGCGTTTGAGTCAGGTCGCATCTTTGACGGCGGCGTCGGGGAGCTGGTCCGGCCTGGTAGTCGTGGCTCCCTGGGGACGGCCCTTTTGGTGTTCTCGGGCGTGGCTGGCGAGGCGCCGGCGGTGGCCACGCTTTGGGCTTGTGTCCTCGGGCTCGTGCCTCGCTTTGATGGCGGTGGGCTCCGTCGCCATTGACGAGTTCTGGAGGTCTGTAGTCAGTGGGAAGCGCCGGCGGTCCGGCCTGTCTCGCTTGGTGTCCGCGGTGGCTTCCCGGCGTGAAAGAGGAGCCGGGCCTGGAGAAATTCCGGTTTCTTTCCGAGGCTTGCGGCGAGTTCGGTTGCACAGCAACGTCAAGGATCTGATTGCTTTTTAAAAAAATTGTGGAGGTTGTCTGTGCATTTTTTCAGGGATTGGTCTTGTACTTCTGGAATCTTGGGGTGTGTGCACGTTGGATGTACTCTGTTCTTTAATATAAGTCGCGTGTGTTCTTCTAAAAAAAACATTGCTGATTGTATAGAGTTCTTCCAATTTTGCACCTATGACATATTCATAAAGTCCTGTGCGCTTTCAAAAAAAAGTTCTGTGCTTATCCATAAATTGCAAAGATTCTCTACATACTGATATGAAGAGTTCTACTTTTTTGTCTCGCAGAGTACATATAATATATCTATGAAGTCCTGTGCATTTATAGATGGCAGTGATTTTCAACCCTGCGATTGTAGAGTTCTTCCATATTATTATACTACATTATACTATCTTCACAAGGTTCCATGCCTTTTCTCAAGAACTCGGGTGACGAATCAAATCAACGGAATCTAGTCACGGTGGAATCAGCAAACCGGAGCATAGAGCAACCCTAAATCAAATTAGCAAATTCGGCTGTTTATCTTTTTTTTTTTTGCTAATTCGTCAAATACATAGCAAATTACCTACTAATGATATCTCTAGCTAGCGGTGCGATCTAAATAGACTAGCTCACGCGGATCGACCTATCCGTTCATCAAATTTGGGATGTCGATGAGTCGTGTCAAACAATGTGCGTCCTCCCTAGAAGATCCCGGTCCCTCCCGCCAGTGGCTCGCAATTCTCTCCAAAAACCTTTCCACATAAATTCGGATTCCGTCGCCACTCCTGCCACGGGTACCACCGGCAAGAAGCCAGACGAGCATCGGGTTGAGTCGGACAAGCGCACATGCCGAAGAGGAGCCGCCGCCAAGCTGGAAGAAGAGCTGCTCAGGGCGAACAAGCGCGTCATCGCCCAACGTGCGTATGCCGACAATGAGCTGCTTGTGTAGAAAGGCGCATAGCAGGCCGTCATGATGATAAAGTAGGAGGCACCGAGCATGGCGTTCGGCCATGGTGTGGTTATCCCTCTAGGTCCCCCTGGCCATGTCGTGGCCGACGCATCATTGACGAGCTCCGCAAGTCTACGCCGAGCGGCCGGCCTTCACCAGGCCCGCATACGCCATCCCAGGGAGGCGGTCACGGGAGGGCTGGATGCACGTTGTCCAAGCTAGGTGATCCCCGCGCGACGTCGTCCCAGATGTCTGGGCAAGGCATCAACCTCAATCGCACTCCCAAGGCCGGACAATCGTGTAGTACCATGAATCTTGTATGTATCCTCTATGAATTGGATGTATCAAATAATATATATTATTCAAGGCACATACTCACAGGCGGACCTTAGTGGGGGCGAAATGGGTTGTCGCCCCCAGCCCATGAAAAATATGCCTACTATTTACATGTATATTTGGCCCATTTGTCAATTAAAATAAGCCAGAAGCTCATTTTTAGCCCCCTCAGCCCATTTCGCCCCCTAGAATTTCAGCCCAAGGTCCGCGCCTGCCCATAAGTACATGTGGCATTTGGGTCCCCATATCTACGTGAGGTAAGCATTGTCGGGGTCAGTGGCATAGCCGCTTCATTGATATTCTTGTCAATCTGTGCGGTCCTTCTCAAGGTTTCCAGATAGTACATGGATGCATGTCTATGTAAAAATGATGATCGAGCGGCATACGACCCTCAAGAAACATCCACATAGTACATTGTTGCATCTCATAGGGAAGACAAGTCAAGAATTTTTTTTCATAAGAATTACCAAGCTTCATCTCTTTTAACTCTTCTCATAGCTCCGGTTGTGATCCCATCGTCCTATGGTGTGACCTTATATAGCCCATTCGGTTCTCATCAAAATCTCCAACCAGCACGCCGCGTAGCACTATAGAGTCGTTTATGTATCCTATGAATTAAAAACCATATAGTCACGAAACGCACAAATGGACATGAAACCTGGTGGGTCTTAACAATAATTTTATATGAATTAATTACTTGCTTTTCTATCACCAAATTCTCGTACCTCGGGTAAGACACATTATCGACAGGATACACGGTCCTCCTAGATAATGATGTCATTGTCTCTTTTAGCTCTTCTCATAGCTCCGGGTGTGATCTTCTCATAGCTCTGGGTGTGATCCCATTGTCCTATGGTGTGACCTTGTATAACCTATCCGGTCCTCATCATAGTCTCCAGCTAGTACACTGGGTAGTATCGTAGAGTCCTTTACGTATCCTCTATGAATTGGATGTATCGAACAATATGTATAACTCAAGGCCCATACTAGTTGGATTGCACAATTGGAGGCATTGGAGTCCCCATATCTACATGAGGTAAGCATGGTCGCCTCCAAATCGAGGGGGGTTAGTGGCATTGTAGCCTCATTGATAACCTTGTCAGCCCGTGCGGTCCTTCTCAAAGTTTCCATATGGTACAAGGATGAACGTCATATGGTTCTATTTTGTAACAATGTGTATTGGATAAACACATACAAAAGTCTTTCACGATTTTAAACAAAATACATATAGTCATGAAATGCACACATGGACATAAAATGTCGTGGGTTTTTCAATAGGATCCTATGGGTTACTTTCTTGCTTTCCTTATCAACAAATTCTCATGTCAACGGGATACACGGTCCTCCCAGATATTTATATGATGTACCTAGGTTGTCTTATATATTCCTGTTAATCATGCCACATGTACAATCGATGATCCAGAGGATCAATTGGCATGCATCCCTCAAGCAAAAAATTGCAATAAACACCCACATAGTACATTATTGCATCTCATAGAAGAGGCAAGTGAAGACAAAAAAATCTTAAGAATTTAACAATTGCGTCTCTTTTAGCCCTTCTCATAGCTTTGGATGTGATCCCGTCGTCATATGGTTTGACCATGTATAGCCCATGCAGTTATCATCAAAATCTCCAACTAGTGCACCTCGTAGTACCATCTAGTACTTTCTGTATCCACTATTAATTTATATGTATTGAACAATATATATTACTCAAGGGCAATACTAGTTGAATTACACAACTGGATGTATTGGAGTCCCCATATCCACGTTGGGTAAGCATTGTCGCCTCTTGCTTGAGAGGAGTTAGTGGCATTGCTGCCTCCTAGATAACCTTACAGTCTGTGTGGTCCTTCTCAAAGTTACCCCACAATACATGGATAAATTCTAACAAATATTGATGTTCTCTAGAGTACAAACACCTATGCTCAGGTTTCAGGATTTACAAAAATCATATAGTCACGAAATGCACATATGGATATAAAACGTGGTGGGTTTTTACAATAGTTTCCTATGAATTAATTGCTTGTTTTTCCTATCACAAAATTCTCGCATCTGTGGTAAGACACATTGTTAACAGGATGCACGGTCCTCCCAGATAATGATACGAGGTACATGGGTTGTCTTATATAGTTCTATTAATCATGCCGCATGTACGAATGATGATCGAGCGGCATACAACCCTCAAGAAAAAAAAGAAACACCCACAAGTCAAAGATAAAAATAATCATAAAACTACACAACTTGTCTCTTTTAGCTCTTCTCATAGCTCCGGGTGTGATCCCATTGTCCTATGGTGTGACCTTGTATAGCCTATCTGGTTCTCATCATAATCTCCAACTAGTACACCGGGTACTACCGTAGAGTCCTTTATGTATCCTCTATGAGTTGGATGTACCGAACAATATGTATAACTCAAGGCCCATACTAGTTGGATTGCACAATTGGAGGCATTGGAGTCCTCATATCTACGTGAGGTAAGCATGGTCGCCTCCTAATGGAGGGGGTTAGTGGCATTGCCGCCTCATTGATAACCTTGTCAGCCCATGCGGTCCTTCTCAAGGTTTCCATATAGTACAAGGATGAACGTCATATGGACTTATTTTGTAACAATGTGTATTGGATAAACTCCAACGAATATTGATGTTCTCAAGTGTACAAACACATACAATAAGTCTTTCGCGATAAAAAAAAACCATATAGTCATGAAATACACACATCGACATAAAACGCCGTGGGTTTTTTCAATAGGATCCTATGCATTACTTTCTTGCTTTTTTATGAACAAATTCTCATGACAACGGGATACACGGTCCTCCCAGATATTTATATGAGGTACCTGGGTTGTCTTATATATTCATGTTAATCATGCCACATGTACAATCCATGATCGAGAAGATTAATTGGCATGCATCCCTCAAGCAAAAAACCGCAATAAAACCCCACATAGTACATTATTGCATCTCATAGAAGAGACAAGTCAAGAAAAAAAATCTTATGAATTTAACAATTGTGTCTCTTTTAGCCCTTCTCATAGCTTCGGGTGTGATCCCGTCGTCATATGGTTTGACCATGTATAGCCCATGCAGTTCTCATCAAAATCTCCAACTGGTGCACCTCGTAGTACCATCTAATCCTTTATGTATCCTCTATGAATTGGTTGTATCAAACAATATATATTACTCAAGGCCCATACTAGTTGGATTACACAATTGGATGTATTGGAGTCCCCATATCCACGTTGGGTAAGAATTGTCGCCTCTTGCTCGAGAGGGGTCGGTGGCATTGCCGCCTCATGGAAAACCTTGTCAATCTGTGTGGTCCTTCTCAAGGTTACCATACAATACATGGATAAAGTCTGGCGAATATTGATGTTCTCTAGAGTACGAACACCTATGCTCTGGTTTCACGATTTATAAAAACCATATAGTCACGAAATGCACATATGGCCATAAAACGTGGTGGGTTTTTACAATAGTTTCCTATGAATTAATTGCTTGCTTTTCCTATCACAAAATTCTAGTATCTAGGGTAAGACACATTGTTAAAGGGATACACGTTCCTCTCAAATAATGATACGAGCTACCTGGGTTGTCTTATATAGTTCTATTAATCATGCCACATGTACAAATGATGATCGAGTGGCATACGGTCCTCGAGAAAAAAAACAACAAGAAACACCCAAATAGTACATTGTTGCATGTCATAGGGGAGACAAGTCAAGGAATTTTTTTCAAGAGAATTACCAAGATGCGTCTCTTTTAGCCCTTATAGATTCGGGTGTGATACTGTCGAGTGTCGTCTTATGATGTGACCTTGTATAGACCATATGCGGTCCTCATCAAAATCTCCAACTAGTACACCGCGGAATACCATTGAGTTCTTTATGTATCCTCTATGAATTGGATGTATCGAACAATATATTACTCATGGCTCATACTAGTTGGATTACACAATTGGATGCATTGAAGTTTCCATATCCACATTTGGTAAGTATTGTTCGCCTCTTGCTCGAGAGGGGCCAGTGGCATTGCCGCCTCATAGATAACCTTGTCAATCCATGTGGTCCTTTTCAAGGTTACCATACAGTACATGGATGAACATCATATGGTCCTATTTTGTAACCATGTGTATTGGATAAACTTCGACGAATATTAATGTTCTTTAGAGTAAAAACACATACGATAAGTCTTTCACAATTTAAAAATACCATATAGTCACGAAATACATAAATGGACATAAAGTATATCACAGGTGCAGTTTTGTACACTTGTACAGAGCTGTGAAGTCGAAATTGGGCGTAACTTGTGGATTTTGCCCATTTTCATTGACTTCATACTGACATAACTAGCTTCAAGCATGCAAAATTATGGTACCCATCAGCCCAGTAAAATATGAATCACATCCAGTTGGTGCCTAACTGTTGGAATACAAACAATAAGCTGAATGTGAGCCCTAAATCATCAATGGCAACTGTATGTTATATGATGTTGAACAACCGCTGAATATCTTTTTGTTTTGTTCACAATGCATACCATCTAAATATTATTACATAGCTGATCTGGTCAGCCAATGAAGAGTTCAGATGGTGTCTGATGGACCGGAAAAAATTGAACACAGGATGTGTTTGGCTGGAAAGAGACCCCAAGATATTTCACTCATTCATCATCATATAACCCCGTGATAAACATACATTCTTCTTATGTCCAACAATGCCACAGTTAGAACATCTTGCCTCCTGTCTAGGCTTCTTAGAGCTTCTCTCAACAGAGGGGCATCCCCCGGCGTTATGTGCCCTGCTGCAGCACACAGAGCAAAAACGAGTCCTTGACACACTAACCCCATAACCAGGTTTGGCTCTTGCTAAGCAGATTGAAAAATCTGTACCTCGAAAATATTATACAAGAATGTAGATCTTGCTTGTATGCTTCTCGATCGATCCGCCGCTATTTAGCAATACCCGGCCCTGCATTGCGGAGATTTCAAAACTAAGTTAAATTCAGGACAGTGATCGTTAACCGCTATACATTACGAACTATGACAAAATGAATTATCAGTCTGCTGCGTTTCTCCTCAAAGTTCTCCTCCTCATCTCTCTGGAATTGTAGCTTATTGTATCCTCTTACAAACCATTTAGCTCCAAGATGCTGTCTTGCTTCTGTGAGCAAAACTAGAACAAATAATACCTAGTGTTTTTATAACTGAATGGTTGATTATCCATTGTTCTACAATTGTCTATTTAACTTATTTAAAACAAGGCAAACCTACTGGGATGGAAATAATAGTGTACTACCTATCTATCTAAACAACAAGAAACTAGCTAAGAATGAAAAAAAGCTAGCCATGTATGAACAATACTAATAAAAACAAAAAAGACAACAAACCTCTTCTTCCATAGACGTGTCGACTGGGGTGATTCTGATCCGCGCACATGGGAATCCTCATGTGTCAGTTGTTCCTCTTGGTTATCATATGACCTGCACATAAAGGTGCAGAGTCCCCAAGTTAATTAAATTCTTTATTTATCTATGAAACAAAAAAGCATTGTAAATCTGATTTAGAATACACACCATCTGTTAAACTATAAGACTAATATCACTCTGAAACAACTTTGCTTCTCTTAAGATAACCATTTGCTTCTCGTATATGGCCCAGTCCTAAAAAGTTTCAGTGATCGATTTACGTTGACACCAACTTGGTTCATAAACATTCGGCCAATTAAAGTTGGTTGCTCTAGGTTATAATCTGTAAGATTATCTTGCCTGTTTAGAATCAAGGTGCGCTTTCAAGCCCACCATCAATTCGATATTTATCCGGTAGTTCATGGGGCTAATTTGTCCCAAGAGCGTGCTGTACGGGTCCTTATTCAACAAATTAAGATACATCGCAGACTGAAACTCTACGCACCTGTTGTTCCATGACCCAGGCGATGGTGGCGAATCGGAGAGACGGGCCGCGGCTTCATCTGGACAAGGCATCGGAACTTCCGCTACCTCCGCCGAAATCTGGCGTGGCCGTTGCTTCCAGAGCTCGTAGAGTCGACGCTCCGGCTTGGGCTGGTACCATCATCTCTCGTCTGGTTTGCTTCTTCTCCGTTGAGCCAAGGCAAATCTAGGGATGGAAATCCATGCTGGAGGGAGCATTGAGCGGAATCAGAGAGGCGGCGCCGCTGAGCGAGAGTTCGAATAAGAAACCAGACGGGGAGATCTGACCTGAGTGAACCCTTAGGGGCGACCATCGACCTGCATCGCCGGCGGCGTCGGGATCTAGCTGGAGGATCCGCTCTCGCCTGCGGGTGTGTCTCGTCTGGCGCAGGGAGGAGGCGACTGGATTTCGAATTAACTGGGCTCGGTGGATCTTGTATTCCTGTCCAATACCCCACGTCGGCAGCGGGCCACCACCGTATAATATACGAAAAGGTACTATGTATCTACGGCGCATCGCTCGTATTTGCGGAAATGGCTGGTCAAACGTTCCCGCATGTGGGCCCGGCACGGGAATCTCATAGCAGGGTCGACGGGAGCGATTTCGACCGCGCCCCATTTCGCCTTCAACAACGCATTTTCGCAATACGACCCAAGAGCGTGCTGTACGGGTCCTTATTCAACAAATTAAGATACATCGCAGACTGAAACTCTACGCACCTGTTGTTCCATGACCCAGGCGATGGTGGCGAATCGGAGAGACGGGCCGCGGCTTCATCTGGACAAGGCATCGGAACTTCCGCTACCTCCGCCGAAATCTGGCGTGGCCGTTGCTTCCAGAGCTCGTAGAGTCGACGCTCCGGCTTGGGCTGGTACCATCATCTCTCGTCTGGTTTGCTTCTTCTCCGTTGAGCCAAGGCAAATCTAGGGATGGAAATCCATGCTGGAGGGAGCATTGAGCGGAATCGAGAGGCGGCGCCGCTGAGCGAGAGTTCGAATAAGAAACCAGACGGGGAGATCTGACCTGAGTGAACCCTTAGGGGCGACCATCGACCTGCATCGCCGGCGGCGTCGGGATCTAGCTGGAGGATCCGCTCTCGCCTGCGGGTGTGTCTCGTCTGGCGCAGGGAGGAGGCGACTGATTTCGAATTAACTGGGCTCGGTGGATCTTGTATTCCTGTCCAATACCCCACGTCGGCAGCGGGCCACCACCGTATAATATACGAAAAGGTACTATGTATCTACGGCGCATCGCTCGTATTTGCGGAAATGGCTGGTCAAACGTTCCCGCATGTGGGCCCGGCACGGGAATCTCATAGCAGGGTCGACGGGAGCGATTTCGACCGCGCCCCATTTCGCCTTCAACAACGCATTTTCGCAATAGCAACAACACTTTGAATTTAAGAAGAATAGAGGAAATACATGTGGAAGATGTTATTATCTTTCTTATCAGTTCTTAGCTTAGTATTCTGAAGTTAAGATTGTTTGTGCTTACAAGTAAGATGCATGATTGTTTCTATCACATGTATATTTGTTTGTTTCCCTCAACTCTTATGCTTGCTATTTAACCTTGCTAGCCAAAGACCTGTAGAGGGAATGCTTCTCGTGCATCCAAACCTTTAAACCAAAACCCATGCCATATGTGTCCACTATAACTACCTATTATGTGGTATTTTCTGCCATTCCAAGTAAATACTTCATGTGCTACCTTTAAACAGTTCAAAACTTTATTACTCTTTATTTGTGTCAATGTTCTATAGCTCATGAGGAAGTATGTGGTGTTTTATCTTTCAATCTTGTTGGGCAACTTTCACCAATGGACTAGTGGCTTCATCCGCTTATCCAATAATTTTGCAAAAAGAGCTGGCAATGGGATTCCCAGTCCCAAATTAATTAATCTAAATAGACACTTCTCCATGGTATGTGATTGATGGACGGCACCCGAGGATTCGGTTAGTCATGGCTTGTGTAAGCAAAGGTTGGGGGGAGTGTCATCATAATAAAAATAAAATAAAAAGGCACTCCTTCATGGTATGAGATTGTTGGCAGGCACCCGAGGATTCGGTTAGCCATGGTTCGTGAAAGAAAGGTTGGAAGGAGTGTCACCCAAAAATAAAATAAATGGGAGCCGCTCTTTGAGAGTTTGCCTGGCAAGGGGGTTAGAGTACCCGCTACCAGTCGTTGACAACAACAAACACCTCTCAAAATGTTACTTTTATCATCTTTATATGATTTCAAAACTTGAAAAGCTCTAGCACATGATTTAATCCCTGCTTCCCTCTGCGAAGGGCCTGTCTTTTACTTTATGTTGAGTCAGTAAACCTATTTCCCTCCATCTCAAGCAAGCATTTGAGTTGTTGTGATCGAACTATTATATTGTGATTTGCTTCATCATGTCTTTTATTCTTTCTTGTTTAGTACAAGTTTTATCTGAATGAATAAGCTTTGAAAGTTATCCATGATCATTATGATTGAGTATGCAAGATGAGCCACATAAGCTTTAATATGAGAGCGCTGCTCAATAGATAAATATAATCTGTTAACTGTTCTCTGACCAAGAACAAAGTTTGCCATCACCAATTATGATTTCTTATGCATCTCTATTTGTGATTACCTTATACGTGTTTCAAGTTGAGTTATATGAGGAAGTTGTTTACTATAATGTCTTGTGTGAATGAATATGATGCTTCTTGTCCGTATTTTATTGATCGACTCTTCACTCCATAAACATGTGGTCTTGTTTACTGAGCTCAGTTTCGCTTGGGGACAAGCGAAGTCTAAGCTTGGGGGAGTTGATACGTCCATTTTGCATCACTATTTTATATCATAATTTGCTGTTATTCATTGGTATATTTCATATTGGGACACAATACTTATGTTATTTCATCTATTTTGCATGTTTCATGATTATTTGGAGATTGCGCACCGGAGCCAGGATTCTGTTGTAAAAAGCACCGTCATGATGCAATATTTCGGAAGATCAGCTCGGAAGGAAATTTTACCAAAATCCTATTTCTCCAGATGACGAAGGAAGCCGGAAGGGGGAGCCAGGGACCCAAGGTGGGCCCACAACATAGGGCGGCGCGGCCCATGGCCGGCCGCGCCACCATGTGGTGTGGGGCCCACACAGCCCCTTTCGCCTCCTTTTCTTCGCGAAACCCTTCGTCCCAGGAGAGAGAGGAAGGAATCCTCACGAAGGGTTACGCCGCCTCTGCGGGGCGGAGAACACCAGAGAGAAAGAGCTCTCCGGAGCGGAATCCGCCGGGAAATTCCCTCCCGGAGGGGGAAATCGACGCCATCGTCACCGTCATCGAGCTGGACATCATCTCCATCACCATCATCATCATCATCATCACCATCACCGCCATCTCCACCGCTGCACTTCGTCACCGCTGTAACGATTTGGGTTAGATCTTGATTGTTTGATAGGGAAACTCTCCCGGTATTGATTTCTACTTGTTATTGATGTTATTGAGTGAAACCTTTGAACCAAGGTGTATGTTCAGATTGTTATTCATCATCATATCACCTCTGATCATGTTCCATATGATGTCTTGTGAGTAGTTCGTTTAGTTCTTGAGGACATGGGTGAAGTCTAAATGTTAGTAGTGAATTATGGTTGCGTAATATTCAATGTTATGATATTTAAGTTGTGGTGTCATTCTTCTAGTGGTGTCATGTGAACGTCGACTACATGATACTTCACCATTTATGGGGAATACATCTTGTACTCGTTTGCCAATTGCGGGGTTGCCGGAGTGACAGAAACCTGAGCCCCCGTTGGTATATCGATGCAGGAGGGATCGCAGGATCTCAGAGTTTAAGGCTGTGGTTAGATTTATCTTAATTACTTTCTTGTAGTTGCGGATGCTTGCAAGGGGTATAATCAGAAGTATGTATTAGTCCTAGGAAGAGCGATGCATTAGCATAGGTTCACCCACACAACACTTATCAAAACAATGAAGATTATTTAGCTACATGAAGCGAAAGCACTAGACTAAATTTCCGTGTGTCCTCAAGAACGTTTGGTTATTATAAGTAAACAAATCGGCTTGTCCTTTGTGCTAAAAAGGATTGGGCCACTCGCTGCAATTATTTCTCTCGCACTTTACTTACTCGTACTTTATTCATCTGTTACATCAAAACTCCTTGAATACTTGTTTGTGAGCATTTACAGTGAATCCTTCATCGAAACTACTTGTCAACACCTTCTGCTCCTCGTTGGGATCGACATTCTTACTTATCGAAGATACTACGATACACCCCCTATACTTGTGGGTCATCATATATCTAATTTGAGACAAATCTAAGCCATATTTCATAGGATGGGTAGACTGCAATATATGGCAGTTTTCTTATTTTTTTAAGATACCAGGATATTTTTTCTTTTGTGTCCATGAAACTGATGTCATTCATAACATTGTTGGATCGGTCTCCTTCTCACGTGTTATAGTTTAAATCTCTTTTTTAAACGAACGAAGCTTCTTTTATTTTAATCCATACATATTTTTTAAATCTTTTTTAAAACAGACGAAGCTTCTTTTCTTTTGATCTAACGGAGGCATACAACTAAGTTATGGCCATGTTCTAGCCATCTTTCTTGCAACTACCATACTACACATTTTTTGTTTTGTTAACAGACGTGACCGTTTTAATTATATCTGTAGTAGTCCATGCGTAAGATAAGACACCAAATCAATTTTGCTTTTCCTACCAAATAACAAATAATAATATGGGTCCACTAACGTGACATGTTTGTACATCTAAAATAATATGGGCATGTACATGTTACGTAAAACTGTGAAATCCTAGCCATAAATTTTAGATCTAACTGTCAAAATAATTAGAATGATGTGGTTTAACGTGACGCTTCTATTTCAGAACCATGTATTATGCTTTTAGTATATAACTAGCAAGGTGGCCCTCGCAATGCGAGGACATCACTTGTTGCATAGACAATATTATGCATGGCATCTTCATATTATTTAACTTAAAATAATTTTTCCTCTTATTTATTTACCTAATGGCAAAAATACAGGTCAGCTTAGAAATCGGCACATTCGTATATCCTTTTACCTCTTAGTAAGACGATGGTATTAAAGTTTGGGATATTCGGAGTGCCGAGCGTGCAAGCGTTTACCCCGTGGTGTGACGGAGAACGTAAGTTGAAAGGGTATTTTTCATGTGGGAGGTGACAACTTTTTTGTGTGTGGAAAAGCACCGCCATGCAGATTTAAAGGAGCGCCCTAGATCATGCCGCGCCGCTGTGTAGAACTCTCACGTTTGCCATATATCATGGTCCTAAGTTTAAATTAATCATGCATATATTTATTTCTAAAAACCCCAATTAAATTATCAATATTCAATAAGTTTGTTTAATTGGCATATTTGCCGAAGAAAGATCTTGTTATGGCCTAGGTTGATGTGATATATACTTGGTGAAATTCACTAACGATATTTTGTTACAAAATGAGAGTTGTATTAGTTTGTAAATCTACAACTCACTAACATCTACATGTATTACAATCATATTTTTTAGAGCATGTGAGATGAAAGATACTTTGTTGGTAAAAAGATGTCCACGAAGTGTGGGCACGGATGGGAGGCAATAATTATATTTACTATACTAAACCTTAACCACTTCGATTTTTCACAGAATTTTGGATTTACTTTTGGATTTACGCCGAGCTGACACGTGTGTTCTGTGGTGGTTCATCTCCGCTGTTAATTTTTCGTGTGTAGTTTTGGTGGAGCGTTGGAATTTAAGTTTGCTCTATACCTGTTTACTTTCTCGCACAGTGGTGGCTTCCCCTTTTAGTCCGGGTGCCTGTAGCATTGTCTGGTTCTTCTGCCGCTGTAAATTTTTGTCATCTTGCTGTGGTTCTGCGTGGTGGGGTCACTGGTCATGTGCTGGAGTAGTTCAGCTGTGACACGTTTAATTCAAGTCTGGTCAAAGCGGTGCCCCAAATTCCCAATACTCTCACCTCTCCTTTTCCCCTCTCTCTCATATGCTCATTTTCTTTCCATTGCTGTCGTCCCGCCGCCCACATCCTTCCTCCAGGGCTGGCCTCTTCCTCTCCCTCTCTGGCCGGCGCGTGCGCGCTGCTTCACCTCTTCGACGAGATCGACCCCGGCTGTTTCGCAGCGACGTAGGCGTGGTGCCCCGGAGAGGCGTGGGTCAGGCAGGAGGATGTCTATCGCTGCTCTTCTTCTGTTGAGCGGAGGAGCTCGAGGTCTCCGCCGGTGCGCTATCTGCAGTGGACCTGTGCGGAGGAGCAACATGTCTCCACCAGCGAGCGGTATGCAGGGGAACGTGGTCACAACAGATTCTGGTCCATGCTGACGGGAGGAGCATGCTGCGTCCAGCAGGCCACGCCGCGCCGCGGGAGGAGCAGTCTGTTGTTGAGGCAGGGTCTTGGGCGAGGGAGCTCCTCTTCCTCCACCCCTTGCCAAGGCCGGCAGACTCCAGTACGGTCGAACGAGCGGGAGTTGAGGGGCGGCGCTGCGGCACGGGCGGGATCGTGGAGGCGGGAGCAGCCAACTCGGCGGGGAATCGGTTGGAGCGGACAATCTGGTTGGCAGCCTGTAAGATCAATCTATTTCTGCTTATTCCTGCTGCAAATTTCGAAATTTCCAACAGGCCCAACACACACATCCTAGCTTGCTTGATTGATTGAGCGTGCTGGCTTTCAAGATGAATCTGGCATGCTTTTTTTGATGTACGTTCGATTCAGTTTAGATTTATGTGTGTGGACTGGTTGTAGTACCACGAATTAGTCAGAGTAATTTATTTTGTTCTTGCAGCCTTCCACTCCATGAACACATGATGTCTGTGCCTATTCATACAGCTCAGAGTATACTCTGTTTCCCTTTGCATATTTCAAATGTATAACTACATAAGTTCTAATAAACTAGCTGGAAACATTTGGTCATTCCTTCCGCAACTGTTTCACACTCCTGCTGCACTAGCCATTCAATTGTTAATTATGATCATGTGCTTACTACAATTTTATACTTAACTGGTATGCTAGCATAGTAAATCTCACACATCTTTCTCCATTTGCTCATGTGTTCTAACCAGTAGCTGACTAGGGGGTAGCTGCGAGTGAACAAGGCTGCTTGGCAAATGAAGAATTGAGGACTTGATTATTTTACGACGGGAAGCTGCTACGCTATAGACAAATTGGTCTGGAATTGTTTATTGTGATACTTTAACAAGCAATGTTGTTCTGCTGTGCTGCTCAGGTTTTTATGTGAACTTTTCATGTAGTATATCAATAATTTTGACAACAACTGCTGGGCTGCTATCAGAGGATTCAGAACATGAAGAAGGCAGAGGTTCATGTAGATTAACATGACGAGACGGTGAATATACCCAGTAAATGCTCCAGAGTATTAGCATTCAATGGAGCCGGAAACAATGTTTGCAAATGTTTTCCACTTGCAGAAGCAGCCACGTTACTGACTATATTTAGCCAACTGCAGATCAATTACTACTTTCAGTTCCGAAGTGGTGTGCATATATTACAGAGTTGTACAATACTGAATTTTGGAACTTGTCTTCATGTAAGCACCAGATTTGTTGAACTTTACATCTTTTTGGTTTGATTAAATTGATAGAAACTTGTTGTTTGTCATCACTTCCTTTGGTGCATGGTTTCAGTAGATAAAAACACAGCTGTTGATGGCATTTGAACTTCATTTGTTTGATTGAAAAATTAAGCAATACATTTGTTATATATTGGGTCTCAGATTTAAATTTGCTAAGGAATACAAATGTGTGATTTATTTGGTCATGTTTGTTATTATTCTAACAGGTTACAATCACTTGGCCAATGACATTAGTAGGGGGGCTAATCCAGCCAAAGGATCAGCAGAATTCGTTATCTAATTCATGAACATTTATCAGAGAGTGTTAAGGTCAGTAGTAGGCCTGCCAAAAAAAATGTTTCCATAGTATCCCTCCAATTGTGAGCTTTTGTAGTAAAACGATTCAAATGGTAAAATATAACAACACATACTGATAATTAAATTGTAGCTTTGATGCAAAAAAGACACCATCCAGGTTTACAACCTGATTAAAACAGCAGAGTGATGGTAGGAATATGGATAAGCTCCACATGAAGTACTCTGATATTGAGAACGTGTAGATTTAAAATGATAGTTTTCTCTCCGCTCCATTGGTATTTCTTAAATTTAGTAATTATGTGAGAATTTCTGTTTTCTCACCCTGTTTAATAATCTCAGAATGAGAAATGTATGCTTGAGTCAGCGGAAACCACAGATTGTTATGGAAGCAAAGAGGTAGTCAAAGAACTAGGGTCTGGACGAAGAGGAGATCTTGCAACAGTTTTGTCGGAGGAGTTGACTGAAACAAATATGAATATAGTATTTGAAACAGCCAAAGTTGAATTCTTGGGGGGATTTGTTTGGTCACTGGAAGGAATGAGGATGGTGATGAAACTTGCAATACACGCTGCCCCTCCTCTCCAGCTTTCCCAGGTATGCTTTCTTTAGTCTGACACATACCGAAAAGTTGTATGTTCGTGGGTGGAGGTGACTTTTCTGTGGCAAATGACATGGTATGATTCTGTTCATCTTACCGAGAATGATATTTCTGTTTTTGTTGATTGGAAGAGAACTGATTAATGTTAGCAAGGTACGACACTCAAAGTGCCTGAATTCAGTTCAGTTCGATGTACTAATAGTTTAAAAAACAGAGTCAGACATGCCACTTATGTGGAATCAAATCATTTTTTTGTGCTAAAGCTTAGTACGATAGATTGACATATGAGATACCTTATGGCCTGATACAGTCATGATTTTTACTATGCAGCCATACACTAACCTTTTCTTATGCACACATAGTTGTTTAAACGTGGACATGACAAAGAGCAACACGGTTGCACTTTGAGAAATTGCATGTAGTATAGCGGCATGGTTGATGGTCTGCCGTTAGCTATTTGTGATGGGGATATCATATTTCACAAAATCACAGTTTCGTGCATCCTTATGATCCTCTGTCTTTTTTTCCATAGTACATCTAAAAAAAGAGATTGTTAATTAATGTATTTTCTTAGTCTTCTTAGTCTTCAATCAGTCAATTATTGTCGTTTCTCACCCCTCCGCTTTCAGGGCATATTTTGTGCAGGCATGATCTGACGGCTTGGTTGACTTCTTCGCTTTATAGTGCTGGTTTATAATGATGCTTTTTGTAATAACAACGCCAGAGCAAAGCAAGCGCGGTGTGCAGTTTGTGAAGAAACAAGCGAAACTATGATCTTCATGCACAGCTTTGTCCTGTGCAAAATTAACTAGGTGGGGAGAGAGCAACAAGGCAGGCAACAGATGCCTTGGCTAGCCACCTAAAAAATCATGGGGACATTGTCACAAAAGATTGTACTCTTCTGTTTCCATATATGAAGCTCTCTTTCACCTTAAGAAGTGTTGTTTTGATATACTAAGCTCTCTTTCACGGGAGTGGCGTTTTAGCACCCGGGAGCATATGCTCCCGGTTTTTAAACTTTGTTTTAAATGCACTTTTAAAATGTTGAAAAATTTGAACACAAAATTTAGTGGATACATCTTGGAATTCTACACGTTCAAAAAGTGGTTTCACATAAAACCGACATTTTGAGTGCTAGCCGTAAAAAAGACAAATTTTTATGTAAAAAAAGGTTGTTTACGAGACGTTTTATTTGTCTTTTTTACACAAGTCACAAAAAATGTCGGTTTTTCGCAAACTTCATGTGCCCACGTAAAATGTTGATACGTAAGCGAGAATTTTTTTGTTTGATTTTTTGAACATTTTAAAATGTTTTTCTGGTGGCAGGAGCATATGCTCCCATGTGCCGAATTGAATTTCCGCTCTTTCACCATAAAAAATGTATTATTTAGTCCAATCAAGGTAGAATCTGGAATCTGTGTAACCTACAATATCTTCATATTACTGGAGCATGCACATACAGGTCTAAAGTAATTGATTGTTGATACTTTGACAACAACACAATAAGAAATGATGAGAAGATGGACTAAATATCAAATGGTATCATCGTTTCAGGTGAGCACAAATAATATTTGATTTAGTCTTAATTCAAATGAATAGATGGACAAGGGAGACAAAATAGATATGATTCTCATAATGTAAATGACAACAAAATGACATAATTTAAGTTGTTCCAGTTCATCTAATATGCAAATTCAGAATCAATATATGGGTACAACAATAGATACCAACTTCGGTCAGTCAATATAAATGAATAGCTTCAGTCAGTCAATGATAGCTAGCAGATTCAGTCTAAAATCTTCTTATACCGAGATCACTAGGTCACGCAGGGCTTACTACTACTACAGACCTGCCACGTCCATAAGATTTGTTAGTGAATCCTACGCAGGAGCAAATCCTGAGGTGTGCTTCGGTGCGCACCCTCTCCAAACTCGCGACTTATCGCCCAAGGGGTACGGTGGTCCCGATTTTGTTTTTTTTTGGTGCCCGCCGAAACCCATATCCAAGCCCAATGCAAGACTCGTATGGGTATACAGGGCCTGGGCGTATCTATACGGACGACCCCACGTGGGTGGGTCCCACGTGCCAAGCTAATCACCGTGATTAGCTCCCATTGCATGCATCGTTTTCATCGGCACGTAGTGGAGATCTGATCGAGCTGTTCCACGCCGTCGCTAGGTTAAACGCAAGCGGTTGTTGCCGGCCCGGCCGTCGGCGGTTGTTGCCGGCACGTCCGTCGCCGCCGGTGGTTGTTTCGCATCTCGACGCCGCCGACCGCGCGCGAAGCCCCCCCGCAGATCGACGACCTTGGAAAGGCGCGCCGCCGGCTCGGCATCTTCCCCGCTAGGGTTTAAAATCACAGGTACCATGACTTCATCTTGTAGCATAGTAAGAGGACGCAATTCTGCCGGTTTTTCATTTCTAATTATGGTCCAATACTACAGAATATGGAGAACTCTATATCTGGTATGATTGAGGAACAAAACGAGTACGTCGGCTATAATTCCGATGACTCTGAAATGGAGGAAAATTTGCAGCACGAAGCCGGCTGGAGCGAAGACGAGTTTGATGTGAGCCACTATTTTTCATTTCGATTACCAGCAGTCCAGCATCATCAAATTATATATGGTTCCTCATGTCATAATTTATGCAGATTGCGTACGATGAATTTGATAATGATGACAACCATGGTGAACACACAGACAATCAAAATGATGAGAACCATGCTGAACACACAGACAGTCTAAATACTAGTGAGGTATGTGTAGTGACTCATACAATGACATAAAATGATGCATGAAATGATGGCAACTGTAAAATTTACGGTTAATAAATTTCGCAATGCATTAATAAATTTCAGGCACAATTTGACACGCAGCTTGAGTACGACTATTACGGTGAATCTGACTTGGACACGGGCCACACTGATGATGTGGAAGGTGCATCAGTTCCTGAGGATTCTGTTGACATGAGCCAGGTTGTTATCTCTTTTTTATCAGTCTTATATAGCTGGAACACATAAGTTTATAGTTTTAATTAATGCCTACGTTTTCTACTTGCAGGCGACGCCAAGCGCTAGTCAGCCTGAGAAACCACAGAAAGGTAGCAATGGCAATGAATATCCTGATAGTGATCGGGATTTATACTGGATGATAAAACAGATGACTTTTATTTCTGAAGCAGCAGCATATTCTTTCTACAACAGATATGCTTTTGATTATGGGTTCAGCGTCCGGCTTGACCAGGTTAAGCGGTTTGATGATGGAGTAATTCGGTTAAGGCGTTTTGTGTGTTCCAGACAGGGCAGACGTCCCAAAAACCAACTGACCACGGAAGGCCGTGTATATAGGCACAGACCTGAGTCTCGCTGCGGCTGCAAGGCACGTTTGGTGGTCAAGTTTGATGGAAGAACTGGTTTCTGGGTTGTTGAAGATTTTCGTGACAAACATAACCATGACCCAGCTGAACCATGTCAGACTCCGTTTCTTCGGTCCCATAGGACGATCAACGACGCGCAGAGATCTGAGATATTATCAATGGGATCCATGGGGATCAGGAAGCACCTCATTATGAGAAAATTCATTGCAGGCTCCGGTTCATTTGCTGGTGTTGGATTCACAAGAAAGGATTTGTACAACATGTGCTCTAGGGAGAGGAGGAGGCTGCTTTTCGACGGTGACGCTACCACAGCCATCCGCATTATGTCAAAGAGGAAAAAGAGGGACCCTGAATTTTTCTTTGAATATGACGTTGATGAAAAAGGCCGTCTGAAGCACATGTTTTGGTGTGATTCCCAGTCACGTAGGGATTACCAGGACTACGGAGATGTGCTGGTGTTTGATAGCACATACAAGATGAATAAATATAAGATGCCATTTGTTCCTTTTGTGGGCTTGAACAACCACCGTAGGACAACGGTTTTTGGGTGTGCCATCCTTTCAAGTGAGAATGAACAAACATATGTTTGGCTTCTAAAGACTTTCCTCAAAGCGATGTGTCAACAGAAGCCAAAGGCAGTAATCACGGATGCAGATGCCGCGATGATCGCCGCAATCGGCGAAGTATTTTCTGGTGTGTCGCATCGCATCTGCAGCTTCCACATTGAAAAAAATATGGAGATGCATCTACCTAACAAGTCACTGAACGAGTTCAGGACTCTTTTGTATTACACCACCTCAGAGCAAGTATTTGAGGAGCGATGGCATGCATTTTACAGAAAATGGCAATCCCCAAAAACCAGAACATGGATGAAGAGGATGTACACCAAGAGGAAACTTTGGGCTGCAGCGTATCTCTCTCAAGGATTCTGGCTGGGTATGAAAAGTAACCAGCGGAGTGAAAGTTTAAACTCTTGTCTGCACCTGCACCTAGATGGGGAAATGACAATTGTTGATATGATTATGCACTATGACAACGCAATTGTCCGTCTCCGTGAGAACGAAGCCCACGACGACTGCACGGCTTCACAGACTACACCAGTGGCAATTACTAATTTCAGAGAACTAGAGGTTGCTGCTGCAAAAATCTTCACTCCTGCTGTGTTCTATATTATTCAAGGTGAGCTTTCAAAGATTGGCGGCATAGAGATCTTAGAAAAAATGCAGGCAGGAGACTCAAACATCTTCATTGTGGCATGGAGGAATCATGTAAGGACCAGGTTCTACGTGGAATATAGACCCAAGGAGGCAGAAATTATAAGGTGCAGCTGTCAAAGGATGATTAGAAAGGGGATACCTTGCAAGCACATACTGCATGTGCTGCATTTCTTGAAATTTACTGAAATTCCACAATGTTGTGCTCTACGACGATTCACAAAAAATGCCAGGTTAGGGTTGCCAGCTAAACGCACCAGCGACATGTTTGGGTGGGGTTGGTCTGGGGCAGAGGAGCGGATGAAATACAGCAGGATGAATATTAAGGTATCACAGGCTATGCATATTGCATTAAACAATTCAGAGGAATATGATCTGCTGAACAGTACCATTGATGGCATAATTTCTAGAAGAGAGGGTTATGCTAAAGGTAAAGCATATGGTCCCCTCAGGTCGGTGCATGAAAATGAAGATGCTAGTGGACCATGCGATATTGTTGTTGGTGATCCTTTGAAAGTGTCCACTAAGGGTGCACCTAGGCAAGAAGCGCAGAAATCTCCAATGACAAAAAATGGAAGACCACTAGGACACAAGGAACGCAGGGTGCAGGTGTGCGGGGCATGCCAAGGAGAAGGGCATAACAGAAGAAACCCAATATGCATATTTCATCCGAAGTAAGTTTTTCTGCCATTTTGTTTCATATATTTTAAAAGATTCATATGAGTTGTTGTGTAATTTTATGCCTGTGAACATGTGCAGGAATGTGCTGCAGCAGGAAGGGTAGTTATTTCATAGTTATCTAAAGGGCAGTAAATTTCCTTAATTATGAATGGGACGACTATAGCTTTGTATTTGATGGAGTTGTTAATGTTTGCAACGTACTGATGTTTTTATTTTGTACTGATGTTCTTAATTCTCTGGTGTTCTTTTGTAAAAATGGCAAAAGACATTATATATTGTGAAGTAGGCATTTCCTTATAATCATCATAGCATGCATGTACTCCCTCCGTCCTAGTTTGTAAGTCACAATTTTTGAATATTTTGGCCCAAGGTACTAGTTGATTGGTTCTCATTTTCTCTCTCTCATTGGTGCATGCATCTCATTTCTCTCCCTCATTGGTGCATGCATTCTCTTTCTCTCCCTTATTGGTGCATGCAACCACTTTCTCTCCCTTATTAAATAAAATTGTGCCTTAGAGGTGGGGGTTATGGGACAAATAGTTTTTGGGAATATGACTTACACTCTAGGACGGAGGGAGTACAAAGATAAAAATAATTGCATACTTTCGATAATGGGAAATAAAATCAATGTTACAAAAATTTGTACATAATCATAACCGAATAAATTTGTACACGGCAGCCTAGGCGACGCATTTACCGTGGCTCCTGCGCGTGGATAACCAGTGGCTCCTGCGCGTGGTTTACCGGTGGCGTCCCAACTACATATGTCGCTTCACAACCGGCGAGCTAGGCATTAAACAGGAGGGGAACGGATTCGGTGGCATCATAATAGCGAACACGCGTGGCTTCCCAGTCAACAGGTCGTCAAACAGCGAACACGCGTACAAGGCCGCAGCACCACTTTATCCCATCCATTTTATCCCATCCAGTGGAGCACAACAGGCCATCCCGCACCAAACCCTACCTAAACCCGCCGCCGTCGAGCAGCCGTAGCAAGCGATGGGCCTCAACGACCACGAAGCCGGAGGGAGCAGCGCCCGCGGAGCTAAAATCCGCCGTGCGGCCCGTCGTTCTCAGAGCCTCAACCCCGACGAAGCGACGATCTTGGCCGAGGCGCGGCTGCTCGTTCCGCCGTACTGGCACCTGCCAGCTGGTTGGAGGGTGAGCGCCGCCGGGTACGCCATCCCGCCGGTGCCTGAAAAAGACGAAGATCTGCGCGGCTACATCCGCCGCCGTCGAGCTGCCCTCACGCCGTGGGATCGGGCGAACCCAGACTGGGGGGAGGACAGCGCCTTGTGGAGGCCCCGGTTCGAGATGGAGCGCCTCGACGAGCTCGCCAACCAGTACGGTATGTACGCCGGCGGGAGGTACAATCAACTAGGGCGGCAGTCCTTCTGGGCCGGCAAGGACGTGGACACCGTGCTCGCGGCGCACGGCTATGTCCCTCTTCCTCGAGGCGCGCCACGCCGCCTACCACCACCGTACGGCGAACCACGGGCACCTCCAGCTCTTCCGCCGCGCCGCCACGAAGGGATCGTCCTTCCACCTCCAGCGACAAGCGAGCCGCGGGACCAAATTTCCATTCGCGGCCCTGCACCTCATCTGCGCGTTCCCAAGCCGGAGCCGCAACCGGATCCGGAGCCCGAGCCGCAGCCGAGGTGGACTGCGTATCTCCATTACCAGTCGGAGATTCGGGCTCCCGACGACCCCGCCGACACACCGGGCCTCACCCAGGCGCTCCAGCAGTCCAAGGCCGAAGTGGAGGACGACAAATGGTGGTCCTCCGACGACGATGAGGACGTGATATTGGGAGATGTCGAACTGAGTTACCAGGCCCAGATGAGGGCTCACGATGACCCAGCCGATACACCGGGCCTCACCCAGGCGCTCCAGCAGTCCAAGGCGCTCCAGGAGTCCAAGGTCGAAGAGGAGGGCGGAAAATGGTGGTCCTCCGACGAAGAGGATTAGGCGGGTTGCATGTCTTGGAGGGACAAGCAAGATGTAGAGGCCGCCGATTTAGTGTTTTTTTCTTCCCTTCGCTGTTCAATCTTGTGTAAGAAACTTAGAAGGAATGAAAATCCCCTGTCGGCCCTATGTTTTAATGCCAGATGTCTTAACTTTCTTGCATTTTCTAGTTTATTAGTTCAAAAGACGTAGCTTGGTTAAGATCTAGGGTAAAAAATGAGTAAAAAATATTCACATGTTGGTAGACTTGTGAACCCAAAACAAATAGTCTGTAAAAAATATACCTCTTTTTTTTTGTTCAAAATGAAATATGCCCTATATATTGTTGACTAAAGTCTCGTAGGGTTCCCACATGAAATAACCGTGTAGTCAGTTGGAATTAGTCACATGTTGGGCCTTTTGTTTCTGTTGTGCCCGGTTTTTGTTGGCCCATTTTTATAGCCCGAGGCTTTTGTGCGGAGATTGTCTGCGGTTATTGTTGAAGCGGGGACACCGAGCGGCGAGGAGCGACGGCGAACGGCGACGGCGAGAGCGAGAGCGGAGGCGCTTCTTCTTTTGGTCGTAGCCCCGGTGGTACTTTTCTGAGCCCCTGCAGTACATTCCTGCACGCCCCCCTCCACGACTTGCTGCCGCGCGCCGCCGCTATTAGGGTTAGTACCCAGAAATCTAGGACATCAGCAGGAGTTTGTAGTTCATTGTGAACATTGATTTAATTCTTTGGATTTCTGTTATTGGAATGTTTCGAATGTGTTTGATATGTTATATTATTTTTGTCAGAGATGGATGAAGAAGCAGGATGTCTTATTTGCGGCCAGCCTGACACTAACTGCTTCCGGTCCAAGCGTCGTGCATTTTCATTTGATGTAGCGATGGTGCATTTGTTTGAAGAACTAATTGTATGTATGTTTTGCATAGTACAAGCTAGATATACATTATTTCCCCGCCGTTAGTACTATTTGCATTTGTTTGTTTGATCTTGTCTAAAAAAATTGTTTTTTGTTTTCAATTCTTCAGGCCGTGCCTTGCCATGCTAGGGAGATGCTACATAGTTTAGTAGATAAGTGGGTTGTTGCTGAATGCAATCATGGTTCTGTTTATCATTTCCATGTGGAGAAGACTGAAGCAAGAACTTACCTTTGTGGACCATTCTGGAGTTCTTTTGTAGACGCTTATGTTATGGATGAAAATGACATTGTGGAGTTCACATATAATGAAACTACTTCCAAGTTTGAAGTTGTTGTATTCAACGCTGACCGTGACGAAAAACCATGGGTTCAGTTACCAGGCATGTTTCTTTGTTTCTAATTATTATTGTGATATTGTTTTCACATATTTCTCATTGTTCATTCTGTTTTATTTTTTTGTTTGTTCAGATTGTTGGGAGGTTTTGGAGTGCTGCAGAGTTACTTTTGAGAAAACCATTTTCTCAAATTTGCTAGATATTAACTCCGCAGAGATGAATGCAGTTACATGGGCTATATTCAAAGAGCTAAATAAAGTGGAGGAAAACGAATTCCTCGATTTCTTTGAAGTACCTCAGTTCTTTGTGACGAGGTTGAATGAATCTTCTCTTACTCGTTTGGTTAGTAACTTTTTCACTTGTTTTTAAGTTTCATTCATAACATACTAACAGTGTTAACGTGTTCTTTGTTTATATTTTACTTTTTTGTAGCTCATTCCATTTGATGTTGCACGTGGATACTATAGGCCGAGAGAAGGTGCTGCTATTTTTTATAGCAGATCTATTAATGGACAAATGGTTGGAGCTTATACAATCTACAAGGGGCAGCATATTGAGTTTGTAGATGGATGGAATGCGTTCTGTGTAGCAGCTCATCTTGTGATAGGTTCATTAGTATGTCTGAAGATTGAGTTCAGGGATTTGTGCATCAGGCTTGAGATTGAAGATATCACATTATAAGATATGCATATGGATGAATCCTCATAGAATGAAAGGAGAAATTGTAATTCATCTTTGTACTTTCCTTGTACTATTTTTATTTCAGCAAAAAAATTCGTGCGTTTTTAGTGTCACACGTTTTTTAGGACATAATACGTTGGTTAATTCTGTTTCAACCCTAAATGCACATGTGCTGCTGATATATTCGGTTAACATTCCGGACAGGTAATAATAGGCCGGTTTGTACTAAGCCCATTAACGTGGAGCATGGACGCGGGGAAGGAATACTCATGGCCCATCCAGCAGGGTTCTCTAGTTTTCTTTTGTTATTTTCTCAACTCGAATTCAACAGAAATTTAATACTTTATTTTCACATAAATTCAAAAAATGAAAAAACCTTCACACTTCGTCTTACAATGGATACGAGAGTGTGTGCAAAAATTTCTGGAGCGTTTCTCGAAGGTCGAAAAATCCACATTCTTAGAAACGGAACCGTTTGGGTTACATCAAACCACTTTTTCTAAGCTAGTCGATTTTTCGACCTTCGAAAAAAATCCAGTTTTTTTTACCCAATATGTCACACGTTTTTCTGAACATAATCCGTTGGTTAAAACTTTTTTTGAATTTTTCGAATTTAACCAGCTGATGTGTTGCAGATTTATTAAATAAAAATTTAAATACTTTTCAGTTAGGCCGTCAGACATGTAACGGGCCAATGTGGGCCGCCAGACCTCTAACTGCATGTTCGCCTCCCGCCCCTATATCCGCCCAATAATGTGGCAGTTCCACCGTTCTGTCCCAACTCCGGCCGTTCGTCTACCGCATCCCAGTGCTCCCTTCCTCCCACGCTGTCCATGGCATCTGCCTCTTCCTCCGTCGTGGCCGGAGACGAGAAGTCCACGACGGAGAAGTACCGCATCCTTGCGCACGGGAGTACATATATCGACGTCGTCTACACCAATGAGGCGGCGACTGTTGATAGAATTCTTCGTATGTACGAGGGTTGGCTCGACGAGGACGAGGACAGGTTCAAGTTCGTTGGTCTGGATCTCGAGTATGACTCTAGCGGACACAAGTTGGCGGTAATGCAAATCGCCATGAGGGAGCACGTTCTTGTATTCCACTACATTAGGTAGAAGGATCATTGATTTTTATGTCCCTACATTCAATTTAAAGCGTCCCTACATTTTCATTACAGTACTTGTTGAATTTATTTGTGCTGCTCTTGACAAAGGTGCAAGGATCATTGTCCGCGCCTACTGACTTTTCTCAAGGACAAGCAATACACTTTTACAAGTGTTGATAAAAGAAATGACACAAAAGTTCTTCGTGCGGCCGGTCTTCCTGTTCCAGAAGAGAGACACATCGACATCCAGGACATTTTCAAGATTAAAGGTCAACCGCAGGCTGGAATGGCTGATCTTGCAGCAAAGCTCATTGATCCCAAGTTTGCCAACATGAAGAAGGAGTTCAAGTACAACCGGCGAAGGAAGGAAGGGCATTCTTTCTGGGAATACAAGCCACTGTCCTGGATGAACCTTGAATACGCAGCTATTGACGGCTACCTCAGTTATGAGATATACAACAAGATCTACACGGTGAACGAGGGACAAGCTCACCTCCAGAGATCAGGCCACATCTGCCCCAAATGCAAAAATCAGGATGAATCTTCATCAATGAACAAGCGTTAGAAGCAAGCCTGGGAGTGATAAGAATCAACGGGGCAAGTACTAGTGTGTTTGTGCAGTCTGTAATTATAGGCGCGGCCGTAATTATATTCGCGATGTGTCCAAGACATAGTTGTGCTCTATGTTATTTGTGAACAAATTCTCCATATTGTTTTGTAAGTATCATACAGTGATCTGTGCAGTCTGTAATCATATTCGCAATGTGTGCAAGACATAAGCTGTGCTCTATGTCATTCGTGAACAAAATTGTACATAATCATAACCGAATAAATATTGTTTACAACCGAAGACAATTAAAAATTCAATATTACATGTGTCCGGAAACCTGATGCCGGAGCAAACCGAACAGTCACACTACCAAATTTATATTTTCCTGGTCTTTGCTAGGAATCTCACTTTGTTTTTCACGCCGTCAAGAATGTTGTGTGGTGATAAAACAATGTTTGCAACTGTACTTTCTCTCGATTCATCGACTGTGGCCTGCCAAAACATTATAAGGTGTTATACACATGGCTTGTTAACATTGTTAAAATTAACCGAGTGCATGGAACATAGTATAGCCAACCTGAGAAACCGGGCAAGTCATCTGATCTCCGTCCCAGTGCTCCATACATTGCAATACCCATAATCCGCATGAATTGCTGGTATATAATGTGACAAAATTTAAAAGTGTCCGCATATACAAAACCGACTATCTTTATGTGTAATGCAATATAGGTACTTACGTATCGGTTTGCTTAGGGATGTCATAGCTTTTAATAGGCCATTCGTCGACATCAGGATATTCTGTGTCACAAGTATTGTTTGCTTCTTGTATGTCCTGTGAAATTTGCCCAATCTACGAAACAACAAATATATTACTGCACAGACATGACAAAGTACACAAAGACATGTATGTAGAGAGAGTGTAATACCAAGTCTTCCACAACTGATTTTGACAGCCCTAAAACAAACAGAGGATCAAGGACCTGGAATTCCTTCTTCTTTGTATGCATGACAACAGTTATGTAATGAGTTTTCCGTATGTTCAGTGCGAAAAATGTCTACAAGAGAAGGAAAAACCTTTATCAATTATCATATTGTTTTATTCTAATTTTGCATGAAACATTGAAAGAAACTGCTGTTACCTTCTCACGCTTGAAATATTCATCCATAACCCTACCTAAGGCTCCTGGTCTTGTAACTACCTCATCTATATTTCTAATATTGTATTTTTTTCTGTATTGTTTTTCTGCTTGTTCAATGAGATAGTTTGACCTCCACGCAGGAAGTAACATTCGATCAGACCCAACACGGAGAGACAAATACCCAATAGCAGCATCAATAATCTGATAGCAACAACAATATTTTCAAATTCAAATAGTTTAATTACGAGTATAACGCAAACTTTTGGTTTTGAAGACTTACATCATCAGATAGCCATTCGTGCGCAAGTACGACGTTAAGCTTTTCTGAAGACAAGCTGGCGCCATATTCATTCTTGTACACTGCTTTAGATGCTTGTTTTGGTAGCTTGGATATTGTTTTAACATATAAAGCGGCAGCTTCTATTTCCTGCTGTGTTGGCACTGCCGAAGATACCCCAACTTCATGGTCTGCAAACAACCCTGATGCACATAATAGTAATAACATATGTGTTACAGGTTGCAGACATCATTTATTTGCCAACAAAGAAATAACGAATAAATGGTGTTACCTTTCTTTACACGGCTTTGACGTTTTGCTCTAGGTTTCGCGACCACATATGGTGATCCATATTTTTGATTCGTCGTCCGTTTCCTTTTCCCTCCAACTTGTACCGCCGCTGCGTTTCTCCTTCTACCATTACTATTTGCACACTTTGCTGTATTGCCCTTCTTCCTACTAGCCTCTCGTCCCATTGTTTCAACACTATGAGTACTCATAACTTCATGTTCACCGTCATGTAGGTCATCCTTCTGTCCAGCATTCACCTTGGTGGTAGATCTTGCGAAAATGTCATCCGGTATATCCGAGGACGATGATGCTGGTTTTGTGGTATCATTTAAGATAAAAGGATTATCTTGTGTACCCTCCGTGTTACCGAGGTTTCCTGGTGTGACGTACACATTACCTCCTGCCTCCGGCACCCCATTAGGCTTAGGAGGTGTGACAAACTTACCAGAATTCTTTGCTAAATTGCTAACTAAAGCATCTAACTCGTCAGAACTGTTCTTGTACATGAATTCTTTCTTAGACGAATCATCGATGTGATTAGAAGTCTCTTCTTCCTCATCTCCTCCTTTCCCTGACTCTGATCCTTCAACCGGTTTGTACATGACACCATTCTTATTTAGCATTTTTAGGACTTCCTGCAAAACAAGTAGTACCATAATTATTCATTACTGATAATGTAATACTTTCGTGTTTGTAAAATGTATGGCTCCTCACCTCTGCACATCTCTTTGGTACAAGTGCTAATTGTTTGTCAATGTGATCCGTCAGTTCCTTCTTCAAACTTTCCAATATTATGTCCTTGTTACTAAGCCTCGGTCTCGAACGTGCCGAACGTGACTGTTCACCATTCTGCGATGTGTTTTGCTTTGTTTGCGCTCTGGCATTGGCTTGAGTTGTAAGATCATTAATAATCTGCATGTCAAATTAGAAAACAAATGTCATAAATTAATATAACAACACAACGTCGACTATGATATAATGTAGCTACAAGTAGTGATAAAAACAAAACCTTCACTTTGCCTCTCCCACGACCATTTGTATAGTCGTACTGCGACCTCCTTTCCGCTTCCGCTTCAGTCCAGTTTTTCATTAGTGGCCGAATAGACTTGTGTGGAATATACGTAGGATCATCGACGACTACCACCTTTTCCCAGTATAGTAGCTACAAACAACACATTTTAAATGATATAAGTTTCAAATTGTCACATACATCAAATATAGTGCTAATCATGTTTGCATACCTGAGTGAGACAAAGATTTCCAGCCGGCCATCCCCTACCTTTTGCTGCTGATCTTGTGTAAGCAGACAAATTATCAAGGAGGTAGCGCAGTGTGAAGTGATTCCAGTTAATCTTAAACAGTCTAGGAACATCCTCCACTAAACAGTAGTGATCTCTATCGACTGTTTTTGGGCCAGATGGCGCAAGAACCGTGCCAATTAGCACAAGCACTGCTTTCCGCACAAAGTCATCATCGGAAGGTTTCTCTCTCTGTATGTCAGCAATCAAGTCGGAAATAACTAGATTTCCACTAGACTTGCTGAGATAACTAGGCGGTATTTTACTTCTACTTGTTAGACATTCTTGATCAATTATATCAAAAGCGGAATAACCCTCATTACGTAGACCATAAATGCATTCTATGTCTACAGAGGTTGCAGTTATCGCTCCTGCCTTGTCTTGTACGACGAATGTCTCAGTTTTAGGATCATATAGCTCTATCATAAATCTAATCATATTTGTGCGCGTGGCGAAGGCTGGCAGTTGCAACATCGTCCGCAAACTAGTAGAGCTAAACCTCGCACGTTGAGGTCCTGAGAAAGTGGCTACGAGATCCGTCCACAATGTGTAGTCACAATAGACCTTGCCATCTAATTCATCCATTCTGCAAATAACATATACAAACAACAATTATTGCCGACATAGAAAATCTCCTAACCATTATCTACAGCGTAAATGTCAACCTAAAACTTACACGTCCGGCAAAGAATGAAGGTTTAGATCAAGCGCACTGTAGATCAAGTGGGCGAAAGGATCGATGATAAACGAGATTGCAAACGCGCGCACCTGGAAGGCTGGAACGCGGATGTTGCCGTCGTTAGATTGAGCTGTAGGCTCCGCCGACGAAAGGACTCCTATCTTCTCCAGACGGCGATGGAAGGCGACGTTGACTTGAAGAAGAAATCGTGGGTAGTTAGACGTTGTGCGTCGGACGTGCCGCTAACTAGGGCATCTGCTGTTAATACTATAATTAGGCAAGCTCTCGATGGATATCTGGGCCAGCCCGTTAGTACCCAGCCCATACACGGAGGCCACTCTATGCATGTGATAAGACACTGCTTTGCATTCGGCAGACACACATCGATAACTTACTTCTCCCTTTTGGAGCAACAATACATGTTCAAAGGTGCTGATCACCTACAAGCATACCATGGCACCACACAACAATGGCTTGTAGCTAGTATGACGGTGCAAAATATTTTTTAATTACGATTTCAATTGTTTGTAACGAAGAATTTTAAAAAAAATATGGTCTTTTTTGCACATTACTAGATCTGCAATGTACATAATTGACATTCTATAGTGCCACTGTCGAGTGGGGCATCAACAAATTTCACAATGCTACAACCCTCATACAACACTTGTAGAGAAATAAGCTGGATATAATTAATAAGCATTCACGATCGAACTCTTCACACATTGTCATAAAAGTGTGAAACCATTAAAAATGACATAAATTTGCACCATACTAAAAGTGTACCAACGGACATGACATAAACAAAAAAATTAGATAGCTATAGTAGTCTTCACGAGCGAAGTCTGATCCGGGCTGCTCTCACACACAGTCAAGCATAATCTTCAGTCCACCTTCTCCTTGCTTACGGAACCAGAACACGTATTTCTGATTTTTCTTCATGCCATTCTGCCTCACCACATCCATCCAGTGTGATGTTATCATGGCACCTCCTTTTGGTACTCCTTTCACCGTTGACATGTTCATCACCATTGTAACTTCTGTAACATTGGCACCTGGTGAGTAGAGCTTTATTGTTGCTGGTAGCTGAATATTGGGCAGAATGTGCTTGAGGGTGAACCTCCTTGAGAAGTACTGCACATAAATTTGACAGTCAATTATCGGCATATCTTGGTTAGTAGTAAGAAATGATGGAAATCAAAATTAATTACCATCTTTGCTTTATTCTTCACGATGTGTGATTTCTTGATGGTGCACACGTACAATGGAATTACTGGTAGGGTTTTCGCAACTAGTCGTTCGAGTGCATCAAAATCGTCATAATTCATCTTAACTCGATTTGCATACTCTATGAAAGCTTCAAAATCATACTCTTCCTCTTCTCCAGGACCTACATGTAATATTAAAAAACATAAGGGACATCAATTAATTCTAAATTAAGTTGTTCATAACACTGTGTTCTCATTGAGTGCCATAAACAGACTTACCCCTTATAATAGGCCTTTTCCTCCAATTCGGTAAAGCACGAAGCTGGGCAGGCGTAGCAAGGAATGGCTGATCAATGTCAATGTTCTCATATGTCATATACGCGTACGATCAAATTAACCACTATATCTAATTAAGTCGGCCGATATGTTTTTCCCAAGCGACCCAACCAAGGGAAGTAAGATTAGACGACCAGATCTAACTTGGCGGGCAGATCAAAGTAAAGACGATCTACCGCGTATACATATGTTGTCAGGCAAGAGTTCATAAAAAAATTAGGTGCATGGCACGAGGTCAGCGAACTATACTTACATCCATGGCGATGAGATCCGAGTCAGCTCGTAACCAACGTCTTCGAGGACGCAGTCGGCGTCCAGTCCTAGATCAGAGGAGGCGTTGAGGAGATAGATCGTTTGGGAATTAGATTTGAGGCTTAGTACGGCAGTTAAATACCTAAATAAAAGGCTGGGCCAGGATGGGCCTCAATTGCGGCCCACGAGGAGCATAAAGAAGCATACCACAAACGAAAAGATGGATCCCTCGGCCCGTTATCTCATCAGCATCTCCATCCTGCCTCCACCTACAGGTCGCCGCCGCCATGGTGATTTCGGCTATGGACGACATCGACCGCGTCGAACCCATGCACAACTCATCGGATGAGGTATGATTAACGTCTTCATCTCATGGGATTCTAAATATCTTGAAGAGTCATCGGTATGTGCAGTTCATAAGTTATGTCGAATTTAATATGTTTTCAATTTTATTGTAGGAATCAATATGTGAGTGCGGTATTCGGGATGGCTGTGCCCAGTTTCAACATTGTCTACAAGCAAAAATTGTTCTCCTAGAAGAACTAAATTTTAAAAGAGAGGAGAAAATGAAGATTGATGAAGAATTCAGGATTGTCAAAGAGAAGCTCGGGGTGGCTCACGAGACAATTCGGAAGATGGAACAAGCATTGATGACTACCAACAAAAAAATAGAAACACTTCTGGAAGAGAAAGGCCGAATCGAGTTGATGATGGCTGATATCATCGATGAACACAACATTAGTAAAAACGAAACAAGGGCGACAACAAGGTTGAAGATAAATAAGGTCAAAAAATACGCTCTCCAACGGGAATTGTTTCTTCAGTACGCCTTGTGTGCTATTATTATTCTAGTAGCCGTTATAATCGCGATGTCAGGGCAAATAAAATGCTCGGCCTAGATGTTATGGTTGGGCAACAGTGAATTCAGTAATGTGATCATGTCCAGAAATAAAAATTTCTTTTTCGACAGTGAAAAGCGGAGAGGAGAAGTACATAGCATAATTATCTCTTACAATAATTAAAATGCAGAAAATATATGGTCCGCACACAATACTACAAATGCAGAAAAAAATGCAGATAAAAATATAGAGGAGCTGCCTCCTCGTCTACTTGGAACGTTTGTACGACGACTCTGCCTCGTCGTCGTCCGGGCGCCCCCGTTTGCGAGAAGCCTTCTCCGACGCGGAGCTGTCGTCGTCCGACGAGGTGGACACCGACGAGTTATCTTCTGACGAGTACTCCGAAGAGCCGTTGTACTCCTCCTCCTCGTCCGTCACCTCGGCCCGCGCCCGCGCCACGGCTGCCTTCTTCGCGCGAGCCTTCTTTTTCACGGCCGCCTTCTCATCGGCGGCCAAGGCCTCCTCCAGCCGCGCCCACTTCGCGTCGGAGTCCTCGTCCTCTTCAGCATCGTCGGCGGCGGGTTCCTCGTCGTCCGCGTCGTCGACGGCATGTTCCTCCGCGTCCGCGTCGTCGGCGGCGCCCTCCTCCTCGTCCGCGTCGTCGGCGGCGCCCTCCTCCTCGACCGCGTCGTCGGCGGCGCCCTCCTCCTCGTCCGCGTCCTCGGCGGCGCCCTCCTCCTCGTCCGCGTCCTCGGCGGCGTCCTCCTCCTCGTCCGACTCATCGGCTCTCCGCGGTGGTTCCCTTTCCCACCAGTGGCGCCACCCAGGCGGCTTTCCTTCGCTGTCGGAGTCGGACGGCCAAGAAACGTCACTCATGGTCGCGCCGCGGGAGGTTGACGACGGTGGGGAGCGGGTCTGGAAGATATGCGAACCGCTAGCGTTGGCACCGTACTTGTATGCAAGGCAACGCGGTAATGGTAGAGGGCCGCCGTTGCCATTCCAGTGTTTAAAGAGCCACGACGCCTCAGGTCGTGCGCGCGCGGTTTCAAGTAACGAGGCGCGTGGTAATTTCCGCCCGCGTGGCGCACACCGTGGCACTTTCTTCTCACTATCCCTGGCGCATGAAAATTTGCTTTTGAATTTTTAAGCTGTGTTGTTGTAGCACGAACTGTAAAAACATTGATAGATAGAGCTAGATAGTACAAACACCTTACATATAGGAATTCCATCACACGTACGATACCGAAGCACACACCAATCCCCGGGCCCACAGACAGGACAACAATACATAGATAATAAAACAGCTCTAAAAACACTCATGAAACTAGATACTTGATAAATATGAGGCAACGCCGTCGTCCCTCCTAGGATGTTCATTCCCCTTGCTCCTCCTTCGCTGTTTTACTCCTCCTCATCACCGACGGGGCCGTCAATGTGGTAGCGGTATGGGAGGCAGTGCATGTTGAAACGGTCGGGAAAGATGACGTGGAAGTTGGTGAAGATATTGTAGGTAGTGAAAGCGACAAACTCACAACCACACCAGAACACCTGCCCGAGGAGGTGGTGCGCGTCGAAGGGGTTCCTGAAGTGGACGAAGAGGCCTATCTCATGGTTGCTGTTGCCGTCGAAGTGGGACTCGATCGTGTACATGGGCGGCGAGCCTAGAGGGAGGTTGAGGTGGCGGTAGCCCTGCGAGAGAAAGAACTCGGCTAGCGCCCTGTCGCTCCTCCACCTCGATATCGCCCAGATGCGCAGCTCGTTCTCCACGATGACACCCTCCGGCCACTCCCTCTCGCGCACGGTGGCCGGGCGACGGTAAGTTGGGCCAAAGAACTCCATGGTGCGCGGCTAGGGTTTGGTGTTTCTGTGGCTAGTCCACGGATGCGGTGGTAGATGGATGAAGCAGAAGAGTGCGTGAGATGTGTGAGAGAAGAGGAAGAAGAGGTGCCCTTATATATAGACGGGGGAGTTTGTAAAATTCACTTAAATAATGCACACAAATTTCACTTTAATACTGATGCCAGCCAACTCGATGGCACGCTGAGACGAGGGCAACCTCTGAGACGATGTCACGGTGCTGAAACGGTGGTTGGCATGCATGAGAGCGTGGCGCGGGTAATTTAATAGCGTGCTGCATGGCGCATGCATGTAAAGGTAGTGACCTGATCGAGGGCTGATCACGGGACTGCATCAGGCGGAGGCAGGCCTAGACGGGCCAGTTGGCAAAGCTTTGACGCGCGAGCGGCCCAGCGGTTATATCTCTGTCTCTGCCTTTCTCAAATTAAACAACCTATTACGCCCTAAAAACCGTGTGACATTAGAAATAGTCTGAATTACAAACAATTGTCTGAATTAAAAATAGTCTGAATTTTGCACAACCCTAAACCCATGGCTAGGAGTGGGTGGGATGACATGGTGCACCAGTGCCCACCACATGGGGTCACCCAAGGGTTGTGGGCCCACTTTGTGGCCTGGGTAGAGCCGTTTTGCACGTAAACCATGTCTGCGGGCTCCCGTGAGGTAGGTAGGCAAGGAGCACATGATTTCTTCCATGGATGGTGATGTAAGTGGTGTTTGGATGCCATGGTCAAGCAGATCCCAAAAGATGGGACCACCATGCACACGCGCCGTCAGACGATCCACTGTTTTGCCACCTCGTTCTCACGAGAACCCTATATTTCAGGGGTCTACACCACATGAACATGGGCATTGACACATGCACAACCCTAAACCCATGGCTAGGAGTGGGTGGGATGACATGGTGCACCAGTGCCCACCACATGGGGTCACCCAAGGGTTGTGGGCCCACTTTGTGGCCTGGGTAGAGCCGTTTTGCACGTAAACCATGTCTGCGGGCTCCCGTGAGGTTGGTAGGCAAGGAGCACATGATTTCTTCCATGGATGGTGATGTAAGTGGTGTTTGGATGCCATGGTCAAGCAGATCCCAAAAGATGGGACCACCATGCACACGCGCCGTCAGACGATCCACTGTTTTGCCACCTCGTTCTCACGAGAACCCTATATTTCAGGGGTCTACACCACATGAACATGGGCATTGACACATGCACAACCCTAAACCCATGGCTAGGAGTGGGTGGGATGACATGGTGCACCAGTGCCCACCACATGGGGTCACCCAAGGGTTGTGGGCCCACTTTGTGGCCTGGGTAGAGCCGTTTTGCACGTAAACCATGTCTGCGGGCTCCCGTGAGGTTGGTAGGCAAGGAGCACATGATTTCTTCCATGGATGGTGATGTAAGTGGTGTTTGGATGCCATGGTCAAGCAGATCCCAAAAGATGGGACCACCATGCACACGCGCCGTCAGACGATCCACTGTTTTGCCACCTCGTTCTCACGAGAACCCTATATTTCAGGGGTCTACACCACATGAACATGGGCATTGACACATGCACAACCCTAAACCCATGGCTAGGAGTGGGTGGGATGACATGGTGCACCAGTGCCCACCACATGGGGTCACCCAAGGGTTGTGGGCCCACTTTGTGGCCTGGGTAGAGCCGTTTTGCACGTAAACCATGTCTGCGGGCTCCCGTGAGGTAGGTAGGCAAGGAGCACATGATTTCTTCCATGGATGGTGATGTAAGTGGTGTTTGGATGCCATGGTCAAGCAGATCCCAAAAGATGGGACCACCATGCACACGCGCCGTCAGACGATCCACTGTTTTGCCACCTCGTTCTCACGAGAACCCTATATTTCAGGGGTCTACACCACATGAACATGGGCATTGACACATGCACAACCCTAAACCCATGGCTAGGAGTGGGTGGGATGACATGGTGCACCAGTGCCCACCACATGGGGTCACCCAAGGGTTGTGGGCCCACTTTGTGGCCTGGGTAGAGCCGTTTTGCACGTAAACCATGTCTGCGGGCTCCCGTGAGGTAGGTAGGCAAGGAGCACATGATTTCTTCCATGGATGGTGATGTAAGTGGTGTTTGGATGCCATGGTCAAGCAGATCCCAAAAGATGGGACCACCATGCACACGCGCCGTCAGACGATCCACTGTTTTGCCACCTCGTTCTCACGAGAACCCTATATTTCAGGGGTCTACACCACATGAACATGGGCATTGACACATGCACAACCCTAAACCCATGGCTAGGAGTGGGTGGGATGACATGGTGCACCAGTGCCCACCACATGGGGTCACCCAAGGGTTGTGGGCCCACTTTGTGGCCTGGGTAGAGCCGTTTTGCACGTAAACCATGTCTGCGGGCTCCCGTGAGGTAGGTAGGCAAGGAGCACATGATTTCTTCCATGGATGGTGATGTAAGTGGTGTTTGGATGCCATGGTCAAGCAGATCCCAAAAGATGGGACCACCATGCACACGCGCCGTCAGACGATCCACTGTTTTGCCACCTCGTTCTCACGAGAACCCTATATTTCAGGGGTCTACACCACATGAACATGGGCATTGACACATGCACAACCCTAAACCCATGGCTAGGAGTGGGTGGGATGACATGGTGCACCAGTGCCCACCACATGGGGTCACCCAAGGGTTGTGGGCCCACTTTGTGGCCTGGGTAGAGCCGTTTTGCACGTAAACCATGTCTGCGGGCTCCCGTGAGGTAGGTAGGCAAGGAGCACATGATTTCTTCCATGGATGGTGATGTAAGTGGTGTTTGGATGCCATGGTCAAGCAGATCCCAAAAGATGGGACCACCATGCACACGCGCCGTCAGACGATCCACTGTTTTGCCACCTCGTTCTCACGAGAACCCTATATTTCAGGGGTCTACACCACATGAACATGGGCATTGACACATGCACAACCCTAAACCCATGGCTAGGAGTGGGTGGGATGACATGGTGCACCAGTGCCCACCACATGGGGTCACCCAAGGGTTGTGGGCCCACTTTGTGGCCTGGGTAGAGCCGTTTTGCACGTAAACCATGTCTGCGGGCTCCCGTGAGGTTGGTAGGCAAGGAGCACATGATTTCTTCCATGGATGGTGATGTAAGTGGTGTTTGGATGCCATGGTCAAGCAGATCCCAAAAGATGGGACCACCATGCACACGCGCCGTCAGACGATCCACTGTTTTGCCACCTCGTTCTCACGAGAACCCTATATTTCAGGGGTCTACACCACATGAACATGGGCATTGACACATGCACAACCCTAAACCCATGGCTAGGAGTGGGTGGGATGACATGGTGCACCAGTGCCCACCACATGGGGTCACCCAAGGGTTGTGGGCCCACTTTGTGGCCTGGGTAGAGCCGTTTTGCACGTAAACCATGTCTGCGGGCTCCCGTGAGGTAGGTAGGCAAGGAGCACATGATTTCTTCCATGGATGGTGATGTAAGTGGTGTTTGGATGCCATGGTCAAGCAGATCCCAAAAGATGGGACCACCATGCACACGCGCCGTCAGACGATCCACTGTTTTGCCACCTCGTTCTCACGAGAACCCTATATTTCAGGGGTCTACACCACATGAACATGGGCATTGACACATGCACAACCCTAAACCCATGGCTAGGAGTGGGTGGGATGACATGGTGCACCAGTGCCCACCACATGGGGTCACCCAAGGGTTGTGGGCCCACTTTGTGGCCTGGGTAGAGCCGTTTTGCACGTAAACCATGTCTGCGGGCTCCCGTGAGGTTGGTAGGCAAGGAGCACATGATTTCTTCCATGGATGGTGATGTAAGTGGTGTTTGGATGCCATGGTCAAGCAGATCCCAAAAGATGGGACCACCATGCACACGCGCCGTCAGACGATCCACTGTTTTGCCACCTCGTTCTCACGAGAACCCTATATTTCAGGGGTCTACACCACATGAACATGGGCATTGACACATGCACAACCCTAAACCCATGGCTAGGAGTGGGTGGGATGACATGGTGCACCAGTGCCCACCACATGGGGTCACCCAAGGGTTGTGGGCCCACTTTGTGGCCTGGGTAGAGCCGTTTTGCACGTAAACCATGTCTGCGGGCTCCCGTGAGGTTGGTAGGCAAGGAGCACATGATTTCTTCCATGGATGGTGATGTAAGTGGTGTTTGGATGCCATGGTCAAGCAGATCCCAAAAGATGGGACCACCATGCACACGCGCCGTCAGACGATCCACTGTTTTGCCACCTCGTTCTCACGAGAACCCTATATTTCAGGGGTCTACACCACATGAACATGGGCATTGACACATGCACAACCCTAAACCCATGGCTAGGAGTGGGTGGGATGACATGGTGCACCAGTGCCCACCACATGGGGTCACCCAAGGGTTGTGGGCCCACTTTGTGGCCTGGGTAGAGCCGTTTTGCACGTAAACCATGTCTGCGGGCTCCCGTGAGGTTGGTAGGCAAGGAGCACATGATTTCTTCCATGGATGGTGATGTAAGTGGTGTTTGGATGCCATGGTCAAGCAGATCCCAAAAGATGGGACCACCATGCACACGCGCCGTCAGACGATCCACTGTTTTGCCACCTCGTTCTCACGAGAACCCTATATTTCAGGGGTCTACACCACATGAACATGGGCATTGACACATGCACAACCCTAAACCCATGGCTAGGAGTGGGTGGGATGACATGGTGCACCAGTGCCCACCACATGGGGTCACCCAAGGGTTGTGGGCCCACTTTGTGGCCTGGGTAGAGCCGTTTTGCACGTAAACCATGTCTGCGGGCTCCCGTGAGGTTGGTAGGCAAGGAGCACATGATTTCTTCCATGGATGGTGATGTAAGTGGTGTTTGGATGCCATGGTCAAGCAGATCCCAAAAGATGGGACCACCATGCACACGCGCCGTCAGACGATCCACTGTTTTGCCACCTCGTTCTCACGAGAACCCTATATTTCAGGGGTCTACACCACATGAACATGGGCATTGACACATGCACAACCCTAAACCCATGGCTAGGAGTGGGTGGGATGACATGGTGCACCAGTGCCCACCACATGGGGTCACCCAAGGGTTGTGGGCCCACTTTGTGGCCTGGGTAGAGCCGTTTTGCACGTAAACCATGTCTGCGGGCTCCCGTGAGGTTGGTAGGCAAGGAGCACATGATTTCTTCCATGGATGGTGATGTAAGTGGTGTTTGGATGCCATGGTCAAGCAGATCCCAAAAGATGGGACCACCATGCACACGCGCCGTCAGACGATCCACTGTTTTGCCACCTCGTTCTCACGAGAACCCTATATTTCAGGGGTCTACACCACATGAACATGGGCATTGACACATGCACAACCCTAAACCCATGGCTAGGAGTGGGTGGGATGACATGGTGCACCAGTGCCCACCACATGGGGTCACCCAAGGGTTGTGGGCCCACTTTGTGGCCTGGGTAGAGCCGTTTTGCACGTAAACCATGTCTGCGGGCTCCCGTGAGGTTGGTAGGCAAGGAGCACATGATTTCTTCCATGGATGGTGATGTAAGTGGTGTTTGGATGCCATGGTCAAGCAGATCCCAAAAGATGGGACCACCATGCACATGCGCCGTCAGACGATCCACTGTTTTGCCACCTCGTTCTCACGAGAACCCTATATTTCAGGGGTCTACACCACATGAACATGGGCATTGACACATGCACAACCCTAAACCCATGGCTAGGAGTGGGTGGGATGACATGGTGCACCAGTGCCCACCACATGGGGTCACCCAAGGGTTGTGGGCCCACTTTGTGGCCTGGGTAGAGCCGTTTTGCACGTAAACCATGTCTGCGGGCTCCCGTGAGGTTGGTAGGCAAGGAGCACATGATTTCTTCCATGGATGGTGATGTAAGTGGTGTTTGGATGCCATGGTCAAGCAGATCCCAAAAGATGGGACCACCATGCACACGCGCCGTCAGACGATCCACTGTTTTGCCACCTCGTTCTCACGAGAACCCTATATTTCAGGGGTCTACACCACATGAACATGGGCATTGACACATGCACAACCCTAAACCCATGGCTAGGAGTGGGTGGGATGACATGGTGCACCAGTGCCCACCACATGGGGTCACCCAAGGGTTGTGGGCCCACTTTGTGGCCTGGGTAGAGCCGTTTTGCACGTAAACCATGTCTGCGGGCTCCCGTGAGGTTGGTAGGCAAGGAGCACATGATTTCTTCCATGGATGGTGATGTAAGTGGTGTTTGGATGCCATGGTCAAGCAGATCCCAAAAGATGGGACCACCATGCACACGCGCCGTCAGACGATCCACTGTTTTGCCACCTCGTTCTCACGAGAACCCTATATTTCAGGGGTCTACACCACATGAACATGGGCATTGACACATGCACAACCCTAAACCCATGGCTAGGAGTGGGTGGGATGACATGGTGCACCAGTGCCCACCACATGGGGTCACCCAAGGGTTGTGGGCCCACTTTGTGGCCTGGGTAGAGCCGTTTTGCACGTAAACCATGTCTGCGGGCTCCCGTGAGGTTGGTAGGCAAGGAGCACATGATTTCTTCCATGGATGGTGATGTAAGTGGTGTTTGGATGCCATGGTCAAGCAGATCCCAAAAGATGGGACCACCATGCACACGCGCCGTCAGACGATCCACTGTTTTGCCACCTCGTTCTCACGAGAACCCTATATTTCAGGGGTCTACACCACATGAACATGGGCATTGACACATGCACAACCCTAAACCCATGGCTAGGAGTGGGTGGGATGACATGGTGCACCAGTGCCCACCACATGGGGTCACCCAAGGGTTGTGGGCCCACTTTGTGGCCTGGGTAGAGCCGTTTTGCACGTAAACCATGTCTGCGGGCTCCCGTGAGGTTGGTAGGCAAGGAGCACATGATTTCTTCCATGGATGGTGATGTAAGTGGTGTTTGGATGCCATGGTCAAGCAGATCCCAAAAGATGGGACCACCATGCACACGCGCCGTCAGACGATCCACTGTTTTGCCACCTCATTTGAGGGGTGTACACCACATGAACAAGTGCATTCACACATGCAAATTGCAAAACTCATGGCTTGAAGTGTGTTAAATGACATGGTGCACCACTGCCGACAATATGGGGTCATCCCAGGGTTGGTCAAAAAAGTGCCAGAAACAGGCTCCAAAGGTAGGGTAAACGGCCTCATTTCTAAGCATGTTTTTTTTCGACCTTGTCTAAACGACCCAAATAAATTTCCTAGACATCTACTTGATATGTATAGACTGTTTTTGAAGATTTTATTTTTTTTAGATTTTCTCTGAAATTTTTAGGAATATTTGAATATACAGCAATCTGATTGGCTGGACTCCTTTTTTTTCCTGAACACGGGTGGGGGTTCCGAGCGGGCACGCTAGATGGACTGTTGGGCCGTGTTGCGGTCTGGCCTTGTGCCCGTTGTGCAATGCGCCGGCCTAGGCCTGCATGCGCGGGAAGCGACGACGACGGCATGCATGCGCCCCGCAGCAGTAACTCAGTTATGCATGCATCGGCACGCCGTCGCCATGAATGAGCCAGCAAGCCCCGTTTAAGTGCGGTCGATTCAGCTGATAGCAGACGCGCCGCCCCGTTTCAGTGTAAAACGACAACGACACGGGACACCCCCTCGATTAATGTGCGAAACGGCAACGGCTACATGCACGCGTCACTCGCGTCGTTTCATCGCCAAACAACAATCTTCGTCTCCCACACCACATTTTCCTAGCCTATTTATACGTCTTCATTCCTCTCCCACACACCACCCAGCTCCACTCCAGACACGACGCCCTTCATCCTTTCCTAGAACGCCAAAGCACCAGCAGAAGATGCAGTACGTCGGACCGACCTTCGTTCGGCCGCCTACCGTGCCAGAGCTGCGGTACCCGCCGGGCGTCCTCGTCGAGCGCACGCTCCGTGTGTGGGCGCAATCCAGGTGGAGGAGCCCCGTCGAGCTCGCCGACGCATTCTTCACCGCCGGCTTCGCCCACCTCCCACCAGGCTCGCCGCCGATGTTCCACCTCGAGGAGGTTCGTGACGGCGTCGCCCTCAAGTTGCTCACGGTCACCCTCACCAACCCGTGGGACGCGTACGAGCTCCTCGGCCAAGTGTTCTGGTGCGGCTGCCTATTATATCATTCATCGCAATCCCAGGAATATTGTTGTTGCGAGATATAATAGCTAAGTATCACAGTCATTATTTATTACAACTCAATAGGTCTTACAACTTGAATCACATGATCCATATTACACAAATAGTTGATCTATTGATCAACGAACACAAACACAAGTTCAATGCGGAAGCGTAAAGATAAAGGGACTCTGTAGTCCACAGGCCAACGCTTGACGTCAGAAAGCTCCTAGTTATCATAGGCGTCCTGCTGATCATCCTCGCGGTAGTTCTGTTCATCATCGTACTCTGGCCATTTGAATAGCCAGGGACAAAGCCGTAAGTACTTCAAGTACTTGCAAACTAATACCAATGTAAAATGCTAGCTCTTGGAGTTACACTCTATTTCTACTTGCATAAGCCAAATTTTAGTGTATGAGGAGTGGAGCATGTACTAGCTACTCAAGTGGAAACATTAGTGTCATTCCCACACAATGGTTATCATTCTACCAAATCACCAAGTCACCATTCATATTCACGAAAGTTTTCAAAAGACTGACACAGGAGATTGTATGGCCTTTCCAATTGTCCGTAACCGTGGACACGGCTATTCGAATAGATTGACACTCTGCAGAGGTTGCACACTTGTGCCACAACATTTGATTACATCCGTCGGAATAACTCCGAGTCACCGTAACACAGTACGCGGATCATCAACCCTAACCTTTCACTTATAAACCCTAGTATGAGCACCTCTCCCCATGAGCTTGGCCTCCCAGTGAAAACCAACTGTTAACCTGGGAACTGCACAGGGCTTGGCCGGACAATTTCACCTCAATTCACATCTTTCTCAACAACGGAGGCAGCCTCGGCATAACCCCTATGATGTGTGTTCAGAGGGAACCCATACTAAGATGTATAAACTTCCAGTTAAGCCCTACCCATAATCAGGTATTGTGGGGGTACTTGTATTTGGAAAGGTATCGCATTCAAACCAATATCAGAGTTTTATCAAAAATCACCATCTTCTCTTGGTCTCATTTAACTTCACAATTATCAATGGGATTTTATCAAAAATCACCATCTTCTCTTGGTCATATTCAACTTCAAAACTTTCAATGGAATGGCTCACCATTCCAAGGTTTCAATTTCATCAAGTCCCATGTTCCCATCTAGAGTAGTCAAGGTTTTAGTATTTTAGCACTAGCACTAATCATGAGGGGTGCTACATTGCTTGCCATCTATAGAACTAGCTTTGCTACTCTAACAGTTTTGTTCAACTATACCATTTGAATAACTCACTTGAAAAACACAACAAGTAAGACTTGTAGGGTAAACAAATAGGATAAGCTTGTAAGAAGGTAGATAAAATCATGGTGCCTTGCCCAAGGTGGGCTTTGCACTTTGCAAGAGTATTATCTTGCCTTGGTAGTTCTCAAGGTTCTCTTCTTCCTCTTCTTGGTAGAATTCTCCTTCCTCTTGGTAATTGCCGGTACTAGCGTCTAAATTTGAATACAAGGTATAATCACTAAGCAAGTTCAGAGTCTATGCTAAGCACATCATTATCTCACACAAACTATGCTAAGCACACTCATAAAATAATTAGGTGCATTGGTTGTATTTATTAAAGAAAATAATTTCCTCTCATTACATATGTAATTAATAATATTCATTTAGTTCTTGAGAAAATAATTTCCTCTTATTGAAATCTTCTTAAGATTTAACTTCTCAAATAATCATATATGAATTCATATTGACCTAAGTCAAGTATTCATTATCATTATTTGAGAAAATGATTTAAATGAGATAATTCACCTCATACTATTTTATAATTCACTAAATGTTTTAAATCTCCAAAAATTCATATAGGAGTGTTTGAACCAGAGGTGCAAACATCTCATGAACTCATTTGGGACAAGATTTAAATGAAGGGAAATCCTCCATATGATTTACATAATAATTTTGGGACAATTTCACTTAATACACTAGCCATATTGTCCATTAATTAATCTAGGGCATGATCATGCAAAGTGACCACACCATTTTATTGCATAATCAATTAGTGTAAGTCATTTGTGAACTATAAGAGTTGGAATTATTCAAATATCTATTTTAGTTGATTTTTAATAATTATTCTAAGGCAGAAAAGTCCCTGCCTTGTTTATTTTTCCATTTTAATTCTATAATAGATCTAAGGTTCAAACCAGTGGCAGTGTGTAGATAATTTCTCAAGCTTTCTAAATATATAAAGTTTGTTAAATTTGGCCAAGCCAAACAGTTTCTATGAATTTTCAAAGTTGGGTCCAGTATTGAATTCAAACAAAATTGTTTAAACGAAATTTGAATTAATTAGGCCGGCGGGAACACTAACTGGGCCAGATTCAAAACGAAACGGCCCAACCTAGCCCAGTCCAGCCCAACCACGGTCCACAGACGCGCGGCGCGCTGACAGGGTGGGGTCCGCTCGTCAGCGACGTGTAACACCGAAACGGTATGGGCTGCTGCGGCGCGTTGGATCAGAATCCAATCCAACGGCCGAGGTTCATCGTCACGACGGCGAGAGAGGGGGCTCGCCGGCGGCGCAGGTAGGGGGTCGGAGGCTCACCGGGGCTCCAGCTAGGGTCAGGCAGTGTGCTCGGGGACGTTGTGGACGACGGCGAAGCTCCTGGTAGCAGTGGCGTCGTCAGGGGCGGCCTCCTTCTCCGGCGATTGCTGCAGGGCTTCCGCGGCGGTGAGGCGTCGATTGGACGGCGGCGGTGGCTAATCGAGCATGGCGAGGTGCTGGGGAGGTCGAGGAAGAAGAGGGGAGTGAGCTGGTGTGAGGAGATGGTCGAGGCGAGGCCTCCTTTTATAGGCGAGTGAGGTGCCGTGGGTGCTGCGGCGAGGTCGACAACGGCGCGGCGGTTCCGGGGGTCTAGGGGGCTAGGCGGCGACGGCATCGTGTTCACGACGTCACCACGGTCCTCTGAGCGTCAACGGCGCAGTCAATGGCGGCGTACGGTGGTCGGGCGCTTGCTCGTACTGGCGCGGCCGTGGCGGGCGCGTTCGTCCTCTCCGGCGACGGTAGGGGCTAGGGGATGACGAGAGCGTGTCCGGCGAGCTCCGCGTGGCAAGCCAGGTACCAGGGCGCGCGGGCTTGGTCGGGGTACGGCGGTGTACTGCGGGCGCCGCGTGGCCGTGCCGCACGGGTCCGTGCACGGCGACGTCACCATGCCGCTCGCGGCGCGCCAGGGACGTCGTGGGCGCGCGTCGTCCGGGCTCTGTCGGCGTCCTCGCGATCAACGGCGTGTACGGGGAGATCCAGGAGGGCGTCGTCGACGTGTTGGACATGGTGGCGTGGGCTGCTGTGGAGAGAAGAGAGGGGAGGCGTGTCGAGGTGCGACATGGCCGGCATGGCCATGTCCACGCCATGTCTGGCCCTCCCTTGGCATTGCTTTGGCATGGGCTCGATGTGGTGATGCCTAGTGGTCACTGCTAGGGCTGGTGAGGGTCAAGAACAGGTCTGGTTTGATCAAATTCAACCAAGTGATGATCTTGTTTGTAATAAAAAGTCCCTACTTTGCTTGATCCTAGCTCTTGATTCAAGATGAATTTGATATGGTCTCTTTTACAAAAGTTGTTCACTTTGTTGTGTACTTGGATGACATGCAAAGAGTTGGATGTGTTTAGTTTAGGAATTTTGAAATAGAGAGGCTCAAAGTGGTGACCAGATTGTAATTGTCAAAAATGACCATTATCTTATGTGAGCATGTTTTAATTCTTGGCTTTGATTTAATTTGGGTTTCCTTGATTCTTAAAGTTGTAATAATCATTTAATAACATATTACCACTAATGGTGAAGACCAAATGGGTCTAGGGTCAAATTTTATAAAAATAGCATGTGTCATATGTTAGGGTTTTTAGGGTTTTCTTCTTATTTGATTTCTTTCTCTTTTTCATTTATTTGTTTGGTGATCATTATTGGTTCACTCTAAGGTTGTAGAGTTTATCACATACACAAAATAACACTCATCATGGCATAGCACTCAAAATGCACAAGTCCTATGCAGGGTACTATATGAAATTTGAAAAGTTTTTGTTGGTTCTCAAATTTGGATAATTGCACTTGTTCTTCTTCCTTTATTTGAAATTTGAGGTGTTACAAACCCTTCCCCCTTACAAAAGATCTCGTCCCGAGATCTAGAAGAAAAACAGTCTAGAGGTTGAAGAGATCTGGGTACTCCTTCTTCATATCATCTTCCCGCTCCCAAGTGGCTTCATCTTCGGTATGATTGCTCCACTGTATCTTCAGAAACTTGATGCTTCGGGTGCGGGTGGTTCGGTATGCCTCTTCCAAGATGCGAATCGGCACTTCGCGGTAGGTAAGGTCGTGATTGATATCCACCGAACGGTGGTCGATGTTTTTGAATACCTCGGTCTTCTCTGGCACTTCTAAGCACTTCCGGAGGAGTGAGATGTGGAACACGTTGTGCACAGCCGCCATTTCTTCTGGTAGCTCTAGTTGATAGGAGACTTCTCCTCGGCGGCTGAGAACTTTGAAAGGTCCGACATACCGGGGTGCAAGCTTCCCTTTGAGTTGGAAACGCTGCATTCCCTTCAGGGGTGATACCTTGAGATAGACAAAATCTCCGACCTCAAAGGTCATCTCTCGGCGTCTCTTGTCGGCGTAGCTCTTCTGGCGGGACTGAGCGGTCTTGAGGTACTCTCGGATCTTGTGCACCTTCTCTTCTGCTTCTCGAAGCACATCAGGTCCAAAGACTTGGCTCTCTCCGACTTCGGACCAATTCAGGGGGGTACGGCATTTCCTTCCGTACAGGGCTTCGAAGGGGGCCATCTGTAGACTGGCTTGGTAGCTGTTGTTGTAAGAGAATTCTGCGTAGGGCAGACAGTCCTCCCACTTGGATCCATATTCCAGGACGCAGGCTCTCAGCATGTCCTCTAGTATCTGGTTGACTCTCTCGGTCTGTCCATCAGTCTGCGGGTGATAGGCAGTGCTGAAATTCAGACGGGTTCCTAGTCCTTCATGCACCTTCTGCCAGAATCTGGAGGTGAACTGCGAACCTCTATCTGACACAATGGACTTTGGTGTTCCGTGTAGTGCGACGATTCTAGAGATGTACAGCTCCGCTAACTTTGGGCCTTGGTAGGTGGTCTTGACAGCAATGAAGTGGGCTACCTTGGTCAATCTATCAACAACTACCCAGATGGAATCATTTCCTTTGCTGGATTTGGGCAGGCCTGTGATAAAGTCCATTCCTACGGAGTCCCACTTCCATTCGGGAATCTGTAGTGGCTGCAGCAGTCCTGCGGGTCGCTGATGTTCTGCCTTGACTCGCTGACAGATATCGCACTTGGCGATGTAGCTTCCAATCTCCCTCTTCATTCCATGCCACCAGAACTGTTCCTTCAAATCCTGGTACATCTTGGTACCGCCGGGGTGGATGGAGTATAAGGTGTCATGGGCTTCCTTCAGGATAACTTGCTTCAACTCTGAGTCTGACGGTACACACAGACGTCCGTTGTACCAAAGGACTCCTTCTTCATCAATGGTGAATCCCGGGGCTTTCCCCGCGGCTATCTGCTTCTTGATCCCTTCAATGCTGGCATTGCCCTTCTGGGCTTCTTTGATCTGACCAATCAAGGTAGGTTGTAGCTCTATACTAGCTAGAAATCCCTTACTGACTAACTCCATTCTAAACTGCTCGAACTCTTGGTGTAAGCTGGGTTGTTCTTCTGCTATCATTGAGTTTAGCTGACATGGCAGTCTACTCAATGCATCCGCTACCACATTGGCCTTGCCGGGGTGGTAGTGGATCTCCATATCATAGTCCTTGATCAACTCTAACCACCTCCGCTGCCTCATATTCAGCTCCTTCTGGGTGAAGATATACTTCAGGCTCTTGTGATCAGAATAGATCTCGCAGCGATTACCCATGAGGTAATGGCGCCACACCTTCAGTGCTAAAACTACGGCTGCGAGTTCGAGGTCATGGGTTGGATAGTTCTGCTCATGCTGCTTCAGTTGCCGGGACAGGTAAGAGATCACCTTTCCTTCCTGCATCAGCACACATCCAAGACCAATCTTGGATGCATCGCAGTAAACGTCAAAGGGTTTAGTGATATCCGGCATGATCAGGATTGGGGCTGTGGTCAGTCTAAGCTTGAGTTGTTGAAAACTCTCTTCACACTTCTCCGTCCATTCGAACTTCTTGTCTTTCTTTAACAACTGGGTCATTGGTCGAGCGATGCTCGAAAAGCCTTCTACAAATCTGCGGTAGTATCCAGCTAATCCAAGAAAAGCGCGGACCTCGGTCTGGGTGGTTGGGGCTTTCCATTCTGCAACAGTCTTGATCTTGGCGGGGTCTACCGCAATTCCTCCGGCAGACAAGATATGTCCCAGGAATCCTACTTCCTTCAGCCAAAATTCACATTTGCTGAACTTAGCATACAACTTATGCTCTCTAAGGGTCTCCAGGACAGCTTCTAGGTGTTGCTCATGCTCTTCCTCGGACTTGGAGTAGATTAGGATGTCATCAATGAAAACGACAACAAACTTATCCAGGAAGTTCATGAAGATCTTATTCATGAGATTCATGAAATAAGCAGGGGCATTGGTCAATCCAAATGACATGACATTGTACTCGTACAATCCATATCTGTGGTGAAGGCAGTTTTGGGAATGTCGAGGCACGAATCTTCAGCTGGTGGTATCCAGTCCTGAGATCAATCTTCGAAAATACTACAACCGGTCAGCTGGTCAAACAGATCTTCTATCTTGGGCAAGGGGTACTTGTTCTTGATAGTGACATCGTTAAGCTTACGGTAGTCCGTACATAAACGACTGGCACCATCCTTCTTATCCACAAACAACACTGGGGATCTCCATGGTGACGCACTTGGTCGAATCAGACCTTTGGCTAACAGTTCATCCAGTTGCTTCTTCAGCTCCACAAGCTCTGCTGGGTTCATGCTATAGGCTCTCTGGGCTATAGGTCCGGTTCCGGGAATTAACTCGATGATGAACTCGATATCCCGATCTGGGGGCATACCGGGTAAACCTTCGGGAAACACATCAGGGTATCGACAAACAACCCTGATCTGATCCAAGGTTGGCTTGGTTAAACTCTGGTTGCAGGTAAATTTTCTGGGTAGGAGTTCAGAGACATGTTCTACTATAATACCAGTGCTACTGGTCATGGTGATGGCTTTCCTTGCACAATCAATCATTCCATGATGCTTGGCCATCCAATCCATACCTAGCACTACCTCCAAACCTTTGGTTCCCAAAATTATCAGATTGGCATAGAATTCCACCTCATGTATTTTAATGGGTACATTTTTACAGAATTTTCTGGCCTTAGTGGTTGATCCGGGGATTTGAACTATCATGACATGTTTCAAGCTGATAGGTTGGATTTTACTTGTTGATGCAAAGTCTTCAGTGACAAACGAATGAGATGCTCCGGAATCAAACAACACTCTGGCAGGTACTGAGTTGACAGGAAACATACCCAAGACAACGTCCGGTGCTTCCTGGGCTTCTTCTGCCTCCATGTGAAAGAGACGGCCGTTGCGGTTGTTGGGGTTGTTGGGGGCGAACTTCTTTCCGGTAGAGACGCGGCGCTGCTGTTGAGCCGGTGCAGGGGTGTTGCCGGCGAGCTTGGCAAGCCTCTTGGGGCACTCGTTGGAGTAGTGTCCCGTTACACCGCACTCATAACAAGTGATGGTGGACTTGTCCTTGTTGGCGACCGGAATGGCGTTGCTCCCAGTCCTTGGAGCGGTGTTGGTGTTGCTGTTATTGGTGTTGGGGGCTCGCATTGGTGCGCGGTTGAAGTTGTTGGTGTTGTTCTGGTAGTTGTGGTTGTTGTTGTGGTGGCCTCCTGGCCTGGGGTTTCCTCCGCTCCGGTTCTGGAATCCGGGCGTGAAGTCTGCATCTGGGGCTTAGTGTTCCTGGGGGCAAAACCTCCGCTTGAGCTGGGGCGATACTTGGGAGTATGGCTGGGCCCACTCTGATGCATCATGCGGCGTTTGCGGTTTTCATTGGCTTGGTTCAGCTTGCCCTCCATCTGGATGGCGGAGTCAACAAGGGCTTCCAGGTCTGCAAAGGGGATGTTGACTAGGACCGTCTGCATCTCATCATGCAGTCCATTCAGGAATCTCTCTTGCCTCTTCTCAGTAGTGTCAGTCTCATCGGGGGCGTACCTTGACAGGGTAAGGAACCTGTCGCGGTATTCTACCACTGTCATCCTTCCTTGCTTCAGTTCGCGGAATTCATCCCGCATCTTCTTGATGAGACCCGGGGGCACATGGTACTTGCTGAACTTGAGCTTGAAATCTGCCCAAGTCATGACTTGACCTCCGTTCATGGCACGGGTGCTGGTCCACCAGGCTCGGGCTGGTCCGGCAAGGTAGTGGGTCGCAAACAGGACCTTCTCATTGGCTTCGACTCCGGCGACTTCCAAGTTGTTCTCCATAGTCTGAAGCCAGTCGTCGGCGTCGAGGGGTTCTTCGGTCTTGCTAAACACCGGAGGATTGGTGTTCTGGAAGTTCTTGAGTTTGGATCCGGGGTGATCATGATTCCCATGGCCTTGGTGAGCAAGGTTTTGTAGTGCTGCGATGTTGGCTTGACGTTCAGCTCTTTCCGTCTCCCTGTCTTGAAGCAGGGTTTGCAGTAGTTGCATCATGGCGTCGTTGTTGTTGCGATTGGGAGGGGCCATCTGAATATATAGAAGATTATAAGATAAGAGGGAATTGTCTAAGGTTTAATGTGGGGTAAATTTAAAACTTGTAAAACTGGAATGCTTTTGATGACAGACACACATTCATTCACTTCACATCACACATTACAAACTAACATTCCACACTTCTATGGTTTTAAGAACCATTTCTCAGACTACGATACAAGGGATAGGGAACACACTCATACCCAGGGTTTTAAGAACCCTTCATGCTACGATACACGGGACGGGATACAACTCACACCTACATACGTGCTCAAGTGTGGCTACCCTCGTCCTCGATGTCGATGGGAACGACATCGTCAGGTCCTGGCTCCAGGAACGCGTAGTCCTCCTCCTCAGTGAACTCGTCCTCCTCGTAGTCGTCGTCGTCACTCAGAAAGGCGTCTCCTCCTCGAAGGTCAGCACCGGCCTCGTCCTCCTCTATCTCCATCAGCTGCTCCTCCTGAGCCTTGACGGTGGCCTCAAGTGATGCGATCTGGGCGCGAAGGCGTGTAATGGTGACATCCTTCTTCGCGCACTTCAGGCGAAGCTTGTTGCGGTCCCTGGACAGCTGCTTGATGGCATCGCCATGCGTGATCAGTGCGAGGTGAGTCTGGTTCGCGTACGCACGGGAGTTGTCTAACTCCTTCTGAGTGTGGTACAGCATGTAGTCCAGATGCTCAGCGTGGTGCCTCAGCTGTGGGTGCGACTGCAGCTCCATGGGCACACCCATAGCATCACGCCTCACAAGGTGGGCGTAGCGGGACGCAAGTATGCGCACCACGTTCTGTCCACAGAGGCGTGCAAGTGCCTCCTGAAGGCCACGTGCAAGACCATCGAGCCAGTTGCTCTCGCGGAAGGAGAAGAGGATCCTCTCCGAGGTGGGAGGCTCCAGCTTGCCCCTCAAGTCGGCGGTGATGATCCACTGCAACTCGCCTCCGACCTGGTCGTTCACCTCGATCCCGTGGAACTCCGGGTGAGGACGGCCAAGGAAGTCAGAGAGCGCGTTGAGGTCGTGCTCGAAGATCAACTCTCCACCATTCCCGAGCTGGTAGAACTTGGTGTTGAGGGGTTCATTCGGCTCCATCTGAAAGTGAAATGGAGGAATGAATTAGTGAGTGATTAAGTGTGGCAAACTTTTTAAGTATATTTAAACAAGAAAGAGCATGATATCACCAAGTTTTGGAAAAAGCCTCAAAGACAAGAGTATGGTAAGTTTTCACAAATATGTGCTTCATTTTGATTTCAAATTTACGTTTTTATGAACGCCCATTCTAACTAAGGTTTTCTAAGGTCAAACAATGGCTCTGATACCAACTTGTCAACACCCGGATTTTTAAGTCCGAATGCCTATTATATCATTCATCGCAATCCCAGGAATATTGTTGTTGCGAGATATAATAGCTAAGTATCACAGTCATTATTTATTACAACTCAATAGGTCTTACAACTTGAATCACATGATCCATATTACACAAATAGTTGATCTATTGATCAACGAACACAAACACAAGTTCAATGCGGAAGCGTAAAGATAAAGGGACTCTGTAGTCCACAGGCCAACGCTTGACGTCAGAAAGCTCCTAGTTATCATAGGCGTCCTGCTGATCATCCTCGCGGTAGTTCTGTTCATCATCGTACTCTGGCCATTTGAATAGCCAGGGACAAAGCCGTAAGTACTTCAAGTACTTGCAAACTAATACCAATGTAAAATGCTAGCTCTTGGAGTTACACTCTATTTCTACTTGCATAAGCCAAATTTTAGTGTATGAGGAGTGGAGCATGTACTAGCTACTCAAGTGGAAACATTAGTGTCATTCCCACACAATGGTTATCATTCTACCAAATCACCAAGTCACCATTCATATTCACGAAAGTTTTCAAAAGACTGACACAGGAGATTGTATGGCCTTTCCAATTGTCCGTAACCGTGGACACGGCTATTCGAATAGATTGACACTCTGCAGAGGTTGCACACTTGTGCCACAACATTTGATTACATCCGTCGGAATAACTCCGAGTCACCGTAACACAGTACGCGGATCATCAACCCTAACCTTTCACTTATAAACCCTAGTATGAGCACCTCTCCCCATGAGCTTGGCCTCCCAGTGAAAACCAACTGTTAACCTGGGAACTGCACAGGGCTTGGCCGGACAATTTCACCTCAATTCACATCTTTCTCAACAACGGAGGCAGCCTCGGCATAACCCCTATGATGTGTGTTCAGAGGGAACCCATACTAAGATGTATAAACTTCCAGTTAAGCCCTACCCATAATCAGGTATTGTGGGGGTACTTGTATTTGGAAAGGTATCGCATTCAAACCAATATCAGAGTTTTATCAAAAATCACCATCTTCTCTTGGTCTCATTTAACTTCACAATTATCAATGGGATTTTATCAAAAATCACCATCTTCTCTTGGTCATATTCAACTTCAAAACTTTCAATGGAATGGCTCACCATTCCAAGGTTTCAATTTCGTCAAGTCCCATGTTCCCATCTAGAGTAGTCAAGGTTTTAGTATTTTAGCACTAGCACTAATCATGAGGGGTGCTACATTGCTTGCCATCTATAGAACTAGCTTTGCTACTCTAACAGTTTTGTTCAACTATACCATTTGAATAACTCACTTGAAAAACACAACAAGTAAGACTTGTAGGGTAAACAAATAGGATAAGCTTGTAAGAAGGTAGATAAAATCATGGTGCCTTGCCCAAGGTGGGCTTTGCACTTTGCAAGAGTATTATCTTGCCTTGGTAGTTCTCAAGGTTCTCTTCTTCCTCTTCTTGGTAGAATTCTCCTTCCTCTTGGTAATTGCCGGTACTAGCGTCTAAATTTGAATACAAGGTATAATCACTAAGCAAGTTCAGAGTCTATGCTAAGCACATCATTATCTCACACAAACTATGCTAAGCACACTCATAAAATAATTAGGTGCATTGGTTGTATTTATTAAAGAAAATAATTTCCTCTCATTACATATGTAATTAATAATATTCATTTAGTTCTTGAGAAAATAATTTCCTCTTATTGAAATCTTCTTAAGATTTAACTTCTCAAATAATCATATATGAATTCATATTGACCTAAGTCAAGTATTCATTATCATTATTTGAGAAAATGATTTAAATGAGATAATTCACCTCATACTATTTTATAATTCACTAAATGTTTTAAATCTCCAAAAATTCATATAGGAGTGTTTGAACCAGAGGTGCAAACATCTCATGAACTCATTTGGGACAAGATTTAAATGAAGGGAAATCCTCCATATGATTTACATAATAATTTTGGGACAATTTCACTTAATACACTAGCCATATTGTCCATTAATTAATCTAGGGCATGATCATGCAAAGTGACCACACCATTTTATTGCATAATCAATTAGTGTAAGTCATTTGTGAACTATAAGAGTTGGAATTATTCAAATATCTATTTTAGTTGATTTTTAATAATTATTCTAAGGCAGAAAAGTCCCTGCCTTGTTTATTTTTCCATTTTAATTCTATAATAGATCTAAGGTTCAAACCAGTGGCAGTGTGTAGATAATTTCTCAAGCTTTCTAAATATATAAAGTTTGTTAAATTTGGCCAAGCCAAACAGTTTCTATGAATTTTCAAAGTTGGGTCCAGTATTGAATTCAAACAAAATTGTTTAAACGAAATTTGAATTAATTAGGCCGGCGGGAACACTAACTGGGCCAGATTCAAAACGAAACGGCCCAACCTAGCCCAGTCCAGCCCAACCACGGTCCACAGACGCGCGGCGCGCTGACAGGGTGGGGTCCGCTCGTCAGCGACGTGTAACACCGAAACGGTATGGGCTGCTGCGGCGCGTTGGATCAGAATCCAATCCAACGGCCGAGGTTCATCGTCACGACGGCGAGAGAGGGGGCTCGCCGGCGGCGCAGGTAGGGGGTCGGAGGCTCACCGGGGCTCCAGCTAGGGTCAGGCAGTGTGCTCGGGGACGTTGTGGACGACGGCGAAGCTCCTGGTAGCAGTGGCGTCGTCAGGGGCGGCCTCCTTCTCCGGCGATTGCTGCAGGGCTTCCGCGGCGGTGAGGCGTCGATTGGACGGCGGCGGTGGCTAATCGAGCATGGCGAGGTGCTGGGGAGGTCGAGGAAGAAGAGGGGAGTGAGCTGGTGTGAGGAGATGGTCGAGGCGAGGCCTCCTTTTATAGGCGAGTGAGGTGCCGTGGGTGCTGCGGCGAGGTCGACAACGGCGCGGCGGTTCCGGGGGTCTAGGGGGCTAGGCGGCGACGGCATCGTGTTCACGACGTCACCACGGTCCTCTGAGCGTCAACGGCGCAGTCAATGGCGGCGTACGGTGGTCGGGCGCTTGCTCGTACTGGCGCGGCCGTGGCGGGCGCGTTCGTCCTCTCCGGCGACGGTAGGGGCTAGGGGATGACGAGAGCGTGTCCGGCGAGCTCCGCGTGGCAAGCCAGGTACCAGGGCGCGCGGGCTTGGTCGGGGTACGGCGGTGTACTGCGGGCGCCGCGTGGCCGTGCCGCACGGGTCCGTGCACGGCGACGTCACCATGCCGCTCGCGGCGCGCCAGGGACGTCGTGGGCGCGCGTCGTCCGGGCTCTGTCGGCGTCCTCGCGATCAACGGCGTGTACGGGGAGATCCAGGAGGGCGTCGTCGACGTGTTGGACATGGTGGCGTGGGCTGCTGTGGAGAGAAGAGAGGGGAGGCGTGTCGAGGTGCGACATGGCCGGCATGGCCATGTCCACGCCATGTCTGGCCCTCCCTTGGCATTGCTTTGGCATGGGCTCGATGTGGTGATGCCTAGTGGTCACTGCTAGGGCTGGTGAGGGTCAAGAACAGGTCTGGTTTGATCAAATTCAACCAAGTGATGATCTTGTTTGTAATAAAAAGTCCCTACTTTGCTTGATCCTAGCTCTTGATTCAAGATGAATTTGATATGGTCTCTTTTACAAAAGTTGTTCACTTTGTTGTGTACTTGGATGACATGCAAAGAGTTGGATGTGTTTAGTTTAGGAATTTTGAAATAGAGAGGCTCAAAGTGGTGACCAGATTGTAATTGTCAAAAATGACCATTATCTTATGTGAGCATGTTTTAATTCTTGGCTTTGATTTAATTTGGGTTTCCTTGATTCTTAAAGTTGTAATAATCATTTAATAACATATTACCACTAATGGTGAAGACCAAATGGGTCTAGGGTCAAATTTTATAAAAATAGCATGTGTCATATGTTAGGGTTTTTAGGGTTTTCTTCTTATTTGATTTCTTTCTCTTTTTCATTTATTTGTTTGGTGATCATTATTGGTTCACTCTAAGGTTGTAGAGTTTATCACATACACAAAATAACACTCATCATGGCATAGCACTCAAAATGCACAAGTCCTATGCAGGGTACTATATGAAATTTGAAAAGTTTTTGTTGGTTCTCAAATTTGGATAATTGCACTTGTTCTTCTTCCTTTATTTGAAATTTGAGGTGTTACCTCGGCCAAGTGTTCTGGTGCGGCTGCGAGTCAATCTTCTTCACGACGTACAACATCTACACCAACTGCGAGTGCATCTTCCCCACCGAAAACCAGATGCACTGCCTCCCCTACCAGGAGTGAGGTGTTGATGACGTACGGTGGTCGAGTAGCGCGGCCAGGGTGGAAGAAACCAGATGCACTGCCTCCCCTCCCCTGCTAGTGCATCTTCTTTAGTTTTATCGTGTTTATTTAAAATGCCGTGTTTTTATATATTGTACCGTGTCGTGTCCCTGGACTTATCTATGTAACGACGGTGGTACTTGTTTACATCCTTATTTATGTAAGTGACATATTTATGTAATCTAAGTGAGTCTCTATGTGTGTTCAAACCTGTTCGTCCTCAAATGACTACTATTTCTTGTACCAAATTGTTTACAAAACCCAACAAAAAAACAAAAAAATTCTAATCCACTAAGACTGCATCCTTAGCTATTTTCAATTTTTTAAGTTTTTATTCATATATATTACAAATTTAGTGTTAAGATTCATATTGAATTATCTATTTCATATTCAATTAGAGAACTAGTGAATTGTATATAACTACACAAAAGATCTGTGTGTTGAAAAATGTACAAACATGCATTTAATAACCTAACGGAAGTGATAAAATGACTATAGATATCATTATTACTTGTGAGTGTCAATATGTATCTATCCGTCCCACTGGTTACCAGACTACCCCAGCGAGACGACTTCCCACGAGGTGTGCGGTTCGAGTCGCGGCAACTCCCATTTTTTGCTTCATTTTTTTTGATATTTAATATGTACCACCTCAACTAGCCTAATGGGCCTAATTTGGTTGGAGATGGCCCATTAGTCAAATCTAGATTGGGCTATCCGCTGCGATTATTGTTGCTGTTAAATGAGATAGTTGTTCCTGTTTTATATGTAGCCTAATGGGCCTAATTCGATGGAGTTGGCCCATTAGTCAAGTCTAGATTGGGCTGCTGTCTGCTGTGAGTGTTGTAGCTGTGAAATGAGCTATTTGTTGTTGTTGACTCAGAGATTTGTTGCAGTCAAGTATCACATAAGATAACAACTCCACCCTACTGCCAACACGCCGTCTTTATTTTAGATTACCAGAGGTTTTCCCCCATTTCCACTGGAAAATACCTTATCAATTATGTACAAATCGTCTGCAACACAACTGAGCAAAAACTGACAATACATTTCCTATAATCAAACACTTACTTTGGCAAAATCTTTGTCACTTGGTGAATTGAAGCATGAGAGTTGTGCTACTGTGTCCTACCTATCTGTTTGGTTTGTGTAATGGATTTAGATGGCGGTTGTTTTCAGTGTGTGATCACTGCTCTAAACCTGTTCCAGGCTTTTCTGGTATTTCGGAGTTGGTTGGGATGGCAGCCAATCTCCCCAGTAAACCCTGTTTTCCTTTTATTTTGTTGGTGTCTAGTTTTAATCCTGTAATACACTTGACTTATTTTTCAATGAACAGGCTAGATCAACAGGAGCAAATAGAACATGCTTACCTAGCATCCAAGAACACAACAGGGCCAAGCATGCACAACACATCAGCATATGTAGTAAGCACATCATACACATGCTTAAACACTAAGCATACTTAATTAGAAACATAGTTCACACATACTTAAATAGAAACATAGTTCACAACAGCATTAACCAAGTTTTAACACCACAAGCACGACAGAGTTTAACATAAACACACAACTAAAGAAAGAGGCATCAGGTAGGCAGGCAGGTCGGCAGGCAGGTAGGCAGGCAGGTCGGCACCATCCTCCGCATGCTCCTACTGCCGGGGGGCGTACTTCTTGAGGAACAGGCCGTAGGCGGCATGCTTGGCCCTGAGGTGTGCGGGTGTCTGCCCGCTGCCAACACCAGTGTAGGTGGCATGCTGGTACATGCCGAGGAAGTCCGTCGGCATTTCCTTGCGGCTGCACCAGGGGCACTTGAACCTCCCTGGGCCAAGAAGGTAGCGAATCTCCCCAGACCTAAGCCTGCGGAGAACATGCCTGCTCTTCTGGTCCCTATCCTCCCGGTCAGAACCGACTTCATCCGAAGGATCCTCCTGTTAGATGAAGTAAATTAGGTTAATTAGCTGCTATTGCATACAAACAATGTAATGACTATAAATAGAAAAGGAATGAAAACAATGCAAAGTAATTATTTGTATAAATGCACATTAGTTAGTAACTATACATACCATATCTAATTTAAACAAAAACTAGTGTTTGGAATGGAACAAGCGGCAATACCATCACAGAAGAAAAACACTATGTCTAGATGCTGGAGAAAGGTATACTTGATACCTGGAAAGGATCCAGAGGATCCAATCCATCAATATGCATGCTCAAATCACACCAATGAGCAGATGCTCAAAAGGTATTAGTCATCACTTCGTATAGACCAAATGATGCTAGCAATATTTGAGGCAAACAAAAACTTGGGAGTGCCCAGTTGATGAAGATATGCAAAATAGTATGAAATACAAGCATATCAAGTACAAACCAGATACACACAAAGCTTTGACAGCCACATACACCACCTAGCACCACCTAGCTATTAAACCATCAGAAACCCTTATTTTCTTCATAAAACAATCATAGTGGCATTCATATGTATGATACCCTACTGTGAGGATCTCTATTAATAAAAACCAACAGTTTATAGGTGAGCAACCAATAGCAGTACCAAGAGCTACTGAGGTCACATCAAACCTAGTAAGCCACAGCCATAGCATCAATCATCATAATATGGACAGATTCAGATTGTGATGAATATTAATCCAACAATAGTTGGCATCCATCCATTCTTCTCAAACAAATTGAATCATTACCAATACACAGTTCATCAATAAAGAATTCCAGTGAATATCCTTACACAGCAAGCAACCATAGTTCAATTAGTAACAATAAGAACACCAAATGATCAAGTTTACAGTAGCATGACTTGCACATGACGCTCTAGTGAAGGCAAAGCTCCAGTCAAGAAATCAAGAAATCAAGGCAGTGATTAATTAACAGGCAACATCTGCAAGTATTGGAGCCACATTCAACTTCTGTGTCCATACAATGTAGTAGCAGTTAATCTAAAACCTGTCTAGACATTAATTGCAAGCAGGCACAAGTGATAAGTGAATCATCCAGTGCCTAGATCCACATAATTGCTAGGAACCAGTCATAATAGCAAGCTAATCAAACTAGATAGCCTTATTTATCAGCAGATAGGGATTACAGGGAACCCAACCAAGCAAGAACCTCAGATGAACACTTGAGAAAGCTCAAATTCATCTCTGGAACTACTAGAAATATAAGAATGGCTTGGTACTACAACAAATTCACAGCATATAGATTAGCCAAATCCACGGATTTCGTACAAGCTTGCGAGCGAGCAAGGCATTCCTGCATGTCGTCGGGGTCGGCGGAGAAATTTACCTCGGACGGGTCGGCGGAGTCAGATTCGTCGAAGGTGGGCACGTCGTCGGGGCTGTTGATCTTGAGCCCCGCCGCCTTCCTCTCCTGCCTCTCGCGGGTCTTCAGATTCTTCTTCTTGCGCCGCCGCTTCTGCGCCTCTGTCTCGTGCGCACGCTTCTTGCTCGCCGGTGCAGCCACCGTCCTCTGGCCCCAAGCGGAGCTCAGATCTTGGGCAGCTCCGCCCGCCGATGAAGCGGCCAACTGGGTTTCCTCAACCGCCGCCTCCTTGCCCTTCCCCTCCTTCACCTTCCCCCTCTCCATGGACGAGCGCGAGCGAGCACGAGAGCGAGCTCTGCTGTTCTTGACCTAGGGTTTTTTGCCCGATTTGGGGATTGCTTTTGCTTTGGATAGATGTGCTGAAGAGGACAGGGGAGAAAGATATTTATATCTCGGCGGTTCCGTCGTGGCCGCGCGTGGACACGTAGGCGTATAATACATAGAGGTATGGGTCATACGGGCTTGTACGTGGGCTGATACGAACCCAGCCAAACCCGAAGTACACAGGAAATGACGATCATGCCCCCAGACCCGAATCGGTATGAACGAATCCTAACCGTCCACGTGTTTTCGCGGTTTGGCCAGTTTGTGGTGGGTGCGTACGGAAGCAAAAACGATCCTCCATGCCCAGTTCCCCTTCTGTATATCTATGTTAAGATTCTGAATATGAAAAAAGAATTGAATATCCATCCACATGGAACCATTATTCCAACATTACACAAAAACTTGTAAATAACATTAAAAGAGAGCTACAAGCGCCGCCTCCCAGCAAAAAAGGAAACAAAAAAACAGCGTCCAGTCGGGGCCCCTCCTGGTTTTCCACCATTGAAGAGCTCCACTGGAAAACAGCTGTTTGCTGAGTTGGGCACAAGAGGTAAGAAGGGCAGAGGGTAGGCGCCCGTTGGTTGGGTTCCTGGCCAATTTGTGACGTCGCTTCAAGCGCCGGTCATTAGCAACCCTTGTGGCTCGCTTAAGATTAGAAAGGCATTCTGCTAGCCACCGACGATATTCTGCAGAAAATCGTGCTCGGCAACACGGTTGGGGACACATGGCGTATTAGATTGGTGAAGTGGATGAAGCATATCTTCATCGAGCATGGATGGGATGAATTCGCCAAGGACACCAACATTGTAGAAGGTGATACCCCATTATTCAAAACAGTCTTCCTATAATTTTCCCAAATTTATAAAAACTGCTTCTAGGCAATCCGTGGCTAAAGTGTAGCTCCAGCAGCATTTGCATAAGTGCCCCCCCCCCCACTAAAAATTATACAAAACCTGACAAAATTTCCCCTCCACTTCGCATATTTGTGAAGCCTGTGTCCACTTTATATAATTTCCTCTCCACTCACACGAAGGGCAAACCGCACATGCGAGGAAACTTCCCGCACGCCATCCCCGCCGGCCGCCTCCCCGCCGCCTTGCTCGACAGTGAGCCGTCGTGGCACCTTACTCTAGCTCCTCCGTCGATGTGCCCCTATTTTCCTAGCTGGAGCGATTTCCTCACCGCCAAATCCGACCGGAGGAGGCCGCAGATGTGCCGTCGATTCAGACCGGAGGAGGCCCGCACGGGGCGATTTGTGATGCGGGAAATCTGCGCCGCCAAGGATGAAGCTAGAAAGATATATCACTGGGGTCATCACTATAATCGCTCTAACTCGCTTGTGTCATGTGCTATAAATCAACACTAACTAATACTAATTAGTGAAGGAATTTGCATTTTTTATGGGGGTCAGCTGACACCAGCTGCCTCAAGGTAGCTCCGTCCGCCGCATACCCCTGTGCCCCGCCAACGACCCTTCGCCACCCCTCGCGTGGTCGAGGGTCGGGGGTCGGGCATGTGCCATGGCGGGTGGTGGGCATGGCGTGGCAGTGGGCGGGCGCAGGCGGCGGCGGCAGACGGCATGGGCAAGCTTTGTGGGTGGCGGGCGTGGGGCGGTGGCCGGCAGTGCCGCCCATGCATGTGCAGGTGGAGGAAGAGGGAAAGAGATAATGGAGGAAAAAAGTAAGAAAAAAAGAGCACCGACTGCCATGCGGGTCCCACATATGCATTGCCAGTTCTGGATTGCTATTATAGAAAAGCCAGGAAAGTAAAATTTTGTGTGGCTTTGTATATCTTCTCTTTTTTCTATAGCAAAAATTTAGCAATCCGATATAGCAATGCTATTGGAGATTCTCTTACACTATATATTCTTTGATAGAAGTAGACATCTTTGGAAGCAATGGCTGCGAGAATACCCCGTACCGCGTTAATTGCAGTGGCGCCTAGGCATGAGGCCAGGGCTTGCTTTTGCTTACTACCGATGTAATCCATGTTAAAACATGCCATCTATCTATGTGTGAACTTCTGAACTTTTGAGTTGTAGTAACTCTATATTGTTGTGTCCAACTACCTTGCAGATTGTATTGTATCTACAATCAGTATACACTTATATTTCCATGTTTTATTTGCCAAACTTCCGAGTTACAACACCTCTGTGTCGTTGTGTCCAGCTATCATGCGAACCAGGCTATATGTATGATCAATACGCTCTTGTGTTCCCATGAATTATCTGGATATGTCCAATTTATCTCATTGTTCATTTTCTCTGGTAGAATCAGAATATTTATCACATCTGTATTACTAGATTCAGTTGTACCACTGAGCATACAGGTTTTGCTATCAGTATATGTGTTATAGTGATATTAACAGATTCAATCGTAGGCTTACCATCTAAATAAAAAATGTCGGTCTTATCCTCTTCAATAACTCACGAGCAAAATATGGAACGGTATTGCTTACTCTTTGTCTGTCATTTTGTATCCTACAGCAATATGAAAGAATGATAGAATTTATCATTCTACACAGTTTATGAACTCTTGTGTCATTTTGTATCCTACCAACAGTATGAAAGAATGATAGAAATTGATCGTTCTACGCAGTTATGAACTCTTGTGCCATCATGTAAGATGTATCTGCTTTTGCACGGACGGATATTAGTTGGGGAAAAGATGTAAGTCAGTCCGTCGGTGTGATCATCTTATCCAAGAGCAGCTAATTTGTCAACATTATTTAGTTCTTGGTTCTAGAAAAATCTCAAGCATTTTGCACTGACGGATATTAGTAACCACGGTGGGAGAATTCAAGATTAGTGAAGATGCAGAATAAATACGGTCTTTTCCTCAGGATGATTGATGCTCTCCAGCTATGAACGCGAGCCCCAGATTCTCTCTAATTCGAACAAGTTCGCTTTAGTTTTCAGGCTCTCTGCACTATCATCCATAGGTCAATAACAAGAAAATTACCGAAGCTATCCTTGCCCTTTCTGAGATAAAGGATATCGCGGTCATCCTAACCTCCGAGGAAGAAGATACCGATGGAGACAACTGATAGCCTGAGCGTACTATCATCTGTGTCCGTTAGGAATAGTGTAGATTATAGTCCATCCCCTCTCTAATGCAACTCCACACATGTATCGGCATAAAAGCGTATATCTGCATTGTCAACATGATCCACCATGTAATTCAATCTAAGTATATCTACTAGCGTTACAACCTTTTCAGTACGACCTTAAAAATACGAACTCGCTAGGACTTCCAAAACAAACAAAATAAACAAATAAAGAGATTCCTACTAAACAAAAAAATAACTACACAATTACCACTATCCAGCGCGGCGTGCCGCCGTTGCATTTTTTTATGTAGGCCAATGCCTAGTAGTTTTCCGGAAAATTTACAGTAAGTACCAAAAATTGTACTTGCAAAATTTATTTCAAGTTTTTCCTTTTAATCCCATTTTTTGGGTGCTTTTACCCGACCAAGTGCGCATATTTCACTATTCAACTTGCTGCTTCCTTTAGGGCGCGGCGTGCATTGCTTACTCTTTGTCTGTCATTTTGTATCCTACCAGCAATATGAAAGAATGGTAGAAATTGATCGTTCTACACAGTTTATGAACTCTTGTGTCATTTTGTATCCTGCCAGCAATATGAAAGAATGATAGAAATTGATCGTTCTACGCAGTTTATGAACTCTGGTGCCCTTATGTAAGATGTATCTGCTCTTGCACGGACGGATATTAGTTGGGGAAAAGATGTGAGTTAATCAGCCGGTGTGATGATCTTATCCAAGAGCAGCTAATTTGTCAACATTATTTAGTTCTTGGTTCTAGAAAAATCTCAAGCATTTCACACTGATAGATATTAGTAAACCCGGTGCGTAAAGTTGTATACTGCAAGATCCAAGGAAGAAAGCTTCCAGATTTTTCAGGGGAGAATTCAAGATTAGCGAAGATGCTGAATAAATACGGTCTTTTCCTCAGGATGTTTGATGCCCTCTCCAGTCATGAACGCGAGCCCTAGATTCTCTCTAAAACGGACAAGTCTGCCTTAGTTTTCAGGCTCTCTGCACTATCATCCATCCAGGTCAATAACAAGACAATTTTTTTTCGATAAAGGGAATATATTAATATCAAAAAGATACCAATTACACCAGCCTCTGCAACAACGCACCACCCTAATGGCACTACGGATGCACAGCCAAAAGGAAAAACTAAGAAACAAAAGTCCCGCTACAGTATCTCGGGCCTAACAACAGCAATACATCCACCACCAAAACAACACCTGAAATACAGACTCTCCAAAACGACGCCTCCAAGAAGGGAACAGTGCTCTAACACCGTCGTCGTCCGATCAACGATCTTAGGTTTTCACCCTGAAGATAGTCCCCGCAAAACAATGCCTCCAACAAGGTCATTGCCAGACACAACCAGTTAAGGTTAGACCTTGGGTTTTCACCTGAAAGGTAGGACTCTGAACTTCACCCGTGTTGTCGCCCCCACTTTCATACCGCTGCTGTGAAGCCCGGAACACAAGCAAGTCCCTCAACAGCGGAGACTTGAACCTCCCTTAGCTAGTCCTCCCCTCCGGCCTTCATGAACTTCTCTTCTTCCGACTTTCATCATGGATCCATAGTCACTTGATGTCAACACAGAAAAAGAGCTTCGCGCCGCTCCCTCCAGAACCAATCGGTCGGAATAAAAGCATGGGTGCGCACGACCGAATACCACCGATCCAGCAAACTCCAGGCAAAAAGCACTGTTACATTCGCCGGCGGAGCCTTCCGGAACTCAACACTCCGGCTAGATCACGAGTCCAGGCCTCCGGTAGGTCTTCCTCTTCACGCCTAGGACCACCGCCTTTATTCAGGTCGGACCCCCACGTCGGCGACCATCCTGGGCTGGCCACTCCAACCCTCCACCGGCGACTCCGTCGCCGGCTTCCATGCATCTCCATCTCGCCGCCGGAACGCGGTGATAGATCGATAGATCCACCACCACCAACCGCAGGCCGACCCTCTCCGGCGAAGAAGAGGGCCACCTCCACCGTCGTACCCAAGGCTGCTGCCCCGGGCGACCTTGTGTCGCGGGTGAAGCCCGAGATCGCCTCCACTCACCGGCGAGAGGCGGGGGGAAAATGGCGCAGGCCATGGGCCTGGCCGCCGCCCACCACCAGCCCCTGCCGGAGTGCTGCGGAGAGCCGACGGGAGGAGGGCGCAGGCAGGCCGCCGCCGCCCATCCCAACCGCGCCGGCCGATCCACCAGGGGAGAGCCGACGGGAGAAGGGGCGCAGCGCAGGCCGCCGCCGCCCATCCCATCCGCGCGTCCGCCATGCTCGAGGGAGGGAGATCCGGCCGCCGTCCACCATGCGTCGACGAGGAAGGGCCCCCGCCGCCGCCACGCCCCGTGGGTCTTTGCCCCGGCGGCGCTACCGGCGGCGGCGGCGGCGGCTAGGGCTGGGAGGCTGGGGGTACGGGAGGCTGGGGGCTGGAGGCTGGGGTACGGGGGTAACAAGACAATTACCGGAGCTATCCTTGCCCTTCCTGTGCTAAAGGATATCGCGGTCATCCCAACCTCCGAGGAAGAAGATACCAATGGAGACAACTGATAGGTTAGATGCAGTCAAATCAAATTTGCTGGCGGCCTGAGCGTACTATCAGCTGCGTCTGTTAGCAATAGTGTAGATTAGAGTCCATCCCCTCTCTCTAATGCAACTCCACCCATGTATCAGCATAAAAGTGTATATATGCATTGTCAACATGATCCACCATGTAGTTCAAACTAAGTATATCTACTAGCGTCACAATCTTTTCAGTACCTTCAAGGGCACCACCATGGGATGTGCCCCCTCCACTTACCTTAGTTCAAAATACGAACTCCCAGAACTTCCAAGCAAACAAAATAAACAAAAAAAAATTCCTACTAAACAAAAAAGAATTACACAATTACCGTGATCCGGCGCGGCGTGCCGCCGCGCCCTTCTTTGCTAGTTAGTTAAATGGCACTACGGTAGTAGATTGAGAAAACCAACCATGTTGTAAAAATGAGAAGAGATGTATTTCCTTTGTCCCGGAAACATGTTTTAGATTTATCTAAATTTATATGTATCTAGGTCATATTTTTTCGAGCTGGTATTTTTGATATTTTGGCGGAAACTGTTTTTACTGGTTACCATCGAAAACAAATAATACCGAATGAAATTTTGGTATTCAAATAATTTTCTCAATTATTTTCATAAAATTTTGACAAAATAGTAAATTTGTTTGACAAATCTTGGCCGATATTTAGACGGTATTTATGGGAAATACGGTTACCCACATGTATTTTTTGCCTACCAAGAAAAATCATAATCAATATGCTAAATAATTTCATGATATATCTAATTTGAGACAAATCTAAGCCATATTTCATAGGATGGGTAGACTGCAATATATGGCAGTTTTCTTATTTTTTTAAGATACCAGGATATTTTTTCTTTTGTGTCCATGAAACTGATGTCATTCATAACATTGTTGGATCGGTCTCCTTCTCACGTGTTATACTCTAAATCTCTTTTTAACGAACGAAGCTTCTTTTATTTTAATCCATACATATTTTTAAATCTTTTTTTAAACAGACGAAGCTTCTTTTCTTTTGATCTAACGGAGGCATACAACTAAGTTATGGCCATGTTCTAGCCATCTTTCTTGCAACTACCATACTACACACATTTTTGTTTTGTTAACAGACGTGACCGTTTTAATTATATCTGTAGTAGTCCATGCGTAAGATAAGACACCAAATCAATTTTGCTTTTCCTACCAAATAACAAATAATAATATGGGTCCACTAACGTGACATGTTTGTACATCTAAAATAATATGGGCATGTACATGTTACGTAAAACCGTGAAATCCTAGCCATAAATTTTAGATCTAACTGTCAAAATAATTAGAATGATGTGGTTTAACGTGACGCTTCTATTTCAGAACCATGTATTATGCTTTTAGTATACTAGGACAATGCCCGCGCGTTGCCGCGAAATACAAAACATTGTTGAGTCCCTCTTCCGCTCGGCCCCACCGAAGCACCCGCTAGCCCCACATCTCCATCTCTTCTACCGGCTTCCAGCACTACTATCTGCTACCCACGTAGCCCGTCTTGGCTGCCGTCAACTCAAAAGCCAGCGGCCCATTTCGGCCCACCTCTCTCTCTCCCGCACATCCTTGACACTCCGGGCCTCTTTCGTCCGTCTCTCACTCCCGGCAACCAGCCAACACGCTCTGCCTCGTGGTCGCAGACCTCTTTGAGTCGTGGGTCATCCTGGAGCTATAGTGCGATGTGCGGATGGAGTGCGTGGCGGCGACACTGGGTGGTCGGAAAGCTCACGCCAATGGGGAAAGACCTATTCCTGCCTATCTAAAACGAGTCGTGGTGCGTTATATGTGATTTGGTGGGAGGATAGACCAATCTAAAACAAAATGTTGGATGTGTTGCATCGGGATGGAACAAATCTAGGTATGTCCTTGTTTCCGTGTCACAATTACCGATGACAGTCGCCTGAAGGTGATAATCTACGTAAGCGTTAAAACAACGACACTATGATCATCGCTGTGGCATCACCATCTTCCTGTTGTGAAGCGGACATAGCCCTTGTTGCATGTGTGGTCGCGCAGCATCTTCTCTGACTACCTCGTGTGATCATGGCTGCGAAAGCTTGGAATAACAGTTGATGAACGACTTGTCGATGAAGACAACTCAAGCTAGAGCGAGTTAGTCGTTGACGATAAAGAGCCGCGTTCAGGACCTTGTCTCCACAACATCAAGGAGATAGGACGGGCGACCGGATGGTGTTACCTCCGATTGAGAGTTCCAACCGCAACAACGCGTGATAAAAGACCGGTGGTCCGATGCAACAAAATATCAAGTATAATTTGCATATTACAAATTAACATAAATTTAAAACTAAAAATGTAAAGCAAATTAAACATAAGCTAGATTTGTTAAAAACACAAACAAACCTGAGCTAGTTCTTTTGTTGAGCAAATAATCTGTGAGCTAGCTATCGTTTAGCAATAAAAGAAGTCCCAAAGTCTAGCACCAAAGCCTGGAGTGCACACACGCACTCCAGCGCGCCGGCGGCTCACGTACGGGAAGAACTGAAGATGCACGACGACCTGCCACGAGGCGCAGAAACCCGCGTGTCCTCGTCTCGTTCGATCCCCAGTTTCGGACGTCAACGTCGGTGACGCCTCTCGCTAGGAGCAGTTGTTTATGTTGCAGCCTATTCATGCAGACCCGGCCTGCCCAGCACGATGGCCCATCAACACATGCACGGGTAGAAAAGATCGGGACTATATGAAACGTTTTTCTTATCATGTTGACTAAGCGGTGGCAGCAACAGTAATTTTTTTATTGAAAAGTGTGGGTAATATAAAAACGGACGAAAATTTTGGGGAGAAACCTTCCTTCCTTTATTAGTAGGTATAGATAATAGATAGATTCTAGGTGAAATTAAATGAAAATTTCGCTTCATCCCATTACGAACTAAAACTGAAATTCTCCAAGGCCTAGAAATTTATTTATTTAATAAAATATATTTATTTCACAATATAGTTTTATACCCCAAGAAAGATAGGACTTTTGCATATTATAAATTTGGGATGTGTAAAATATATGTTTGAAATATATATTAAGGTTTATATCCAAGAAGATAAGCAAACTATGGTGATTCGAGGGATGCAAGATTATCATATGAGTGTTAATTGAATAATTATGTGGTATGCCCGTGTTTCGAAGCCCACACCTCCAAGCACTCTGCCTCTCTCAACCGCGAGCCACCATACAGATGCCGGTGAGGCGTGATGTCAATCTTTTTGGTCTACTTAACAACGTAGTACTTGATAGCAGCATTGACAATGTAGCAAATAGGAATGTCCGGAACAAAGTAGTCAATGTGAAGTCTACTCTTTTTTTGCATTGCTATTTTTTGTTCGATTAATCATGTTTGTCATGAATAGAAGAAAATGAGGCCACCTTTCTTGATTGTGTCACAAAGAAGAAGTGTCATCATGAATGATTAGCTGGAGCACTTGCGTTTTTGTTTCTCCCGATGGAACGCACGGGCAACTTTACTAGTTCAATATAAAGGCATAAAAAATCTTTTGAGGGGATGACCTCCGGTAGGTCAAGACTATGTCAAATATGCCATGATAAACTATTTGGATATCGGATTAAAGATTAATCTGGAGGCTAAAAGCTCAGTGTAGCAGTGCTAAATTGATACAAGCCGGTATACCAATAGGGGTATGTCGGAGTAAGGGCAACCGGTGGAATCTAAACCGGAACTCGCGAGATGAAACTTGAGAAAGACAAAGGATAAAAAGCCGGATCTCACAGGTGAAGGTACCGGGATCCGGCATAACCTCAACTGTAGCATGTCGGCACCCCAGTCAAATATTCCCTCAAGGACCAAAGGACAATATGAGCGAACCAGTTCAGCTTTAATCGAAGCCCTGAGGACAAAGAGGAGGATGACGTAAAAGAGACCGGGCGAGGTCATCAAGCCTATGATTAAATACAAGCATCATCCCTGGAGCCAAAGAAGGTTTATAAAGTAGCTTTGATAAGGGGGATCCCAGCTAGATCCTCCTAGGTGTTGCCCGATCTTTCACATCGAGAACCTGGGGTAGTAAATCCTCCCAACAACGCGATGAACGCAGCCTGGAGAAGAGGGAACGAATCCAGCAAGCAACGGATCGATGAACGATACGCCTCAAACCTTGAGCTAGACAATCATTGATGAACACAAGAACCTTCGCAGCGGATATAATAGATAAACGGCAGCGCCGTACCCCCGGAGGGATGATACACGTGAACACACGCAATGGGGAAAACCTTAATCTTTAGTCTAAACTTGTCTATCTCTAACCCTAGCCGCACCTCCACTTATATGAGAGAGGGTGGCCGGCCAGCCCTATTGGGCTAGGCGCCCCACTATGGGCCTCCTTAACTTGTTTGGATAGGCCCAAACCAAGACTGACTCGATTTATTAAAAATCCCTAATTGGTCCATATATGACCATTACATAAACTAAGATAATTAAGCTGGTGGAGTCCTGAATCTGGGCTCCACATAGGCCTCCATGCCCGTATCATCCTCCCCCCTTCAAGAAGCGTTGTCCCCAACGCGTGAGGGTCTTCTGGAAAAGGTGACGTGATATGAACATGACACGTCCTCGCCGTCCTCAAGTCTTGCTTGCCTTCCACACCACATCCTCCCTCGCGGCCTTCTTGACTTGATACAACACTTGGCGCCTCCTTTCTTCTCCACATGAGCTTGGACTTCGGTGCCAATTCCTTCTTCTTGCGAGGTTTTGATGGACCCCTGTGTCGCTGCACATGACCCTGCACAAGATGTGTAATTCCTGGGCCACATAGATGTCTCACACGTCCATCCTTGCCTCGATGCATCCGCGGTGTCGCGGAAAACTGGACTGCAGTACTCCTAGCACGGTAGTGCCGCTGCCCACTGTCTCCACTGACGCGCTCGCCACTAGTAGGAAAACCCTTATAGGCGGAGCTTAGTTCTGTGGCGCACCGTTAAAAATGCGCCACAAACTTATTTGTGGCGCACTGTGCAAGGTGCGCCACAAATAGCAATTTTGTGGCGCACCAGAACCGTGCGCCACAAAAACTTGGTGGGCCCCACAACCTGTCACCCCCAATCATTGGTTTTACTATTTCTATGGCGCACGACCACAGTCGCACAGAAATTCCTTATTCTGTGACGCACGGCGACGAGCTACAGAAATAAGGTATTCTGTGGCGCACCTTCGCTCGTGCGCCACAGAAATAAGGTATTCGTGGCGCCTTTGTGCTCGTGCGCCATAGAATTAGCGAACCAGATATACAAAAGTGAGCCAACCTCCCACCTACCACACTACACAAGCCATTCTTCTTCCTCCATCTAGCTCGTCCCCCCCTTCTCTCTCATACCATTTTGGCTCTACTTTTCACTTGCTTGGGTATTTATTGCACTTACTTTGGTTGATACATAATTGGAGTTGAGGAGAAGGCTCTCCATACTCTCTCCTCCTCTCGAACTCATCGATCGCGGTCTCGTCTCGGTATCGAATCTACAAGGTGAGTAGTTGGAGGAGACATACATATGCTTGGAGGAGACATGCATATGCTTGTAAATCTTGTGTGGCCGTCGTGTGTATGGATGCTTGTTGCAGGTGAAGCGCTTGTGTGTGTGCCGATGTGGTGCATGGATGTTTGCCGAAATGTTGATTCATTTCCGTTTCGGCAAATTTTGCACTACCCATATGTCCTACTTTGAGGAGAGGTCATGCCGAATTTTTCCGCTCCATGTAATACCTTGAGGAGAGGTACGGCCCATGCATGTGTGTGCATTTGTTGCGGTTCTAATTTCCTGTTCTATGTATACCATTTGCAGGCAAGCATGGTCCTCTCGATGAGTTCCGCTCGAATCTCTAGATACAAGATAGACGTGAAGGAGGACATGATTCGGAACAATAGGCGCCAGATAAGATGTCCGTGTCGATCATGCAAACTCGAGCGCTGGATCAACCCTGATTCCGGACAACTGGAGGAGCACCTGCTGAGGCGCGGTTTCATGCAAGACAACCAGGCGCGGCCGGCCCCATCAAATGGTGCGCATGAAGACCATGTCGAGCGAGATGACTATCATCATGAAGAAGACTATCATCATGCCGACGGGGACTATCATCATGAAGAAGAAGTCGGCGGAGAAGATCATCATGAAGAAGAAGATGCCGGCGGAGAAGATCATCATGATGAAGAAGAAGATTCCGGCGCGACCCCGCTAATTTCGGCCTTGCGGGACTCTCATGTTCAAGATCTTCTCCTCCAGGAGACGAGCAACGATAGAGTTGCAGCTAGAGAGAGAGCCAAGCTGTCGCAAATGGAGAAAGACGGGATGACTCCGATCTTTCCTGGGTGTCGTCCGCAGGATACGCGCTTGCATGTAACGCTTGATTACCTGCAGATGAAGACGCAGAACAAGTGGACCGATTCCAGCTTTAGCAAGAACTTAAAATTCTGGCACGATCGTCTCCCGGAGGGGAACACATTGCCAAGTAGTACCGAGGAGGCCAAGAAAGTCGTGTGTCCCCTTGACCTACCGCACGAAAAATACCACGCCTGCATTAATGATTGTGTGATTTATAGGTGCGAGTACAAGGACAGAACCACATGTCCGGTGTGTGGCCACGGACGGTACAAGGTTGGGAACAAGAAGGTACCTCGAAAGTGGTATGGTACTTTCCTATCACTCCCCGTCTGCAGCGGTATTTCGTGGACCCTAAGGAAGCAAAGCTCATGCAATGGCACGCGGAAAGGCAGAAGCCCGAAGAAGATCCGGAGATGGGCTATATGCTGACACCTTCAGACGCTGGACAGTGGCAAGCATTGGACATCGCCTTCCCTAGGTTCGGGGGCGACGCAAGGAACATCAGGCTGGGTATGAGCACCGATGGACTCAATCCGTTCGGCAACCAGAGTAGCACGCATAGCACCTGGCCTGTGTTTGTATGGCCTTACAACCTACCCCGTGGTTGTGCACCAAGCAAAGGTACATACACCTGAGTATTCTCATTCAGGGCCGAAACAACCAGGTGTCGACATGCATTTGTATCTCGGGCTGCTGAAAGAGGAGTTAGACACGTTGTGGAAGACGCCACCCCGTACGTGGGACGCCTACACTAGAACTTATTTCGATATGAGAGCCGCGTTGATCACGACGGTCACGGACTATCCTGGTTACGCATATGTATCTGCCCAGGTCGGCCACGGATTCAACGGCTGTGTGAAGTGCATGGACGAGACCCCGCATCTACAACTACCAAGGGATCCCGGGTCCTCGAAAACCGTGTACCCAGGTGCTCGAAGGTGGCTTCGCTTGGATCACCCGTGGAGAAAACACGGTGATCTGTTCAATGGTAAAGATGAGCCCGATGGACCCCCACGCCCGAGGAGCGGCGCAGAAATCGATGATCTTCTGAAAAATTGGAAGGAGTGCCCAGCGCCGGGAAAGAAGCGACCGAAGCCAGAGCCGCTGCTCGGTGTATGGAAAGCGAGGTCTGTTTTCCACGACTTGGAGTACTGGAAGGTCCTCCACACGCCCCACAGCCTCAATGTCATGCACATTACGAAGAACGTTACCGAGAGTCTGCTTGGCACTCTTTGCAACTCAGAAAAGTCCAAGGATGGACCGAAAGCAAGATACGATCTTAAACATTTTGGCATCAGGAAAGATCTTCAAGCCCCCGATACTGACGATGATGATGATGATGATGATGATGATCAGACGGAAGGGACTCAACGTCTCCGCAAAAGGGCTAAGAAGAACGCGGTGCAGCTTCCCGCCCTGCTTCACAACGAGTCCGGAGGAGCTCGAGCAGTTTTTCAGGTGCCTCCTAGGAGTGAAAGTTCCTCACGGTTACTCGGGGAATATAAGCAGATATCTGGACGTAGCGAAGAAGAGGTTCACCGGGATGAAGTCTCACGATTGCCACGTGCTAATGACGCAGATACTTCCCGTTGCGATCCGAGGCATAATGGACGAGCACGTCCGTGATACGCTGTTTGGCCTTTGCAACTTTTTTGACGTTATCACCAGGAAGTCGATCGGCATGAGGCAGCTCAAGATGCTACAGGATGAGATCGTGGTGATACTATGTGAGCTCGAGATTTACTTCCCGCCTGCATTCTGTGATATATGCGTCCATCTCCTTCTCCATGTCGTTGAAGACATCAAGCAGCTCGGCCCAACGTTCCTCCATGTCGAGACCGGTGAAGAGACGACCGGTGAAGAGAACGCGGCCAACCACACGAAAGGTGATAGCGGCGGCAACCCTCAGCAGGGTAAGAAGAAGAGGACGGCGAGGAGGCCAAGGAGGTATCGGAGGCCGCAAGTGCTCGCCAACGTCACCGATGCTGTCACGGTAGTCTCCGAAAGTGTCCTACCTGTAGGAAAACGTAGCATAGAAAACAAAAATTTTCCTATCGCGAACACGCAATCCAAGCCAAGATGCAATCTAGAAGACGGTAGCAACGAGGGGATGATCAAGACTAACCCTTGAGAGATCCCAAAGCCTATAAGAGTAGGCTCTTATTGCTGCGGTAGACGATCACTTGCCGCTTGCAAGCGCGTAGAAGATCTTGATCACGATCGGTTCCGGCGCACAAACGGGCAGCACCTCGTGCTCGGTCACACGTTCGGTTGTTGATGAAGACGACGTCCACCTCCCGTTCAGCGGGCAGCGGAAGTAGTAGCTCCTCTTGAATCCGACATCACGACGGCGTGGTGTCGGTGGCGTTGGAGAAATCCGGCTTAAGCGTGCGGGATGTGGTGGAGGAGAGAGACCGCTAGGGTTTGGGAGAGAGAGGGGGGCTAGGGCGCCTCTAAGGGGTGCGGCCAAGGCTGAGCCAAGAGTGGCTGCCCCCTCCCTCTCCTCCTCAATATATAGGTGGAAGCACCAAGAGTTCTAGTCCAAGTCTTCGAATAAGACCCCAACACTAAAACCTCCCATATGTGGGAAAACCTACCAAGGTGGGAATCCCACTTGGGGTGGGATTCCCCCTTTCCATGAGGGGGTTTGGCCGGCCACCCTAGAGGAGTCCACCATGGACTCCTCCCTTTAGGGTTGGCTGGTCATGCAAGGTGGAGTCCCTCCGGGACTCTACTTTCCATGGTGATTTCTTCGGACTTTTCTAGAACCTTCTAGAACCTGCCATAAATGCACCGATCATTTCCAAACTTGGAATATGACTTCCTATATATGAATCTTATTCTCCGGACCATTCCGAACTCCTCGTGATGTCCGGGATCTCATCCGGGACTCGAACAAATATTCGAACTCCATTCCATATTCAAGTACTACCATTTCAACATCCAACTTTAAGTGTGTCACCCTACGGTTCGTGAACTATGCGGACATGGTTGAGTACTCACTCCGACCAATAACCAATAGCGGGATCTGGAGATCCATAATGGCTCCCACATATTCAACGATGACTTTAGTGATCGAATGAACCATTCACATACAATACCAATTCCCTTTGTCTCGCGATATTTTACTTGTCCGAGGTTTGATCTTCGGTATCACTCTATACCTTGTTCAACCTCGTCTCCTGAAGTACTCTTTACTCGTACCGTGGTATGTGGTCTCTTATGAACTTATTCATATGCTTGCAAGACATTAGACGACATTCCACCGAGAGGGCCCAGAGTATATCTATCCGTCATCGGGATGGACAAATCCCACTGTTGATCCATATGCCTCAACTCATACTTTCGGATACTTAATCCCACCTTTATAGCCACCCATTTACGCAGTGGTGTTTGGTGTAATCAAAGTACCTTTCCGGTATAAGTGATTTACATGATCTCATGGTCATAAGGACTAGGTAACTATGTATCGAAAGCTTATAGCAAATAACTTAATGACGAGATCTTATGCTACGCTTAATTGGGTGTGTCCATTACATCATTCATACAATGACATAACCTTGTTATTAATAACATCCAATGTTCATGATTATGAAACTAATCATCCATTAATCAACAAGCTAGTTTAAGAGGCATACTAGGGACTTCTTGTTTGTCTACATATCACACATGTATCAATGTTTCGGTTAATACAATTATAGCATGGTATGTAAACATTATCATAAACACAAAGATATATAATAACCATTTATTATTGCCTCTTGGGCATATCTCCAACAGTCTCCCACTTGCACTAGAGTCAATAATCTAGTTTACATATGTAAAGATATAACACCTTGGCCTTCTGGTGCTTTATCATGTTTTGCTCACGGGAGAGGTTTTAGTCAACGGTTCTGACATGCTCGAAACGTATGTATTTTGTAATTCATATGCGTCTCAGCGCATCACTCATTTTCCAAATGAGTCGGCATATATGCTTAGTCCTCTGGTGGAACCTTAATTCCGCGGTCTGAAATATGTCACTAATATTGTCACACACAATATAGCTTCAAAGTTCTGACTCTGTCGGAACTACACCAAATTCTCAAAGAACCTCCTGACTTAACATCCTTTGTCATTGTCAAAACAATGACATATTCTGCCTTCTTTTGTAGAATCCATCACAATATTTAGAACTCTTCTAAATATAGCATAGACAACTTCTAGCTCATTGTGCTACCTTTTAAACAACACTTAGTCTAATTTGAGATTTGAAATTATATTTTATATGTGACAAAACCAATATTGGTGTAACACCTTACAGCGATTTGTTTGTCATTTCTTCATACAAAAATATATATATATATCCTTAGTTCTTCTAAAGTACTTAAGGATATTCTTACTGTCGTTCAATGATCATCATATGAATCATTCTGGTATATGCTCATAACACTTTATAGCACATGATATCTGATTGTGTACATGTTATTTGTGATCTATAATCACTCATGTGTTTTTACTCATTGAGTGTCAGATACACTCAAGTCTTGTTAAACCTTCACATGACAAGAACATTTTCTTAATATTTCTATATTGAACTACTTCAATATCCATCATATGTACTTTGACTTAAACTTATTTATGTGTTTCAATCTATCTTAATAGATCTTGACACTAAATTTGTTTCAGTCCATATCCTTTCATTGAAGTTAATTCTCAATGAAACCTTTTAATCAAGTATATAATTACATAATTTATAACCAACTATATGTCACCTACATAAAGTATTATAAATGTGTCTTAGCGCTCCCACTTAATTTCTTGCAAATGCAAGCCTCTTCATCGTCTCTGATGAAATCAAAAACTCTTTGACTATTTCATCTGGTGAAGATTCTAACTCCGTGATACTTACTTCATTCAATTGAAGTTCGTATACCTATCTAGTATTCCACGGACCAGCAAAACTCTTGGTTGTATCTTGTATACACCTTTAATATACACTTCTGTTAAGTAGTGTATTTTGCCATCCTACTAGCATATCTCATAAAAGAAATATGTAGTGATTACTAGAATAATCCACATAGACTATAAGCATTGCTACGGAAGATCTAATCTTATCGTAGTCAACTCTTTGAACTTTGTCGTAAACAATTTTTCGACAAGTCGAGCTTCTTTAAGGATATTCCATCCAAGTCCATCAATTTTATAGATCCATTTACTTTCAAAAAGTATTTATCTATCTTGGATTTCATGGCGTATAGCCATTTTAACGGAGTCAGGGCCCATCATAACTTCTTTGTTTGTAGTTGGTTTATCATTATTCAAAATCAATCCTTTGTTCACAAATCATTTATTTGATCACAAAGTAAACCATACCTACAAGGTTCAATATGTACTTCGATCTCCATGGCTAAAACACTTTGTAGTCATGGGAGCCATGATCGTCGTGGCCGCTTCCGAAACAAATTCCGATGCTGCGCTACTCTGATCATTATGCTCAGGTTCATAAACCTTATCAAATTATATTGTCCTCCCACTCAAATACTTTACTAGAAACAATTTCTCGGAAATAAGAAACATTGACAAACACTTTTGTCTTTGTCTCGTGGGAAGAATTCCCAATTAATTCTCTGGGATAACCAACAAAGACATTCATCCGATTTTGGTTGTAAACTCTTAGACCAAAATTTAAAGAAAGACTATTAGGGTTTATACCCATACCATAACTCGTATGGTGTCATTTCAACGGATCATGATGATGCTCTATTCAGTGTAAAAGCGGTAGTCACTAAAGCATAATCCACAAAAATATAATGGCGTCATAATATTTTATCTCATCATTAATCCAACAAGGTTTGGATACATATCTTGGATACTATATCATCATTATGATACTCCAAGAAATGTGAGTTGTAGAACAATTTCATAACTCTCTTAGATGTTCGCTAAAACTCGTAATTCAAATATTTCTACCATGATCCAATCATAGATATTTGACTTTTCTATTACGATGATTTCCACTTCATGCTGAAATTTATTTGAATCCATTCAAATGTTTCAAACTTCTTCCTTATTGAATATATCAACATATATATACTCAATTCATTGTTGAAAGTTTTCATGAAGTAGAAGAATCTCCCGCACACAACTATGCCCAGTGAACCACATACATCATCATGTATTTTTCCACTAAGTTAGTTGCCCGTTCAACTTTTGGCCTATGAACGGTATTTTAATCATTCTCTTTAGAAAAGATTTGCAAGCGTCAAATGATTCAAAAATCAAGTGACTCCAAAAATCCATTTGCATGGAGTTCCTTCATGCGTTCCTCTCTAACATGACCTAAATGGCGGTTCCACAAATGAGTGGAATTCAAATCATTTGCCTTATGGCATTTTAGCGTCAGTGTTATGTATGTGTGTTTCACCATTAAGATTTATAATAACTTATCCATCGTACATGGAGTAATGTCATAATTTTAACAACTTATTGTCTTCATTTGACCAGAGCAAAATAACAATTATTAAGTTCTTTATTATAAATTCTAAGGGCTAGATAGAATACCAACGACGAACATAATAACACTTTATTTTGTTCCAGACGTGTATTCCTATCATATTCCTTGTCAGTCACTTAGGCCATTGAATTCTTGTATTGCGTTGTTTTGTATGACACTTCATACCAACCAATATGGTACAAATACCCAAGAATTTTATTGTGTGACCAAACTAGGAAGACAACCATAACATGTATATCATTTATATACACCTGAGCTAGACTTTCTAGTCTTTTCTTTTCTTTCTGCCAAAATATCTTTTATAGTTTCTCTTTTAGCTTTCCTCATTATTCAGAAAAACACTTCAATATCAATAACTTCTAGGTTTGTTGATCAAATACCAATAACCTTGAGGTTCTTTGAAGTTGATCATCATATGACAAGTGTTCCGGATTTCACTATTAGTAACCTTTTAATATGATGAACAATTTCACTCATAATTTTATCCATCATATCATGACGACTTTTCGAGACCATGTCTGTACATGCTAGGCTCATAAAGTTTAACCTTAGTATTCGCATGTGCAAATCTGGCTTGCACCCATTGTAAGCACACGTAGAATCTATAACACCCGATCATCACGTGATGCTTCGATACGACGAGTCTTAGCAACGGTGCATACTAAGGATGATAACCATAGCTCTCTGAATCAATAAAGTGAGGTTTACTAAAAGTTTGCAATAGGACTTAAACAATTCTTGATTCTTTAACAATACGGTACTAATCCGTAAAGTTTCTTATCAGATTTTAACAGTATTTCTATCTCAATAACAAGACTAGCGCATAGTAGTAAACGGATGCCAATACTACAAAATTAATTCAAAATACTACTCAGACTATGTTTATGATAATTAGTTCATGTTTTAATCTAATTACTAATGAACTCCCACTTAATACAACATCCCTCATAGTTGTTAAGTGGTACACGATCCAAATCCACTACATCAAAACCGATCATCACGTGAGATGATGTAGCTTCAATGGTGAACATCAACATGTTGATCATATCATCCATATGACTCGTGTTCAACCTTTCGGTTTCCGTTGTCCCGAGGCCATGTCTGTACATGCTAGGCTCGTCAAGCAAACCCAAGTATTCCGCGTGTGCAACATGGCTTACACCCGTTGTATGTCGAGTTTATCACACCCGATCATCACGAGATGCTTCAAAACGTCGAACAATGCAACGGTGCATACGAGGGAAGAACACTTTATTATCTTGATATTAATGTGAGGGATCATCTTATAATGCTATCGTCGCGATCTAAGCGAAATAAGATGCATAAAGGATTAACATCACATGCAGTTCATATGTGATATGATATGGCCCTTTGTCTTTGCGCCTTTGATCTTCATCTCCAAAGCACGGACATGATCTCCATCATCAACGGGCATGATCTCCATCATCGTCGGCGAAGCACCAAGGTCAATGGCGCCGTCTTCATGATCGTCCTCCATGTAGCAACTATTACAACTACTTTGAAATACTACTCAACATGAAATTTAAAGACAACCATAAGGCTCCTGCCGGTTGCCACAATACAATAATGATCATCTCATACATAGTCATCATCACATTATGGCCATATCACATCACCAAACCCTGCAAAAACAAGTTAGACGTTCTCTAATTTGGTTTGCATATTTTACGTGGTTTAGGGTTTTCGAGCAAGATCCAATCTACCTACGAACATGAACCACAACGGTGATACTAGTGTTGTCAATAGAAGAGTAAATTGAATCTTCACTATAGTAGGAGAGACAGACACCCGCAAAGCCACTTATGCAATACAAGTTGCATGTCAAGCGTGGAGCAAATCTCATGAACGCGGTCATGTAAAGTTAGCCCGAGCCGCTTCATCCCACTATGCCACAAAGATGCAAAGTACTCAACTAAAGATAACAAGAGCATCAACGCCCACAAACCATTGTGTTCTACTCGTGCAACCATCTATGCATAGACACGGCTCTGATACCACTGTAGGAAAACGTAGCATAGAAAACAAAAATTTTCCTATCGCGAACACGCAATCCAAGCCAAGATGCAATCTAGAAGACGGTAGCAACGAGGGGATGATCAAGACTAACCCTTGAAGAGATTCCAAAGCCTATAAGAGTAGGCTCTTATTGCTGCGGTAGACGATCACTTGCCGCTTGCAAAAGCGCGTAGAAGATCTTGATCACGATCGGTTCCGGCGCCACGAACGGGCAGCACCTCCGTACTCGGTCACACGTTCGGTTGTTGATGAAGACGACGTCCACCTCCCGTTCCAGCGGGCAGCGGAAGTAGTAGCTCCTCTTGAATCCGACATCACGACGGCGTGGTGTCGGTGGCGGTGGAGAAATCCGGCGGAGCTTCGCTTAAGCGTGCGGGATGTGGTGGAGGAGAGAGACCGCTAGGGTTTGGGGAGAGAGGGGGGTTGGGCGCCGGCCCTCTAAGGGGTGCGGCCAAGGCTGAGCCAAAGAGTGGCTGCCCCCTCCCTCTCCTCCTCAATATATAGGTGGAAGCACCAAGAGTTCTAGTCCAAGTCTTCGAATAAGACCCCAACACTAAAACCTCCCATATGTGGGAAAACCTACCCAAGGTGGGAATCCCACTTGGGGTGGGATTCCCCCTTTCCATGAGGGGGTTTGGCCGGCCACCCTAGAGGAGTCCACCATGGACTCCTCCCCTTTAGGGTTGGCTGGTCATGCAAGGTGGAGTCCCTCCGGGACTCTACTTTCCATGGTGATTTCTTCCGGACTTTTCTAGAACCTTCTAGAACCTGCCATAAATGCACCGGATCATTTCCAAACTTGGAATATGACTTCCTATATATGAATCTTATTCTCCGGACCATTCGGACTCCTCGTGATGTCCGGGATCTCATCCGGGACTCCGAACAAATATTCGAACTCCATTCCATATTCAAGTACTACCATTTCAACATCCAACTTTAAGTGTGTCACCCTACGGTTCGTGAACTATGCGGACATGGTTGAGTACTCACTCCGACCAATAACCAATAGCGGGATCTGGAGATCCATAATGGCTCCCACATATTCAACGATGACTTTAGTGATCGAATGAACCATTCACATACAATACCAATTCCCTTTGTCTCGCGATATTTTACTTGTCCGAGGTTTGATCTTCGGTATCACTCTATACCTTGTTCAACCTCGTCTCCTGACAAGTACTCTTTACTCGTACCGTGGTATGTGGTCTCTTATGAACTTATTCATATGCTTGCAAGACATTAGACGACATTCCACCGAGAGGGCCCAGAGTATATCTATCCGTCATCGGGATGGACAAATCCCATTGTTGATCCATATGCCTCAACTCATACTTTCCGGATACTTAATCCCACCTTTATAGCCACCCATTTACGCAGTGGTGTTTGGTGTAATCAAAGTACCTTTCCGGTATAAGTGATTTACATGATCTCATGGTCATAAGGACTAGGTAACTATGTATCGAAAGCTTATAGCAAATAACTTAATGACGTGATCTTATGCTACGCTTAATTGGGTGTGTCCATTACATCATTCATACAATGACATAACCTTGTTATTAATAACATCCAATGTTCATGATTATGAAACTAATCATCCATTAATCAACAAGCTAGTTTAAGAGGCATACTAGGGACTTCTTGTTTGTCTACATATCACACATGTATCAATGTTTCGGTTAATACAATTATAGCATGGTATGTAAACATTATCATAAACACAAAGATATATAATAACCATTTATTATTGCCTCTTGGGCATATCTCCAACACTACCCTTGGAGCCTTCGTGGGTTGCCAAAGGGTACGGCATGCAACTAGGGTGCATCGTCCGTGAAACCGTGCCGATCCTAACTCAGGACCTCAGAAGCAAGGAGAACGAGGCTCTCGCCCAATCCCTCCTCCAGAAGCTTCACCAACGATACACGTTCCCGGAGCCGTTCAATAAGAAGGTGGACTCTTTAGCTCTCACGAAGATGAGCACCGCCTTGAGCAGCTGGAAGAACCGGCTGAAGACAAAGATCGATGCCGGTGAAAGCTGGGAGAGGATAAGTACCAAAGACCCGTCGATCTCCTTAGAAGACTTTAATGCATTCAACTCTTACTTAGATGTGGTGTTAAAAAATGGACCGCCTGGGGGAAGAAAATGCGGGACTTGAACTTAGGGACCCGACATTGCGGAAGCGGCGGTTACCGAGGAAAACAACCCACTTCGGGACAAAGAGGAAGGTATGATGCGCACAACAGCAAGTTCAGGAAGAAACCAAGGTTTATCGAACCAGGAGGAGCCAAGAAGCACGTTGAAGGTTGATGCGGCGGGATGTAGTGCGGCGCAACACCAGAGATTCCGGCGCCAACGTGGAACCTGCACAACACAACCAAGTACTTTGCCCCAACGAAATAGTGAGGTTGTCAATCTCACCGGCTTGCTGTAACAAAGGATTAGATGTATAGTGTGGATGATGATTGTTTGCAGAAAACAGTAAAAAACAAGTATTGCAGCAGATTTGTATTTCAGTATAAAAGAAGGACCGGGGTCCACAGTTCACTAGAGGTGTCTCTCCCATAAGATATAGCATGTTGGGTGAACAAATTACAGGTTAGGAAATTGACAAATAGAGAGGGCATAACAATGCACATACATGACATGATGAATATTGTGAGATTTAATTGGGCATTACGACAAAGTACATAGACCGCTATCCGGCATGCATCTATGCCTAAAAAGTCCACCTTCAGGTTATCATCCGAACCCCTTCCAGTATTAAGTTGCAAAACAGACAATTGCATTAAGTATGGTGCGTAATGTAATCAATAACTACATCCTCGGACATAGCATCAATGTTTTATCCCTAGTGGCAACAACATCCACAACCTTAGAACTTTCTATCACTATCCCAGATTTAATGGAGGCATGAACCCACTATCGAGCATAAATACTCCCTCTTGGAGTTAAGAGTAAAAACTTGGCCGAGCCTCTACTAATAACGGAGAGCATGCAAGATCATAAACAACACATAGGTAATAGATTGATAATCAACATAACATAGTATTCTCTATCCATCGGATCCCGCAAACACAACATATAGAATTACATATAGATGATCTTGATCATGTTAGGCAGCTCACAAGATCCGACAATGAAGCACATGAGGAGAAGACAACCATCTAGCTACTGCTATGGACCCATAGTTGATGTCTACGGGTGCTTCTATTCTTGTAGACAGTGTTGGGCCTCCAAGAGCAGAGGTTTGTAGAACAGCAGCAAGTTTCCCTTAAGTGGATCACCCAAGGTTTATCGAACTCGGGGAGGAAGAGTCAAAGATATCCCTCTCATGCAACCCAAACCACAAAGCAAGAAGTCTCTTGTGTCCCCAACACCTAATAGGTGCACTAGTTCAGCGAAGAGATAGTGAAATCAGGTGGTATGAATAAGTATGAGCAGTAATGCACTTGAAAGTGCTTCTGGCGTGTAGTTGATGGTGGTAATATTGCGGATAGAAGATGCAAAAACAGTAAACAAGCAGCGATAGCAGTATTTAGAAACAAGGCCTAGGGATCATCCTTTCACTAGTGGACACTCTCAACATTGATCACATAACAGAATAAATAGATAGATGCTAGACTCTACACTCTCTTGTTGGATGATGAACACCACTAACTGTGTAGGATTACACGAACCCTCAATGTCGGAGTTAACAAGCTCCACAATATTCAATGTTCATATTTAAATAACCTTCACACTATGTAGGAGGAATAGATCACATCAATACCATCATAGCAATAGTTAACTTCATAATCTACAAGAGATCATAATCATAGCCTACGCCAAGTACTAACACGGATGCACACACTGTCACCATTACACCGTGCAGGAGGAATAAAACTACTTTAATAACATCACTAGAGTAGCACATAGATAAATTGTGATACAAAACACCTTGCAATCATAAAGAGATATAAATAAGCACTTCACTATGCCATTCATAACAGTGAATAAGTATTCTGTGAAATATAGCCTAAGAGACCCACACGGTGCACACACTGTCACCTTTACACACGTGGGACAAGGAGTCTCCGGAGATCACATAAGTAAAACCCACTTGACTAGCATAATGACATCTAGATTACAAGCATCATCATATGAATCTCAATCATGTAAGGCAGCTCATGAGATTATTGTATTGAAGTACATAGGAGAGAGATGAACCACATAGCTACCGGTACAGCCCCGAGCCTCGATGGAGAACTACTCCCTCCTCATGGGAGACATCAGCGTTGATGAAGATGGCGGTGGTGTCGATGGAGGAGCCTTAGGGGCACTTCCCCGTCCCGGCGTGCCGGAACAGAGACTCCTGTCCCCCAGATCTTGGCCCGCGATGGCGGCGACTCTGGAAGGTTTCTCGTACCGTGGCTTTTTTCGTATCGTGTTTTAGGTCAGGGACCTTTATATAGGCGAAGAGGAGGAGTCGGGGAGGCGACGAGGCGACGACACGCTAGGGGGGCGCGGGCCACCCCCAGGCCGCGCCGGGGTCATGTGTGGAGGCTGTGGCCCCCTCTCTCTCGGGTGTTACGGATGCTTAGGAAAATAGGAACTGGCGTTGATTTCGTCCAATTAAAGTATTATTTCCTTACTAGGATTTAAAACCAAAAACAGCAGAAAACAGGAACTGGCACTTCGGCATCTCGTCAATAGGTTAGTTCCGGAAAACGCATAAATATGACATATAATGTGTATAAAACATGTAGATATCATCAATAATGTGGCATGGAACATAAGAAATTATCGATACGTCGGAGACGTATCAATAGTCCAGGGGTGAACTACTCACTCATCACTCCGGACGCGACCATGGCGGTGAAGAGTCCTCCGGGAGATGAATCCCCTCTCTGGCGGGGTGCGGAGGATCTCCGAATCCCCGAGATGGGATTGGCGGGCGTCTCGATGGGTTTTCGTATCGTGGCTCTCGTCTGGGGTTTCGCGACGAGGCTTTATGTAGGCGGAAGGGCAGGTGAGGGGGGGGCCACACGAGGGCACACAACGAGGCCGGCGCGGCCAGGCCCAGGCGCGCCGCCTTGGTGTGTGGCCGCCGTGGCCCTTCGTCTCTCTTCGGACTTACGGAAGCTTAGTGGAAAAATAGCCCCGGGCGTTGATTTCGTCAATTGAGAATATTTCTTTACTAGTTTACGAAACCAAAAACAACTTGACAACTGGCTCTTCGGCATCTCGTTAATAGGTTAGTGCCGGAAATGCATAAATACGACATATAATGTGTATAAAACATGTAGATATCATCAATAATGTGGCATGGAACATAAGAAATTATCGATACGTCGGAGACGTGTCAGCATCCCAAACTTAGTTCTGCTCGTCAGCAAAGCGATAACTGAGATAATTTGAGTGACATTCCATCATAACCTTGATCATACTATTGTAAACATATGTAATGAATGCAGCGATCAAAACAATGGTAATGACATGAGTAAACAAGCGAATCATAAAGCAAAGACTTTTCATGAATAGCACTTCAAGACAAGCATCAATAAGTCTTGCATAAGAGTTAACTCATAAAGCAATAAATCAAAGTAAAGGTATTGAAGCAACACAAAAGAAGATTAAGTTTCAGCGGTTGCTTTCAACTTGTAACATGTATATCTCATGGATAATTGTCAATGTAAAGTAATATAACAAGTGCAATATGCAAGTATGTAGGAATCAATGCACAGTTCACACAAGTGTTTGCTTCTTGAGGTGGAGAGAAATAGGTGAACTGACTCAACATAAAAGTAAAAGAAAGGTCCTTCGCAGAGGAAAGCATCGATTGCTATATTTGTGCTAGAGCTTTTATTTTGAAAACAAAAACAATTTTGTCAACGGTAGTAATAAAGCATATGTATTATGTAAATTATATCTTACAAGTTGCAAGCCTCATGCATAGTATACTAATAGTGCCCGCACCTTGTCCTAATTAGCTTGGACTACCGGGATCATCGCAATACACATGTTTTAACCAAGTGTCACAAAGGAGGTACCTCCATGCCGCACTGTACAAAGGTCTAAGGGAAAGCTCGCATTTTAGATTTCTCGCTTTTGATTATTCTCAACTTAGACACATCCGGGACAACATGGACAACAGATAATGGACTCCTCTTTAATGCATAAGCATGTAGCAACAATTAGTGTTCTCATATGAGATTGAGGATATATGTCCAAAACTGAAACTTCCACCATGATTCATGGCTTTAGTTAGCGGCCCAATGTTCTTCTCTAACAATATGCATGCTCTAACCATTAAAGTGGTAGATCTCTCTTACTTCAGACAAGACGGACATGCATAGCAACTCACATGATATTCAACAAAGGGTAGTTGATGGCGTCCCCGAACATGGTTATCGCACAACAAGCAACTTAATAAGAGATAAAGTGCATAAGTACATATTCAATACCACAATAGTTTTTAAGCTATTTTTCCCATGAGCTATATATTGCAAAGGTGAAGAATGGAAATTTAAAGGTAGCACTCAAGCAATTTACTTTGGAATGGCGGAGAAATACCATGTAGTAGGTAGGTATGGTGGACACAAATGGCATAGTGGTTGGCTCAAGGATTTTGGATGCATGAGAAGTATTCCCTCTCGATACAAGGCTAGGCTAGCAAGGTTATTTGAAACAAACACAAGGATGAACCGGTGCAGCAAAACTCACATAAAAGACATATTGTAAACATTATAAGACTCTACACCGTCTTACTTGTTGTTCAAAACTCAATACTAGAAATTATCTAGACTAGACCAAATATGCTAACCAAATTAGCAAGCTCTAGGTGTTTCTTCATTAATGAGTGCAAAGTATATGATGCAAGAGCTTAAACATGAGCACAACAATTGCCAAGTATCAAATTATTCAAGACATTTTAGAATTACTACATGTAGCATTTCCCAATTCCAACCATATAACAATTTAACGAAGAAGATTCAACCTTCACCATGAATACTATGAGTAAAGCCTAAGGACATATTTGTCCATATGCAACAGCGGAGCGTGTCTCTCTCCACACAATGAATTCTAGGATCCATTTTATTCAAACAAAAACAAAAACAAAAACAAACCGACGCTCCAAGCAAAGCACATAAGATGTGACGGAATAAAAATATAGTTTCGGGGAGGAACCTGATAATGTTGTCGATGAAGAAGGGATGCCTTGGGCATCCCCAAGCTTAAACGCTTGAGTCTTCTTAGAATATGCAGGGGTGAACCTGGGCATCCCCAAGCTTAGAGCTTTCACTCTTCTTGATCATATTGCATCATTTCTCTCTCTTGATCCTTGAAGACTTCCTCCACACCAAACTCGAAACAACTCATTAGAGGGTTAGTGGACAATAAAAATTAACATGTTCAGAGGTGACTCAATCATTCTTAACACTTCTGGACATTGCATAAAGCTACTGGACATTAATGGATCAAAGAAATTCATCCAACATAGCAAAAGAGGCAATGCGAAATAAAAGGCAGAATCTGTCAAAACAGAACAGTCCGTAAAGATGGATTTATTGAGGCACCAGACTTGCTCAAATGAAAATGCCCAAATTTAATGAAAGTTGCGTACATATCTGAGGATCACGCACGTAAATTGGCTTAATTTTCTGAGCTACCTACAGGAGGCAGGTCGAAATTCGTGACAGCAAAAGAAATCTGAAACTGCGCAGTAATCCAAATCTAGTATTCACTTTACTATCAAAGACTTTACTTGGCACAACAAAATACAAAACTAAGATAAGGAGAGTTGCTACAGTAGTAAACAACTTCCAAGACTCAAATATAAAACAAAAATACTGTAGTAAAAACATGGGTTGTCTCCCATAAGCGCTTTTTTTTAACGCCTTTCAGCTAGGCGCAGAAAGTGTGTATCAAGTATTATCAAGAGATGGATCATCTTCAGCGGGGTTTGGAGTTTTCTCAACCATGCATAGTATATTAGATACATAAGTTTCAGCGGCTCCCTTTTCATTAGTCTTGGGCTTGCTACTTTCATCAAACAAATTTTCAGGAACAAGCCAAGCATAGTTATTTTCTATCGCTTCATTCATCGCTAGGATCTTACATGGTATTGGTGCTTTGATCTCCCCACCATCATTAATATTATTAGTGTACCTTACTCTCTCCATGTCCATCTTTTCAAGGATACTAACAAAATTGGTACAAGAACCAAGCATCTTATATTTAATAAAGACCTTTCTAGCCTCTCTCGCTATACTACCAAATTCTCTAAGAAGGGTTTCTAAAACAAAATCTTTCTTTTCCCCTTCTTCCATATCACAAAGTGTAAGAAACATGTGTTGGATTATAGGATTAAGATTAACAAATTTAGTTTCCAACATGCGAACTAAAGCAGCAGCAATCTCATAAGTAGGAGCAAGTTCTACCAAATGTCTATCTTCAAAATCTTCAATACGGTACTAACATGATTGAAAAATTCTTCTATATTATTTCTCCCAACTATAGACCCACGTCCTACCGGTATGTCTTTTGTGGTAAAATTAAAAGAAACATGATGAATCAAGTAAAGTAAATGCAAGTAACTAATTTTGTGTGTTTTTGATATAGAGTGCAAGACAGTAAATAAGGTAAAGCTAGCAACTAATTTTTTTGTGTTTTGATATAATGCAGCAAACAAAGTAGTAAATAAAATAAAGCAAGACAAAACAAAGTAAAGAGATTGGATTGTGGAGACTCCCCTTGCAGCGTGTCTTGATCTCCCCGGCAATGCTTGATGGCGTCTAACTCACACGTTCGTTGGGAACCCCAAGAGGAAGGTATGATGCGCACAACAGCAAGTTTTCCTCAGAAAGAAACCAAGGTTTATCGAACAGGAGGAGCCAGAAGCACGTTGAAAGGTTGATGGCGGCGGGATGTAGGTACGGCGCAACACCCAGATTCGCCAACGTGGAAACTGCACAACACAACCAAAGTACTTTGCCCCAACGAAACAGTGAGGTTGTCAATCTCACCGGCTTGCTGTAACAAAGGATTAGATGTATAGTGTGGATGATGATTGTTTGCAGAAAACAGTAAAAAACAAGTATTGCAGCAGATTTGTATTTCAGTATAAAAGAATGGACCGGGGTCCACAGTTCACTATGTCTCTCCCATAAGATAAAGCATGTTGGGTGAACAAATTACAGTCGGGCAATTGACAAATAGAGAGGACATAACAATGCACATACATGACATGATGAATATTGTGAGATTTAATTGGGCATTACGACAAAGTACATAGACCGCTATCCAGCATGCATCTATGCCTAAAAAGTCCACCTTCAGTTATCATCCGAACCCCTTCAGTATTAAGTTGCAAAACAGAGAATTGCATTAAGTATGTTGCGTAATGTAATCAATAACTACATCATCGGACATAGCATCAATGTTTTATCCCTAGTGGCAACAACACATCCACAACCTTAGAACTGTCACTGTCCTAGATTTAATGGAGGCATGAACCCACTATCGAGCATAAATACTCCCTCTTGGAGTTAAGAGTAAAAACTTGGCCAGAGCCTCAACTAATAACGGAGAGCATGCAAGATCATAAACAACACATAGGTAATAGATTGATAATCAACATAACATAGTATTCTCTATCCATGGGATCCCGACAAACACAACATATAGAATTACAGATAGATGATCTTGATCATGTTAGGCAGCTCACAGATCCGGACAATGAAGCACATGAGGAAGACAACCATCTAGCTACTGCTATGGACCCATAGTCCGAGGGTGAACTACTCACTCATCCTCCGGGGCGACCATGGTGGTGAAGAGTCCTCCGGAGATGAATCCCCCTCCGGCGGGGTGCCGGAGGTGATCTCCGAATCCCAGAGATGGGATTGGCGGCGGCGTCTCGGGAAGGTTTTCCGTCGTGGCTCTCGATGCTGGGGGGTTTGCGACGAAGGCTTTATGTAGGCGGAAGGGCAGGTCGGGGGGGCCACACGAGGGCCCACACAACATCTTGCGCGGCCCAGCCCAGGCGCGCCGCCTTAGTGTGTGGCGCCTCGTGGCCCCGCCGTCTCTCATTCGGACTTGGAAGCTCGTTGAAAAATAGGCCCTGAGGCGTTGATTTCGTCAATTCCGAATATTTCTTTACTAGGATTTCGACCAAAAACAGCGAAAACAACTGGCTCTTCGACATCTCGTTAATAGGTTAGTGCCGGAAAATGCATAAATACGACATATAATGTGTATAAAACATGTAGATATCATCAATAATGTGGCATGGAACATAAGAAATTATCGATACGTCGGAGACGTATCAGTTACCGAGGAAAACAGCCCACTTGGGACAAGGAGGATGCCGAGATGGTACGTCTGGGGAAAGAAAACCCCTGGCACAAAATCCAGGATGAACAGGCTAGGAACTTTGTCCGGTCCCGCTACTACTTAGACTGGAAGACGGGGGAATTTATTACGGATCACGAAGACGTGAGGGATTTTGAGAAGTACCTGGTAAGGATAGTTCTATATTATTTCGCTCATCTTATTAGGCAATGAAGCCAAATGGGCTAACCTTAAGTTCCTTTGTCTGAAGGATGAAGAGTTGACGAAGGTTGTCCCGTCGTCCCAGGGGTCGACGGAACCGTGGGACACGCCTTTCAACAGGGCGATGAACAAATACAAGGAGAGGGAGCTGGACAAGCCACCGACGTCGGGTGGCCGTGTGTCCGGCTTTGGCACAAGTATGAAGCTATCCGAGTACTACGGATCGGATGCCAAGACGAGAAAGCTGGAGAGGAGGTCGTCGGCTAAGGATAAATCCGAGGTTCAGGAGCTGAAGAAGAAGGTGGAGTCACTAGAGAAGCTGGTGGCCGAAAAGCCTGTGGAGAACACGGAGATGATGAACAAGTTATTGGACGAGAAGATCCGGCAGATCATCCCCCCTAGGTTGATGGAGGGGTTAGCTGCTTGGAATGCGGGAGGTCAAGTGGGGCCGATACATGTGCCCAGCATCAGCGGCAGCAACTCAAGCTTCCACGTGTCGCCGACGGTGCCGCTCCACCCGGCGCCGGCGTCGGGGCTCCACCAGACGCCGCCGCAGCTCCAACCGCCGCCGCAGCTCCAACAGGTCGCATCGACGCCCCCAACCGCCGCCCTTGTATCGACAGTAGCCGAGATCGACGCCATCAAGGAGGTAAACTCATTAGTTACTCCTTCGCGTCATCTTCTTTAACTATATATGCCTTTCGTGACTGCCATCTCACGATGCCCAACATGGCGCCCCTGACTCAGGATGAACAATGCATATTTCTGCAAGCGGTGGAGCCCGGCGGCAAGTTGGTGGAAGTTGCTAGCGGCCATGTCATGGCTTCCCGCGTTATGCACGGCGCTAGATTGGCGGAAGACGTGGCGAAGGTCAAGTTGGTAATGGTAGTGCCGGAGTACCGCTACGCCATGCCCCCTTTCAACCTCCGGGCACAGACGAAGGCGACGTTTTGCCCCTTGGGGATTGCACCTCATGGAGTTATGAAATGGCCGAAGAACCAGATTCGTCTTGGGGGGGAAGTCTTCCGAGTGCTAAGAAAGCACCGGCGCCACCTCCTATCATCCGGCCCAAGATCGCCAGCGCCGACGACACCCTAAAGGAAACGGCGGTCGCCGCCCCCCTACCCTGAAGGAACCGGCGGTGCCGCCGCCACGGGAAGGAACCGACGATCGCCGCCACCACCACACGCCACAAACGGTTGTTGGGAGCGCTACCGCAGACGACCGTCACTAGCGCACGGTACGCCAAGCGGCGGCATCGCAACCCACCACCTAAGGTCCAGGACATGGCGCCACTTGATGGCAACGATGTAGATGATGATGATGACATCGATGCCTACATCAACAGGCGCCTGCAGCCAAGATATGTACATGCCTCCTATGGATGAACAAGCCTTCCGCACACACGGCGATCAACTTGGTCGTCCCCCAAAAATGGAGGCACCTTCGACAAGAATGGGCAATATATCAGGCCGGACACGCTCCGGACACTAAAAAACTCCGAAACCGCAGCAAACGGAACAGCAACTAAACTCTGAAACCGCAGCAAACAGAACAGTTGTTGTTCCGTTTGTTGCGGTTTCTGAGTTTTCCGCTACTAGTACTGCACGTTCGCGTGCTATAGGTTGGGAGGAAGACATCTACCGCGACTACATTCGCTTTCTGATGGGTTCATCTTTCGGTGCCATTACATGGCGGTTGGCTCGTTCCGCGACACCAATAGAATTTCAAGTTTGGGAGTCAACCATTGACGGTGGTTTTGAGAGATGCAAGGCGGCGGATAGCACGTTCGGTGGCCAAGTTGAATTTGATATTGCATACTGGCGTGTTGATAATGAGTTAGCTGAGTGGTATCATGATTTTCTGATAGTTCAGGGTATCATCGGTTTAAGGTCTAGTTGGGCAGATTTCAAGCAGTTTCTGCGTGCTAGATTTCGGGTTAAGTCCACGCCGTTGGACAAAACGATGGTGTGTTCTAACACTACCGTGAAGGAGGTTGTTCCAGTACAGGCAGTCACTAAGGAGAGGAAACCTGGCTCTGATACCAAGGGCACTACTGTGACTGTTGAGGAGGATGTACCATTGAGCGGGCTGAATATGCAACTCAAGAAGGTACAAGATGATGCTTGCAAGACAGTTGTCAAGGTTCAGCGGTGGAGTTTGTTTCAGACTCAGTGCATTATAAAGGGCAAGGCTTGCAAGTTGATGATTGATGGTGGTAGCTGTACTAATGGCATTAGCAAGGCGATGGTGGCAGCATTGGGGTTGTCTACATGGCGTCTTCCTAAACCTAAACGTCTTGAGTGGTTGAATAGCTGCAGTATGCTGAAGATTACTCACAAGGTGCGTGTGCCATTTACAGTTGATGATTAGGTTGATGAGATAGATTGTGATGTGTTGCCATTGGAGGTGTGTGGATTGCTACTTGGGCGTCCTTGGCAGTATGATCGCAATGTGACACATGCTGGGAGAGCAAATACATATTCTTTTATGCATGGTGGCAAACAACGGACTTTGAAGCCTATGGGTGATGATCATATCAAGTCCGATGTGGAGTTAGTGGTGCGTAAGGAGAAGTTGCACAAGCCTAAAGTGCAGCAAGAGGTGCATGATGTTCCGAGCATTGATGTTGGTGATGTTTCAACCATGCCTGTAGATGACAAGCCAGTTCTTGTTGGTGACAAGACGGATGAAGCTACACTTGTTGTTGATGTGGATGTTACAGCATGTGCTACAGTTCCAGTTTGTGTTGATGCTAGTATGCAGACTGATGATGTTTGTGCTGATGGTGTTTCAGTACATATGGCGCAGATGCGCGTGGGAGGAGTGGGAGGCGAGCGCGTCAGTGGAGACAGTGGGCAGCGGCACTACCGTGCTAGGAGTACTGTAGTCCAGTTTTTCGCGACACCGCGGATGTACCATTGCATTAAAAATAAACTATTCAAATATGAAGACCTAGAGGATGGCATAAATTTGATGTGCCAACAAACCAGAACAACATTCTGAGCTGTAGAAAGTCTCTATAGATGAGTATCGAAAGAGCATGCATGTGTTCACCTACAAGTATTAGCTCAAACATATCAAAATATTTTTGGTTTTAGGTGCAAGAGGCATCCGAAATTTATTTCGTTCATTATAAATATATCATTGATGCCCACAAAATCATCAAATAAAAGATCCATTCATCGCTTCTCATTGTACTGCAGCAGTACATGGGAGACCTTCTGTTTACCAAAATTGTATCACTGTACCACACCCGAGATTTTGGTTGTGTATTTTATGGACGTATGCTCGTGCAAGCATATTTAAAATACAAACATAAAAGTGAGCAATATCTTTGATTAGTAATCAATAGTATATGCTCTTGAATCACATGTAGCTCTTGAATGAACATCAGCCCAAATCACATTCAGCTCTTAAGTCTTCTATCACCAAAATTACTTAATAAGATTTGAATATATGCTCTTTATCACTAAGTCATATTGTCTATTTATCAGCAAAAATGTTTACAGGCGATAGAACCATTCCAGTGGCCCAAATTTATTTTTCCTTCGAGAAAATTTAGATTTCATTTTCAATATATGGACATTTATGTTGGTTTCAACCTTTTGCATATGGAAAATCCTCAAAAATCACGAGAATTCATAGGAACATCTCCTCGACATCCCAAATCGCACAGTTTTTTTACCATCATGTCAACGCAATCTGCATAAGAATTTGAAAACGGATTTCGACTTAAATTGCGACATCTTCCCCGTTTTTGAATCTACTTAGATTATCCAGCAAATTACAATTCCCTACTTCCCATCTTGGTCAAATATTCGAGACAATATATCACTTTCAATACCTTAAGTGAGTGATTTGGGGTATCCCATGTTTTTTATGAAATCCTATGTAAGGCATTTTGATGGTTATAGAAATATTCACTACCATGATAGTATATATGTCTAGCTGTGTAGTATATGTGTACTCATTTTCCCCCACCATCAAGTCTACCTAGCTATCATGTTAATTGGCAGTCATGTTTACATCCAACAATTCTCCAACCAACCTAGCAAGATCGGAGGTACCAAATGCATAAATACCTTCTCCAGAGTGAGATTATGGAGAGAGAGAGAGAGAGAGAGAGAGAGAGAGAGAGAGAGAGTCCATGTAGACCCAATATAGATATCATGACGTCGAGATCATGCCAACAAAATGCTGGCCAATAGATTTGAATATCGTTTCCATGATAATTTTTTCATGAGAGACTGAGAGGCATCAAAAGTTTTGTAGTGGCGTGGGAGTTAGGACACAGCATGGGCATACTCACGTGTTCTTCCAAGAGGACATGAGATTTATTTTGCGCAATGCTTGGCACACCGTCGCCACATGCCCTTCTCTAATTATCAGTGGCACAACCAACATACAAAGTAAAGGCTCATAAACATATAGTGAAAGATGACCCGCAAGCAAAACCATGCCTACGATTTTCCATGGCTGCGCCCCGAGCCTAGTACTGCAAGCCAGAATAGCGATATAGTAAGATTTAAGGATTATGATGGTCAACTTAAGAAATTTAGAGGCCTTCTAGTACATGTTCTAAAGCTCTAAGGCCAAAATGCTAGATATTACCATCATTTTTCTAGTTTGTACGTAATGGCGTGATAAATACTTTCTTACTGACGACAATACTTGGAGCTTTTCTTGACTTGGTCTCCAAAGCGAAAACCTATGATCTAACCTTCAACGGTTGGTTCTAGTAACTATGACATACTTGTTTGAGTTGTTGTTTTGAAGGACCAACATCCTTGTTGGTTGTTTCCAACCATGCGAGAGTCAAGCTGAAGTCCCCTCCTCCGTGCCTACGGTCTCCACAACATAATAGTTGGTCATCATATGGATTTTGTTTTTGTTTTCTAATCAGTTGGTTGTGTGCAATATCTGAATGTTGTTTCGTTTCCGTATAAATTTTAATCACTTAGATGCCTTAATTACTATAATGCAATTCATTAGAAAATTGAGGGTATGAAGGCATAATTTGCACCTTTATGTAATAATAGACACCTTTCTCTGTCACCTCATGGACTCCCTTTGTTTTTATATGTAAGGTCACTATCAGAAATACATTTCACATCTATATAAGAACACTAACACTAATTGGTAAAATAATATTATATTTTATGCCTCGTAGGATGGTGTTGATTAATGCGAATGTTGCAAGCAGCAATGAGAAAGGGACACGACATGCAATATGTTTAATTGGCCTGAGATGTGTGAGCATTGTCACGTAATTAATTGTGCTATTTATTGGTTAGTTTTTATTTTCTTGATACGTGTAATGTTAGTTTGTAGCTTTATATACAAAAACAGATGGAGTACATATTATAGTTTAGAGATAATACTGAACACATTGTATATCAAGGGAGCAAATAAATATAGGTACAAAAACATATGATTTTGTGGAGACAAGAACTCTTCATTGTATTAATTTGAACCTGTAGTAGTTCCCAAGTATTTGATGGACTTATGCTCATGCCAAGATATCTCTACTACTTAAAAAGACTAAAGTGGTTCCTTATTCTGCCATCACAATACGTTTGTCGTTTCTTTCGTCGTCGCGCTTCCTTGTCCGTCGTCCACATGGGCCAGGCCCAATGAAACCCACAGTCCATCGACCTCCTTATCCTCCATCTTCCCCGCATCGCCGAAGACGGCGCCGAGTGCCCCCGATCCAGCGCGCCCCCCTCCGTCCTGCTCCGTCATGGCCTCCTCGCCACCCGGATCAACTCCGCATCCTGCGCTACCACGACGGTCCAGGAGGTGTGCACCCGCCTCTTGCACAGATTCCCTGTCCCCGTACTTAGGTCTGCGATATGCGGAGCGCTCAAGGCGGCTTCCGATTTGCTCGTTGGTCTGGAACTAGAGCACGAGGCCCCACTCTTCCGCCTGTTGCGTTGCCTTGCCGTCAATCTAAGATGGCGCTCGCTACTGCCTTGACGAATGGGGAGGTGGAATTTGCGGCGGCGGCTGGGCGGAACATGGAGGGTGGATCGATGACGGAGGACGAGGGGTTGAAGATCTTTGAGGTATCCCCGGGGGTCGTGCGTCAGCTGCTGTTTCAGTTGCTGAGGTTCGACATGGCCGCCGCCTCCTGCACCTGCACACATACGCCTCCACCGGTCCACCACTTACCGAGGTATTTTGACAGAAATTAGGATACTGCAATCATGCTACTGTTTCGAGATATTGTTTCCCACGAAAATCGCTGATCTAACAACCAAGAATCTAGCAAACACATGTTGATCTACAATTAGGATACTACAGGTTGTTCATTCAGAAATTGAAATCACAAACTGAATTGAATACAGTTGCTTTGAGTGCTTGTTTATGTGCACGAACTACCACCATGTCCACCCACAGAAGGATAACCAGCATTAGGGAATTCTGCAGTCAAATCAGATACCATTTGCACACCGCTGAACTGAATCGTGAATTGTTTCGCTTAGTATCATCTGGTGTTTGGAATTGTGTTACTGATACACATTGTTTTTGCACTGTGATATTTCCCTAATGCAACTGCGGGGTGGGATCAGCGACCGAAAACCAAAGGGAGAAGGTGGTCTGCTTAGAGGTCAGAGGGGTAAAGGAGGAGACATGAGGTAGAGGAGAGCAAGGCCGGTCGATGCCGAGATAGACACGGAGTACGGGATCTGCATGGAGCTGAACAGCAATGTCATGCTGCCCAACTATATCCACGAAATGTGCTAATGCTTGCTGGGAGTAAGTAGTAATAACTATGAATATTACTGACGTCCCAAAGGATGGTGCTAATGCTTGAGAAAATCTGATTCAGTTGAGAATGTTTCTTTGCACGAATAATGTTTCTTATACTGAGCGTATCTTAGTTCCTTGTACTGCAATAAACACCAGATTGGTCCTACTCATATATTTCTTTAGTGCGACGCCTTAATATCTAAAATACAACTTTGTATAAAAACTGACTTTTGATATTGCATCTAAGCGTTGTCAATATATGTCAACTTGTTGTTGGAGATATGCCCAAGAGGCAATAATAAAAGTGGTTATTATATATCTTTATGTTTATGATAAAAGTTTATATACCATGCTATAATTGTATTAACTGAAACATTGATACATGTGTGATATGTAAACAACAAAGAGTCCCTAGTAAGCCTCTTAACTAGCTTGTTGATTAATAGATGATTAGTTTCATAATCATGAACATTGGATGTTATTAATAACAAGGTTATATCATTATATGAATGATGTAATGGACACACCCAATTAAGCGTAGCATAAGATCACGTCATTAAGTTATTTGCTATTAGCTTTCAATACATAGTTACCTAGTCCTTATGACCATGAGATCATGTAAATCACTTATACCGGAAAGGTACTTTGATTACATCAAACGCCACTGCGTAAATGGGTGGTTATAAAGGTGGGATTAAGTATCCGGAAAGTATGAGTTGAGGCATATGGATCAATAGTGGGATTTGTCCATCCCGATGACGGATAGATATACTCTGGGCCCTCTCGGTGGAATGTCGTCTAATGTCTTGCAAGCATATGAATAAGTTCATAAGAGACCACATACCACGGTACGAGTAAAGAGTACTTGTCAGGAGACGAGGTTGAACAAGGTATAGTGTGATACCGATGATCAAACCTCGGACAAGTAAAATATCGCGTGACAAAGGGAATTGGTATCGTATGTGTATGGTTCATTCGATCACTAAAGTCATCGTTGAATATGTGGGAGCCATTATGGATCTCCAGGATCCCGCTATTGGTTATTGGTCGGAGTGAGTACTCAACCATGTCCGCATAGTTCGCGAACCGTAGGGTGACACACTTAAAGTTGGATGTTGAAATGGTAGTACTTGAATATGGAATGAAGTTGGAATATTTGTTCGGAGTCCCGGATGTGATCCCGGACATCACGAGGAGTTCCGGAATGGTCCGGAGAATAAGATTCATATATAGGATGTCATTTTATGTGAATAAAATGATGCGGAAGGTTCTATGGAAGGTTCTAGAAGGTTCTAGAAAAGTCCGGAAGAAACCACCAAGGAAGGTGGAGTCCACATGGGACTCCACCTCCATGGCGGCCAACCCTAGTGGGGGAGGAGTCCCAAGTGGACTCCCCCTTAGGGGCCGGCCACCCCCCTATGGAAGGTGGAATTCCCACCTCTAGTGGGAGGGAAAGTTTCCCACCATATGGAAGGTTTTGGTTTGGGTCTTATTCGAAGACTTGGACACAAACACTTGGGATCCACCTATATAATGAGGGGCCAAGGGAGGGGGCCACCCCAAGACCACAAGCTGGCCGCCCCCATAGAGTGGCCGGCCACCCCCTCCCAAACCCTAGCTTTGCTCCTCCACTTCATATTGCCCGCATAGCTTAGCGAAGCTCCGCCGGACTTCTACACCGCCACCGACACCACGCCGTCGTGCTGTCGGATTCAAGAGGAGCTACTACTTCCGCTGCCCGCTGGAACGGGAGGTGGACGTCGTCTTCATCAACAACCGAACGTGTGACCGAGTACGGAGGTGCTTTCGTGGCGCCGGAACCGATCGTGATCAAGATCTTCTACGCGCTTTTGCAAGCGGCAAGTGAACGTCTACCGCAGCAACAAGAGCCTCCTCTTGTAGGCTTTGGAATCTCTTCAAGGGTGAGTCTCGACAATCCCCTCGTTGCTACCGTCTTCTAGATTGCATCTTGGCTTGGATTGCGTGTTCGCCGTAGGAAAATTTTGTTTTCTATGCTACGTTATCCTACAGTGGTATCAGAGCCGTGTCTATGCATAGATGGTTGCACGAGTAGAACACAATGGTTTGTGGGCGTTGATGCTCTTGTTATCTTTAGTTGAGTACTTTGCATCTTTGTGGCATAGTGGGATGAAGCGGCTCGGGCTAACTTTACATGACCGCGTTCATGAGATTTGCTCCACGCTTGACATGCAACTTGTATTGCATAAGTGGCTTTGCGGGTGTCTGTCTCTCCTACTATAGTGAAGATTCAATTTACTCTTCTATTGACAACACTAGTATCACCGTTGTGGTTCATGTTCGTAGGTAGATTGGATCTTGCTCGAAAACCCTAAACCACGTAAAATATGCAAACCAAATTAGAGAACGTCTAACTTGTTTTTGCAGGGTTTGGTGATGTGATATGGCCATAATGTGATGATGAATATGTATGAGATGATCATTATTGTATTGTGGCAACCGGCAGGAGCCTTATGGTTGTCTTTAAATTTCATGTTGAGTAGTATTTCAAAGTAGTTGTAATAGTTGCTACATGGAGGACGATCATGAAGACGGCGCCATTGACCTTGGTGCTTCGCCGACGATGATGGAGATCATGCCCGTTGATGATGGAGATCATGTCCGTGCTTTGAAGATGAAGATCAAAGGCGCAAAGACAAAAGGGCCATATCATATCACATATGAACTGCATGTGATGTTAATCCTTTTATGCATCTTATTTTGCTTAGATCGCGACGGTAGCATTATAAGATGATCCCTCTCACTAAAATCTCAAGATAATAAAGTGTTCATTCTTAGTAGCACCGTTATCAAGTCTTATCGTTTCGAAGCATCTCGTGATGATCGGGTGTGATAGATTCGATAAGTACATATAACGGGTGCAAGACAGTTTTGCACATGCGGATACTAAGGTGGCCTTGACGAGCCTAGCATGTAAAGACATGGTCTCGGAACACGTGATACCGAAAGGTAGAGCATGAATCATATGATTGATATGATGAACACTTTGAGTGTTCGCCATTGAAATTACATCTTGTCTCGTGATGATCGGGCATAGGTGTGATGGATTTGGTTCGTGTGATCACTAAGACAATGCGAGGGATATTGTTTTGAGTGGGAGTTCACCTAGATTTTTAATTATGTAGAATTAAAATTTGAACTCAATTTGTCATAAACTTAGTCTAAACTATTGCAAATATGTTGTAGATATGGCGTCCTCAATCAATTTTAACCAGTTCCTAGAGAAAGAAAAGCTTAAGAGCAACGGTAGCAACTTCACCGACTGGTTCCGTCATGTGAGGATCTTCCTCAATGGCGGAAATCTGCAATATGTGCTTGATGCACCGCTAGGTGACCCTCCTGCAGAAACTGAAACCGATGAAGTAAAGAATGTTTACATGACTCGGAAAACTCGGTACTCTCAAGTTCAGTGTGCCATCTTATGCAGTCTGGAATCCGATCTTCAAAAACGTTTTGAGCACCACGATCCTCATGAGTTGATAAAAGAGTTGAAGACTATTTTTGAAACTCATGCGGCCGTGGAATGCTATGAAGCATCGAAACACTTTTTCAGCTGTATGATGGAAGAAGGCAGCTCCATTAGTGAGCACATGCTCGTTATGACCGGGCATGCGAAGAAACTCAGTGACTTGGGAATAGCGATTCCTAACAGACTGGGGATTAATCGTGTCCTTCAATCACTGCCACCAAGTTACAAGAACTTTGTGATGAACTACAATATGCAGAACATGAACAAGGAGTTTCCTGAACTCTTTGGCATGCTAAAAGCTGCTGAGATTGAGATCAAGAAAGAGCACCAAGTGTTGATGGTCAACAAGACCACCAGCTTCAAGAAACAGGGCAAGTCTAAAGGGAAGAACAAGAAGAGTGGCAAGAAAGCTGACACGCCTCCTGTGAAACCTAAGTCTGGCCCTAAGCCTGATGCTGAGTGTTATTACTGCAAGGAGAAGGGACACTGGAAGCGTAATTGCTCCAAGTATTTGGCGGATCTGAAGAGCGGCCTTGTCAAGAAGAAGAAAGAAGGTATATCTGATATACATGTTATAGATGTTTATCTCACTAGTTCTCGTTCTAGTACCTGGGTATTTGATACTGGTTCGGTTGCTCATATTTGTAACTCGAAACAGGAACTAAAGAATAAACGACAACTGCTGAAAGATGAAGTGACGATGCGCGTTGGAAACGGATCCAAGGTCAATGTGATCGCAGTCGGGACACTTCCTCTACATCTACCTTGGGATTAGTTTTAAGCCTAAATAATTGTTATTATGTACCCGCGTTGAGCATGAACATTATATCAGGATCTTGTTTAATGCAAGACGGTTATTCATTCAAGTCTGAGAATAATGGTTGTTCTATTTTTATGAATAATATCTTTTATGGTCGAGCACCACAAAAGAATGGCTTATTTCTGTTAGATCTCGATAGTAGTAATACGCATATACATAACATTGATGCTAAGCGAATTAAATTAAATGATAATTCTACTTATATGTGGCACTGTCGTCTTGGTCATATTGGAGTGAAACGCATGAAGAAACTCCATACCGATGGATTACTTGAATCACTTGACTTTGAGTCACTTGATAGATGCGAAGCATGTCTGATGGGAAAAATGACTAAGACTCCATTCTCGGGTATGATGGAGCGAGCTACTGACTTATTGGAAATCATACACAGATGTATGTGGACCAATGAGTGTAGCATCGCGCGGTGGTTATCGTTATGTTCTAACCTTCACGGATGATTTGAGTAGATATGGGTATATCTATTTAATGAAACATAAATCCGAAACTTTCGAGAAGTTTAAGGAATTCCAAAGTGAAGTAGAAAATCAACGTAACAAGAAGATTAAATTTCTACGATCTGATCGCGGAGGTGAATATCTGAGTTATGAGTTTGGCATGCATTTAAAGAAGTGCGGAATACTTTCACAATTGACACCGCCGGGAACACCACAACGAAACGGTGTGTCCGAACGTCGTAATCGAACTCTCTTAGATATGGTTCGTTCTATGATGTCTCTTACTGATTTGCCGTTATCATTTTGGAGTTATGCATTAGAGACAGCCGCATTCACTTTAAATAGAGCACCATCAAAATCCGTTGAAACGACACCGTATGAATTATGGTTTAATAAGAAACCTAAGTGTCGTTCCTAAAAGTTTGGGGTTGCGAAGCCTATGTAAAAAAGTTACAACCGGACAAGCTAGAACCCAAAGCGGAGAAATGCGTCTTCATAGGATACCCTAAGGAAACTATAGGGTACACTTTCTATCACAGATCCGAAGGCAAGATCTTTGTTGCTAAGAACGGAACCTTTCTTGAGAAAGAATTTCTCACTAAAGAAGTGACTGGAAGAAAAGTAGAACTCGATGAGATTGAAGAATCTCTACTCGTTGATCAGAGTAGCGCAGTACCGGAAAATGTTCCTGTACCACCTACACCGGCAACAGAGGAAGCTAATGATAATGATCATGAAACTTCAAATGAGACAGCTACTGAACCTCGCAGATCGACAAGGGATCGTGCCACTCCAGATTGGTATGATCCTTGTCTAAATGTCATGATTGTGGATAACAATGATGAAGACCCCGACGTATGAAGAAGCGATGATGAGCCCAGATTCCAACAAATGGCAAGAAGCCATGAAATCCGAAATGGGATCCATGTATGATAACAAAGTATGGACTTTGGTAGACTTACCTGATAGCCGCAAGGCTGTCGAGAATAAATGGATCTTCAAAAGAAAAACAGATGCTGATGGTATACTGTCTATAAAGCTCGACTTGTCGCAAAGGGTTTCCGACAAATTCAAGGTGTTGACTACGATGAGACTTTCTCACCTGTAGCGAAGCTAAAATCTGTGAGGATTTTGTTAGCAATAGCTGCATTTTTCGATTATGAGATTTGGCAGATGGATGTCAAAACGGCGTTCCTTAATGGAGACATTGAGGAAGAGTTGTATATGGTACAACCCAAAGGTTTTGTTGATCCTAAAAATGCTGACAAAGTATGCAAACTTCAGCGTTCAATCTATGGACTGAAGCAAGCATCGAGAAGTTGGAACCGACGTTTTGATAAGGTGATCAAAGACTTCGGGTTTATACAGTGTCATGGAGAGGCCTGTATTTACAAGAAAGTGAGTGGGAGCTCTGTAGCATTCCTGATATTATATGTAGATGACATATTATTGATTGGGAATGATATAGAACTATTAAGCAGTGTAAAGGGTTATTTGAATAATAGTTTTTCAATGAAAGACCTTGGTGAAGCATCATACATATTAGGCATCAAGATTTATAGAGATAGATCAAGACGTCTAATAGGGCTATCACAGAGTACATACCTGGACAAGATTCGAAGAAGTTTAGAATGGACGAAAGTAAGAAAGGATTCTTACCTATGTTACCAGGCAAGGTCTTGAGTAAGACTCAAGGACCGGCTACGGCAGAAGAAAGAGAAAGGATGAGTCAGATCCCCTATGCCTCGGCGAGGCTCTATCATGTATGCCATGCTATGTACAAGACCGGATATAGCACATGCTGTTAGTTTGACTAGCAGATATCAAAGTGATCCAGGGATAGAACACTGGACAGCGGTCAAGAATATCCTGAAGTACTTGAAAAGAACTAAGGATATGTTTCTTTGTTATGGAGGTGACCAAGAGCTCGTTGTAACAAGTTACACCGATGCAAGTTGGAACACTGATCCTGATGACTCTAAGTCACAATCTGGGTACGTGTTTATATTGAATGGTGCTGCGATAAGCTGGGCAAGCTCGAAGCGTGCACGTGGCGAAATCCTCAACAGAATCGGAGTACATAGCTTCATCAGAAGCGGTATGGATGAAGAGGTTCATTGTAGAGCTCGGTGTGGTTCCTAGTGCATTGGACCCATTTGTCATCTACTGTGATAACATGGGTGCCATCGCCAATGCACAAGAGCCAAGGTCACACAAGAGGCTGAAGCATATCAAGCTGCGTTACCACTCGATTCGCGAGTACATCGAAGATGGAGAAGTAAAGATTTGCAAAGTACACACTGATCTGAATGTAGCAGATCCGTTGACTAAAGCTCTCCCTAGGGCAAAGCATGACCAACACCAGAATGCCATGGGTGTTAGGTACCTTACTATGTAATCTAGATTATTGACTCTAGTGCAAGTGGGAGACTGTTGGAGATATGCCCAAGAGGCAATAATAAAAGTGGTTATTATATATCTTTATGTTTATGATAAAAGTTTATATACCATGCTATAATTGTATTAACTGAAACATTGATACATGTGTGATATGTAAACAACAAAGAGTCCCTAGTAAGCCTCTTAACTAGCTTGTTGATTAATAGATGATTAGTTTCATAATCATGAACATTGGATGTTATTAATAACAAGGTTATATCATTATATGAATGATGTAATGGACACACCCAATTAAGCGTAGCATAAGATCACGTCATTAAGTTATTTGCTATTAGCTTTCAATACATAGTTACCTAGTCCTTATGACCATGAGATCATGTAAATCACTTATACCGGAAAGGTACTTTGATTACATCAAACGCCACTGCGTAAATGGGTGGTTATAAAGGTGGGATTAAGTATCCGGAAAGTATGAGTTGAGGCATATGGATCAATAGTGGGATTTGTCCATCCCGATGACGGATAGATATACTCTGGGCCCTCTCGGTGGAATGTCGTCTAATGTCTTGCAGGCATATGAATAAGTTCATAAGAGACCACATACCACGGTACGAGTAAAGAGTACTTGTCGGAGACGAGGTTGAACAAGGTATAGTGTGATACCGATGATCAAACCTCGGACAAGTAAAATATCGCGTGACAAAGGGAATTGGTATCGTATGTGTATGGTTCATTCGATCACTAAAGTCATCGTTGAATATGTGGGAGCCATTATGGATCTCCAGATCCCGCTATTGGTTATTGGTCGGAGTGAGTACTCAACCATGTCCGCATAGTTCGCGAACCGTAGGGTGACACACTTAAAGTTGGATGTTGAAATGGTAGTACTTGAATATGGAATGAAGTTGGAATATTTGTTCGGAGTCCCGGATGTGATCCCGGACATCACGAGGAGTTCCGGAATGGTCCGGAGAATAAGATTCATATATAGGATGTCATTTTATGTGAATAAAATGATGCGGAAGGTTCTATGGAAGGTTCTAGAAGGTTCTAGAAAAGTCCGGAAGAAACCACCAAGGAAGGTGGAGTCCACATGGGACTCCACCTCCATGGCCGGCCAACCCTAGTGGGGGAGGAGTCCCAAGTGGACTCCCCCAGGGGGCCGGCCCCCTATGGAAGGTGGAATTCCCACCTCTAGTGGGAGGGAAAGTTTCCCACCATATGGAAGGTTTTGGTTTCGGGTCTTATTCGAAGACTTGGACACAAACACTTGGGATCCACCTATATAATGAGGGGCCAAGGGAGGGGGCCGGCCACCCCAAGACCACAAGCTGGCCGCCCCCATAGAGTGGCCGGCCACCCCCTCCCAAACCCTAGCTTTGCTCCTCCACTTCATATTGCCCGCATAGCTTAGCGAAGCTCCGCCGGACTTCTACACCGCCACCGACACCACGCCGTGCTGTCGGATTCAAGAGGAGCTACTACTTCCGCTGCCCGCTGGAACGGGGAGGTGGACGTCGTCTTCATCAACAACCGAACGTGTGACCGAGTACGGAGGTGCTTCGTGGCGCCGGAACCGATCGTGATCAAGATCTTCTACGCGCTTTGCAAGCGGCAAGTGAACGTCTACCGCAGCAACAAGAGCCTCCTCTTGTAGGCTTTGGAATCTCTTCAAGGGTGAGTCTCGACAATCCCCTCGTTGCTACCGTCTTCTAGATTGCATCTTGGCTTGGATTGCGTGTTCGCCGTAGGAAAATTTTTGTTTTCTATGCTACGTTATCCTACACTTGTAACTATGACTTTCTAATGTTTAGGCCACAATCTTCTGCCTAGGCATGTTAACACACTTACTTCAGCTTTTCATTTGGACTTATTGTCTGCTTGCAACGGAGCAAATACTACAATGCAATTTTACGTCTCAGCTGAGGGGTTGCATTTTTTTCTTATGTCAGTTTCTTTGCAGCTCAACCAGTAGGCCCTTTTGGTACAGTGAAATAAAACTACCCTGGTTATGTCTGAAGGAATATTTTCAGCCTCTAACTAGCTAGCGGCTAGATATGAGAAGCAAAGGAACTATTGTTTAGTCCATATAGTAATTGTTAAGCTTCATGCACTAGCCACTTGAACCAAAAGTCCGAACTGATGGAAAGGGCTAGGCAATCCACATATACACTTCACAACACCCCCACTCGTGTGACGGGAGAAGAGAAAGTCAACACGTGAAAGAAGAAGAGCACACCGAAACAGCGGTGGCTAAAGAGGGGGGCAACAACAATTTTTAGGCTTAATTGCGAAAAAGCAAGGATTTGAACTCAAGACCTGGGGCTCTGATACCATGTTAAGCTTCATGCACTAGCCACTTGAACCAAAAGTCCGAACTGATGGAAAGGGCTAGGCAATCCACATATACACTTCACAACAGTAATATCTGCAAATTAGTAAGTAGAAACACTTTTCTACTTACCACTCATCGATTGCCTTAAGCTCATTATTTAGGCAGGGTGCAATGCCTATCTCAAAGTTACACAAGAAATAATGAGCTTAATTGTCAGGACCTTCTATAGAGTTTTCCACAAAAATACTATTATGCAAATACAAGAAGTAGGACATGATCCAAAAGTAGGTGTTTTATGGTTCCCTTTCATTCATACCCAATGAACCCTGTGATGTACTTATTGCCATCTGTTCTAAAAGACATCTCATAATTAAACATTAGAGAAATTATGCAGTATACATTTATGTTGTAAAATAGTCTCACTTTCTCTATTCTAAAAATAGCGTGAACATGGACTTATTTTGGGGCCATTTATTCGGATTTACTCAGAACTCCTAACCCTAGACTAGACTCTTCAAGTACAAGCATGTGTGAGCTAGGAAGTGTGGATCATGACCTCCAGCAGGCCGGTGATTCCAATGCAATAATAGATTAAGACCTTGAACAAAAATTCTACAGGCCTGTGAAATGCTTTGATTCAGCGGGACTAGAAAGCACACAATGGCCACTATCTGTCAGTTGATTCACCCTTCACCGTCTGCCAGTTTGCATCCCACTATAATGTACAACATGGGGATCAAATACCAATGCAGAAACCACGGCCACCCGGTGATTGTAGCAGCGCCTGTTACAGGCTTTGGACATGATTTGAATGCGATACATCACTTCTCCAGAGTATTGTATCGCTTGAATCAGTCAATCTTGGAAATTCAATGGTTAGTGTTATTGCAACCACTTTTGGCCTTTGAAGGATTAGGTTTTGATGCTTGATCTACAGTCTACACACCACTGCTCACTCCTGGTTAATTACTACTCATGAACTATTCTCCATGCACCCTTTTGTCTCACATGTGTAGTGACATAAGTTTCGGAATAATTCACCTTGAAATTAAAATAGTGCTTTGCTCCTGAAGTTTAACATAAATTATTCAGTAGACTTGTCATGCGTAGCTTAATCTTATTTGCACATCTTGTGAAAAAAATCTTCTAGGTATTATACCTTCGCTACTAATTTTTTGCCATTTTGTATTGTAGACCACCTTCAAGATTTTGTATCATCTTTCAGGTTCTATGTTTTTACATGTTTGCATTTGGCTAAATTATCATATAACTTCTAGCATTAGTCGCAAATGGGAGTGCAATCTGAAAATTAGATGATGACAGGGTCTGCAATAATAGTCAAATTCTGAATTTTATATCCCTAGAATCTAGATGTATTATTCATGTTATGTGTTATTTTTCAGGCTCACTCTTGGTTTGTTTGTTGGTAGGGGGTCTTGGTCAAGAGTCAGGGCTCCATTGTTCAAAAGGTAATAACCGAGAATTCATGGATTATATGTAATTTCTCGGATGATATATGCCAATAGTAGTTACTCAAACATAAAATGAGAAATTTTAGTGTTAGATTTAATGAAGTGATTCGGTTTGATTTTATTATTTTCCTTTGCACATTTTGTTCAAAATGGAAGTGCCAGTCCCCAATTGTATTGTCTAGACTCTGGGGTGGAGTAGTTGAATAAGCCACTTTGTTTTCCCCCTTTTTGCAGCCCTAGAATGATGCATCAGGTAGCATATGAAAGAATGGAGCATGCATAGCTTATGCCACATGTATTTGTGTAGCTAAGCAATCTTAAGCATTGGTAACGGGTTCTCAAATTAGAAAGATGTTATAGCATCGTACAAGATAGATTATAGAGTAGTCTAGATTTGATATGTGTATGAACTCCACTGGTGATTGTGGCCTTTCAATCATATGTAGCATTTCATCTATTGTTGCAGTTACAGAGTTGGAACTTGGAAGGATCAAAATCTCCACTAATATAAAAAGACACAGAGGGTGGTGATCCAAACGATCTCAGCCATAGATCATCCATCCAACGCTACAAACAAGGACGGACACTCCCTGGCGGACTGGAACCTCTCACGATCAGAAATCCAGCCAACGATTGAACCACGCTGGCGTACTGGAAGCTCTGGCGCTAAAAAAAAAACTTTCGTCAACAGAATTGAACGTAACCGCACCAGACGTGCGCCCACGCACGACGCACGACGCCTCCGTTGCCGTCACCACCGGCCTGTCGCCGCCGTGCTTCATCGCGCCAGCTGCGCCGATTCCGTCCAGCGCTTTTGCCAACAGCGACCACTGGCACTGCAGCAACGGCTGCCGTCATCCAGTCGTCGCGCTTCTGTCGCGCACGGCCGCCTGATCGGCTGCCGTCATCCAGTCGTCGCGCTTCTGTCGCGCACGGCCGCCTGATCGTCACCGTGGGGCGCCGACCACCTCCGCCGAGATCTCTGCGCCGCGGGGTGCCGGCCGCCGCCACTGCGCCATCGTCCGCCTTCCATCGTCGTCCAAACGTCCGGCCATCCGTCCACAAATCGACGACAGCCGCCTAAGGAGGAGCCAACGCTGCATCACTGCAGCTTCTTTTCAAATTTGAGGCCTGCAAAATCACAGGTTTGTTACAATTGCAAGACGCTTCCATTTATTTTGCAACAGATAGTTGCTATAGACATGCAGATTTTGAACAAAGTAATAAGTGCCTACCAAATATGAATATGAATTGATACTGCGCTTGGACGTAGTTCATAACTGAATATGAATTGATACTGCCCTTCGACTTAATTACCGCAGCTGTAATAGTGTACAGGCACCACTTCACTTGCAGCATCTACGCACTCTCTTCGAAGAAACAAGCTCCAGGTGCAGGGAGCTCCATTAAGCACCAGGTTAAATTAAATGACTCAATGTCAACAATAAAAATGCACTGCTAATTCTATGTTTTCCATGGTCAATATTATCTGAGTATAATTTAAACCAGAGCTGTAGTTGTTGAACTAATTGTTACTTACTTTTCATACAGACGAAGCACAAGATCATAATGTCATCTTCTAGCCACCATCCATTGCAGGACATAACTAACACGAAAGTACAAGGTAGATAACATGAACCTATATTATGTCATTTATACAAGAACATTGTGAACCATTACACAGCTGCAGATCCTAATGAAGCCAAAAAGCAAAGAGATAGAGAGAGGTATGCAAAAAATAAAGATGACATTTCAAAACGCCGGCGCGAAGCACGGGAGTTAAAAAAAAGGCCAACAGACCCAGGGCTTGCTGAAAACACCTTATGTCATTCTCAAACTACTGGGCACATCGATGTCACCCAACAGCAGTACAGAGCACCTGCAGGAGGTAATGTGTTCTAATATATTCCTATATTGCAAAATTATATACGGAATTCTGATATTTTTTTCGAGAATGTAATTGTAGATAAGGATCCAATAGTTGAGCAAACCAAGCCATCTATGATGACCACTATATCTGATTCATCACAATTATTAGGTGCAAAATCTTTGTTAAGTGTGGACAATGAGTCCAAAGGTATGTAACATCAACCTAAAACATCATATATATATATAATTAGTTTCAGGCTCTGGTGATTTTTGTCCTAAAGAGGTAGTATATGCAGACCCTAAAGAGCTCAAGAGGCAGAGGGATAGGGAACGCTATGCAAAAAATAAAGATGAAATTTTAAAGCGCCGCCGCCAATCCCGAGAGCTCAAAAAGCAATCAACAGTCCGTATGAATGACGAAAACATGGACCCTGCAGGTCTTCTCTTCTAAACTGACATCATTACTATTCCGTGTTTTCGTAATACAGATTATGGTACATTGCTGAACTAGGTGTTGCAAAATGTTCATAGGTATGGCTACAGTTGTACAGCAAATAGATGCATCCCACAATTCACACACAGGTTCTGCACAATTACATGAGTCCGGAGCTTTGCATATTATCAAGGCTGCAACTCGGAGTGATGTTAATTCTGGGCAAATGTCTAAAGCTTCTACGGAAATTTTAGGGAGCTCACAGCATACTCCACTAAGCAACATAACTAACTACCATATAAATGGTACATAACCAGCATTAAATTTAAATACTTTACTGCATAAATTTTTGACATGACATCACAACCTAATTGTTTTCACGTTGTATACTACTTTAGCTGTTATACGGATCGGGTCTGCATACTCCCAGATGTCCAACGATCTTCACATGCCGTGCAACGAGTCAGCTATGTTCGACGACGATAGCAGTGATTGGCTACACAAAAATGATGCATACATGCGGAAAGTGTCTACATCTTCCGGGTTGCATGGCCAAGACAGCTTCGTAACGAACAGTTCGTATTCTGAGAAGAAACGACAACGTGATTGTTCTGAAGAGACACGACAGCGCCATAGGGAACGGTACTCATTAATGCCAGATGGACAGAGGCATGCACGGTTGCAGAAGAACCGTGATTATAAAATATCCACTCGGGAAACCAGGTCAGTATCTAGCAAGGGGTGATTATAAAATATCCACTCGGGAAACCAGGTCAGTATCTAGCAAGGATGACATTGTAGCGGCCACAATCTCCTTGCCATGCACACCTATCATACATGCAGAACCCTCAGCAAACCGGCAAACTGGTATTGTTGGCCCCCTTGTACATACTTTATGACCTGCTGTTGGCATGCTAATTATGATATTTCCTGACATTTTGTTGCATCTTCCAGGTGAACCTCACACAAACAGCAATGAGGACGCCGATCCGTCGGGGATTTTTGAGCCAACTGAACAAGATGTTGTTTTCGCAGGTAAAATTGCAGACTTTGTTTACACATAAAAATGTTTTACCTGTTTAAAAATGATTCTCTCACAGATAACTTGGAAACCATGCAAGAGGAGGAACAAACAATACAGGATGATGACGAGGAGTGCAGGATTTTTAGTGGTATAGGTAAATTACGCCAGAGAATAAATTTATTGCCTCTAAAATTCTAATATAATATTGTGGCACATCTATTTTACTCCTAATTATATCTGTGTGCAGGGGATGTGTTCGATTCTTACAGAGTGGCAACTGATGTTCCTCAAGGCAAACAGAATGATGATCCTTATGACTTCGTGTACCACAATCTACCAAAGAAGCATCATGTTTTGAAGCCAGTCAATGACTGCATATATTGTGGAGCAATGAGGCTCCAATATGAGGGCCCCGCGTTCTGTTGCCGAAAAGGAAAAGTCAAGATAGCTACCCCTGAAGTTCCTCAAGAGTTGCGCCGGTTGTTTCAAGTCAGGTTGATGCTGATGCAAAATATTTCAGAAAACACATACGATATTTCAACACCCACTTCTCCTTCACAAGGCTTGGAGTCACCCTTGATAAGACAGTCAGCACTGCGGCGAGAACCGGTGTGTATACATTTGTAGCACAAGGAGCAATGTATTATAAGATGGACGATCTGGTGCCTGGTGGTCAAGGACCTAGACATCTCCAACTCTACTTCTATGATACGGATGAAACATTGGAACATAGAGTAAAGCGCTCTCCAGACCTTGATATCAATATCATACGGAAGATTCTGGAGATACTAGAGGACAACCCATATGTGCAGACCTTTAAGAGCATTGGATCCGTTCCGAACCTAGAAGAATATAGGATATCCCTTAACACAGATATAAGGCTGGACCAGCGAAGGTACAATGCCCCCACAGCTTCCCAGGTTGCAGCAATGTGGGTTGAAGGGAGTGACCCACAAAACACTTTTGATAGGCAAGTTGTCCTCTATGGAAAAGGGGACCGTCCTATTTTTATTAGAGCTTACTATGGTTGCTATGATCCTTTGGCGTATCCATTATTTTTCCCGAGAGGGGAGACGGGATGGAACCGCTGGATACCATATGAGACACCACCTAAAGTCGGTCAAGAGGACAACGACGATGACATCGAGCGTGAAGACTTGCAAGGTCTAGGTCGGAGTTCAAATGTACTTCTGGAACAAAACACGGATGAGGTAGCAGGTAATTATCCGCATGCTTTCAACTTGTTTGGCATTTTATTCTTTGTTTCTGGAGATCAGCAACCAATCATTTCATTATCCATGTTCTAGCTGATGAAGAGGACCACGATGATGATGCAACCGGAGGGTCCAGAAAATTTGTTAGGGCAAGGGAGTACTACTGCTTCAAGCTACAAGTCAGAAAAGGACTTTTTAACATTATATTGTTCGGTGCACGTGGGTTCCAGCAATGGGCAGTCGACATGTACATCAAGATGGAGACTATGAGACTTGATTTCTTCTCTGATCCTAAGAATCAAAAGCGCATTCGTGCTGATCTATACCAGGTATCATGTTGTTCTCCGTTTCCATTTTATATTACACACGCATCGCCCCTTACACATTTAAAAATACCGTGCTAAATGATGTTTTGATTGATTTATTTTCTTAAGGGTGTTGTTGATGTCATGGATGCTGGAGAGACACGTGGTTGTCGGGTTGGTAAGAGAATCGTGCTTCCGAGGACTTTTCCAGGAGGTGATAGAGACATGCAGCGAAGATTCCTTGATGCGATGGCGATAGTCCAACGGTTCAGGAAGCCTGATTACTTTATCACAATGACTTGCAACCCGCACTGGGAGGAGATTACATCCAGACTTGAACCCGGGCAGACACCACAAGACCGTCCAGACCTTGTGGCGAGAGTATACAGGGCCAAATTGCGAAGTATGAAGGATCTCTTGATAAAAAAACAGTACTTTGGTGAGGTTGTTGCATATGTCCATGTTACCGAGTTTCAAAAGAGGGGGCTGCCACACGAGCACATGCTTCTGATCATGAGCTCGGATAGCAAGCTAACAAACCCTGACGGATACGACAAGGTGATTTCAGCAGAACTTCCTAACAAGGACAAGTACCCTGTATTGCATGCTCTGGTGGTCAAACATATGCTCCATGGACCATGTGGTGCTCTTAGGAAAAATTGTCCCTGCATGATAGATGGTCAATGTCGGTTTCGCTATCCTCGGCAGTTTTGTGATGCCACGCAACAAGGAAAGGACTCATATCCTATCTATAGGAGGAGGCACGATGGTCATCAAGTGAAGGTCAGAAGAGCAGAGCTGGATAATAGATGGGTTGTCCCATACAACCCTGGTCTGCTTATGCGGTATAATTGTCACATCAATGTTGAAGCTTGCTCTAGCATAAAGGCAGTAAAGTATTTATTCAAGTACATCTATAAAGGACATGATCGTGCCTCATTCTCAGTCGATCCAGCGGTAGAGAATGATGGTCAAGTAATCAATGAGATTAAACAATATAGGGATGCTAGGTTCGTGGGGCCACAGGAGTCTATCACCAGGATTTGCGGTTTCCCAATGTTCGGTGTCTCTCCCTCTGTTCTCCAACTGCAACTTCATTTGGAAGATATGCAGCATGGATTCAGAGATGGCGATAATCTTGATGACATCATCAACCGGCCCTCTTCTTCCAGTACCATGCTCACTGAATATTTCAAGATGAACCTGGTGGATCCTTTTGCGAGGAACTTCTTGTACAAAGAGTTCCCAGAATTCTACCGGTGGATCAAGGGTGACAAGAAGTGGCAGAAAAGAAAATTAATGGGGCGGGGGCAGATTGGAAGAATTGTCTATGCGCATCCTGCTGAAGGTGAGAGGTACTTCCTTAGAGTGCTCATGAATCATGTGAGAGGTGCAACATCATTTCAGGATTTGAAAAGTGTAAATGGCAGGCCTTGCATGACTTTCAGAGAATCATGTGAGCGAAGAGGTCTCATAGAGACCGACAAGTCAATTGATGATTGCTTGACCGAGGCAGCTACTTTCCAAATGCCGTATGCTCTAAGAAGGCTTTTTGCAACTATTCTGGTGTTCTGCGAGGTCACCCAAATCCGATCACTGTGGGAGAAGCACCTTGAGTCAATGTGTGAGGACTACCGTCGTAACCAGCCCAACAAGGCCGCACTAGAGCAGATGGTCCTTAGAGACATTAGGGATCTGGTGCATTCCATGGGAAAAAATATTAGCAGTTATGGACTCCCGGATTTGGATCTGGTGGATGATGAGTGTTCGAATGGAGATTCCAGAGAGGTACAAGAGGAGTTGTCGGTTACTTTTGACAAAGAAGACAGAAACATGTTTACATCTCTTAACAAAGAGCAGCGTGCTGGTTTTGATGAAATCTTCTCTCATGTTCTCAACAAAAGGAGCCAGATTTTCTTTGTTGATGGTCCGGGTGGCACGGGGAAGACATATCTATACAAAGCACTCCTTGCGAAGGTGCGTTCCCTAGGTCAGATAGCTATTGCTACAGCTACATCTGGCATAGCGGCATCGATCATGCCTGGTGGGCGCACCGCCCATTCCAGGTTTAAAATTCCGATTAGGCTCACAGACAGCAGCACATGCAATTTCACTAAGCAGAGTGGTACCGCAAAGCTGCTCCGTAGGGCATCTTTAATAATCTGGGACGAAGTTGCCATGACGAAGCGCCAAACTGTTGAGACACTTGATAGGTCCTTACAGGACATCATGGGATCTGATTTACCGTTTGGGGGGAAAGTCGTGGTGTTTGGAGGAGATTTTAGGCAGGTACTTCCCGTTGTAACACGTGGGACAAGAGCTCAAATCACTGATGCTACGCTACAGAGGTCTTTCTTATGGGATAAGATTAGGAAGATACGCCTCACGCGCAATATGAGGGCACAGACCGATCAGTGGTTCTCCGAGTACCTACTGAGAATAGGGAATGGAACAGAAGAGACAATTGGTGGTGACTATGTGCGTCTTCCGGATGACATTGTTATTCCTTTCACTCCTACCGACGAACCAGTGAACAAGCTTATTGAAGATGTGTTCCCATTGCTTCATGAGAACGCCACATCTAGACCCTACATGAGTGCACGTGCCATTCTTACAACGAAGAATGATCATGTGGACAATCTGAATAAAAAGATGATTGACCGATTTCCTGGCCAGGCGAAGGTATATTATAGCTTTGACTCTGTCGAGGATGATGCACGCAATAACTACCCACTGGACTATCTCAACTCACTCACTCCAAATGGCCTGCCCCCGCATGATTTGAAACTCAAAATCAATTGTCCCGTCATTCTACTCCGGAATCTCGATCCGCACAATGGGCTGTGCAATGGAACAAGACTGATGATTAGAGCATTCCAGGATAACGCAATCGACGCCGAGATTGTCGGTGGACAACATGCTGGAAATAGAGTGTTCATACCGAGGATCCCTTTGTCGCCTTCGGAGGACATTTCACTTCCTTTCAAGTTTAAGAGGAAACAGTTCCCCGTCCGGTTGAGTTTTGCAATGACCATCAACAAAGCCCAGGGGCAAACCATTCCGACCGTTGGTATTTACCTCCCAGAGCCCGTATTCTCCCATGGCCAGCTTTATGTTGCACTTTCAAGGGGTGTGTCAAGGCAGACCACTCAGATTTTGGCCAAGCCAAATATAGACATAGACCCCACTGGAAAAAGCACAAAGAACATTGTGTACAGGGATGTATTGGAGGGATAGATCACAGCCACATCCTACAAGTCAAATTCAGGGTTGACCAAATTCTGTTATATTTTGGAACACACATAAAACAAACAATCGGAGATAGACCTTGTATTTCATTGTGCTGCTACTGGTTTTCCTAAAAGACCAAGTAAAGTTAGCAGATATTTTCAAATCTCACACCATTCATGATTAGTTGATTACCCTTTAGAATGATGCCTGATGCTATGTTGGGAGGATCATACAAGTTTGTGCAACTAAAGAAGAAGACATACTAAAGTACGAACTTAATAATTCTAAATTAAAACAGTTGGTGAACACAAGCAGCTGATGTTGCACTGCACAATACCGGAGAAGAGGAAGATCCCGAGATGGATGTGGTGGAAAAAGTACAGGACACGCTAAATACCTTGACTGAGACAATGGGTTCATAACCAACACGGCAACTGAATGTCCGGTGGCATAATCAGCCTGCAGGCCCGGCGGACACGGCAGCGCTCCTCAGTTCCTGCAGTAAATTTAGAACAACATGGAGTCATGTTGACACCCTTGGATTTCAGTGCTACTAGATTTCAGGAATTCAGCAATAGATACACCTATTTTAAACTGTCAGGTTATTATTCCCAAAAGCCCGAGCAGACTCTACGGCTTCCAACCACCATGAAATCAGCTTCTCATCGAGGTCACTTGGCCAGTTAGGATGCATGTTATCATTGAAAAGTTCACAACTCCTTCAGCAGCACCTTTAGGGAGTTATCCACAATCAAAAATCACGGCATCAGCTGGGACCATTTATTTACTGTGTAGGAAACAACCTATTAACAATTTGACAAAGGGATATAAATTGCATAGATTCAACATGTGCAAATCGAATAATTGAGATTTCGCGAATGTGGAGATTAGAGGAAACTAACCTGGAGATACGTGTGAGCAGTAGGCCGCAAGCACGACATCCTCAGCGCCGTCCCTCTGCGCTTGCTGCGATTCACCGACGCTTGTCCCGCGAGAGGAGAAGGCCGGCCCTGTGGAGCCCTCCAAGGCGTGCGCGTTGGCCCCTGCCACAAATTCGATGGAGAACTCTGTCGATTTATAGCTCGGGGTCTCGCATGCCGACCTTGGCGCCGTCTGCTCTCCGCAGGATCTCCAGTGCATCCTCGGGCTCAGACTCTATGCGGCGCGAGGAAAGGGAGGCAGTGGCGGAGGCAGGCCAGGGGCTGGCCGTGAGGGGGTGGGAGGTCCTCGCCGGCGGCGGGGATGATGAGACGGGAGCTTGAGAGTTTTTTTTTTTTGAGATGGAGCTTGAGAGTTGAGAGAGAGTGAGATGGTCAGACACACGACCGATTTGTCTGATTCGGGCTTTTTTTGTTTCTTTTCGTAAGAATAAGAGACTGGCCGACTGAGCGATGTTTCTTCATGTGAACATGTGTCTCACTCGCTATCATGATATTTATTCTATGTTACATTATTATTTAAAAAACAATTTTTTCTTTGCGGATAGAACCATCGAATTAAGAGAAATATTCAACAGTACGAAGCATCCAACAAAAAAGAAAATTACAATAAAAATTCTTGAGATGGACTTTGTCTTCACCCTCCAGGCCATATTAACGGTGAGCCGCCACTGCCGCTCCTCCGTGAGCCGGCATACCGTTGTTGGTTACGGGCAGAAAGCCGCCGAACATGTCAAGAAGACAACATCTCACTCGGAGACAAAGAAGAAGGAATAAACATCGACGGAGCTCCATGGAGATCTGAAGATCCCCCAGCCAGAAGAAGCCCGCGAGAACCACATCACTCCCACAACCTTTTCAATGTCGCCGTTGAGATGGGGGTGAAGCTAGGGAGGCTTTATTGGAAAAGACGCTGCCGCCACCACCTAAGCGTCGCCTCGGCGATAGGGATCGAGATCCACCCAGCATCAATGGCTCGAAGGCCACAAAATTGTGGCAGGTCGGCGGCACGAACGGGAGGCGATCAGAAACCCTAATCGTCTCCTTGATCGCCTCATCTCCAGTTCGCGTACGTGTTCTATTTCTTGCAACGCACCACCAAAAAAGCCTTTGATAGTTTAGAGCAAAATTACTATTTTAGTGGTCTCGAAAACGAATGATGATAAGTCGGAACTTCAAAAATGGCGAAAGCAGAATCTATCCCTCAGACTTTAACATATGACACATACAGCGCTAGGACCTATCTACCGCCTCATCGAATAAAGAGTAGGTAAAAAACATTTCATTAAAATATAAATAGTATAATAAAATAAACGTTTCATTTTAAAGACGTGCATTGCACGTGCATGCTTACTAGTACAGATAAAAGGTTGACGTGATCAGTAGTTTTACTAGAGTTTACATCATCGTATCGAAAGTTGTATATTCTTATTCCTGATGGAGGCACAACCGGACACGGGTTCATTTGTTTAGTATGGTCTGGGTTAGAATGAAGAATAAATTTTAAAATAGAATGAATGTAACATTGTCACTATAAAATGCAGTTTTCCATTAGTGAATATGAATGCCAGAGTCGATGTATGATTCATTTCAATCATTTACTTTCAGATAAATATTCTCTATGTTGTTTTTAATATTTATGTGTCTAACTTTATTTTCCCATGGGTAAGGATGAAAACCGAGCGGAAACAGGCCCGAACTGAATGATATGATAAATTTTTTCACATTTTTTTTTGTAAAACAGAAAACGAATAGAGAAACCTCGGAAACAAATATTGTCAGAAATAGATGTGGACCAAATACGGTGTAGACACGGAGCAGAAATCGGATGTATGTGGGAACCAAGATACCGCTTGAATCAGAAGAAAAAAATCAAGCAACACAAGAAGCTGATCCCTAACTCTACTGTGACTGCTTAATATGCTAGGAAATAGGGGACAAATCATGGAAGCTTCCTCTCCTCAAACTAACAAAGGGATAAATGGGCCACTTTGACGGTTCGAGTTGATAAAGTCACATATTGAACTTGTTGTATTGAATCATGCACACGAAGCCGTAAAATGGAAATTCTGTAGTTGGGGGAAAGCGAATTTCTGTTCCGCATCTATTTTCTGTAGTTGGGGGAAAGCGAATTTCTGTTCCGCATCTATTTCAACGGAAAACGCCGTTCCGTCTTTGCAAAAGGAAAATTATGTTTCCTTTTTCGTATTTTCGTTCTATTTCTGTATTTTCATGAAAAAGTCAAACTTTTCGCTCTATTTTTATTCATACCCGTGGCAACGCACGGGCATTTAACTAGTTTTACATATACAACTATCAATAGTAAGCTTTTTTAAAAATCTCATCAGACCACCCAACAAACCACAGTTCCCTATTTCCCATCTTGGTCTAATGTTTAAGGTTCGGACATAATCTCACTTCCAATACCTTAAGTGAGTTATTTAGGTATCACATTTAGTATGAAATCCTACATAAGGCGGTTTGATAGTCATAGGCCTATTCAATACCATGATAATTAATATGTCCATCTGTGTAGTACATGTCCATTGTATGTATTTATTTCCGGTTGATTCTAGCTAGCTATGGTATTTATTTGGAGTCATTCTAACATTCAAAAATTGTCCAACCAACCTAACAAAGAGTTGTGCACCATGTAGTTGTAGGAGGGATGCATACTAAATCTCACATTTGCACACCATATATTTGCGAACCAATCGGACATATATAAGCTCATACGTCCTGGGGGAGATTATAGAGAGGGAGCAAGCATAGACCATTCAATAATACAAATATAGAAAACCATGACAATAAGCTATTGAGGTCATTCCAAGAGAATATCAACACATTCAAATACGACTTCCATGATAATATATTAATATTGGCACAAGAGGCATCCGTAGTTCAGTCATGGCATGCGTGTTAGAACACATTCTGTGCCTACAGAGGTATTTTTACACAAAGAGGCATGAGATGAATTTTGTGTAAGGATCAATGAACCAGAATTCAGTCTCCATCTTTTTTTTGAAAAATGTACCGTAGGGGAAGCCCCTACGGTGTAAATTTTATATTAATAAGCAACACACACTGTACAAAGTTTACAAAGCCGGTGAGATCAAGGGGGCAGAAAATGGAACAAGAAAGACATCTAACTAACAAATATATTATGCAACCAGTCAATGAGGGGTTGAACGAGGGCCGCCTTCACTTTGTATTGATGTAGCAAAAGGTCCTTTTGGAAATGAACTTTCCATCTGACAAACGATGCCGACTGTCCTTGGAAAATCAATTCATTCCTCTCTTTCCAGATATTCCATGAAGCACAAGCCAAAATTTCCATGAAACATGGACCATCAAAATTCTGCTTAACATACTTAATCCTCCTGGAGATCTGTACGCTAGTGTCCCAGTATATCCCAATGGATTCCCAACACCTCATAGCAAACTCACATTCAAAGAAAAGGTATTCCCTGGTTTCCAGAGTCGCTGCGTTGCAAAGAACACAATTTGACCCTGAATTCAGTCTCCATCACGAAGTCATAAGGATTGGCACATCCAAGAGAGAGAGAAAATGATCGCCATGAGATCATGAAAGAGGGTCGTCTCCATGGTAGGCCCGATGTGTGTTTCATGTGCACCGGGGAAGGAGCACTACCATCGTTTTTATGTAGAGTGGAAGCCTCCTTTCACATCACACCACCTCTGTAGATTATGCAATGACGCTAACACCTATCGAGCTTGCATCTGTGTTGCTTGAACCGTTTTGTGACAGCATGCTGAGAAGGATGATACGCTGCATACACCAACTAAATGATTTTAGACACACAACTGGAGACCAAAAAAGACTTAAGTTATTTTATCAAGGCAAATAAATAGAAACACAATTATGTTAATAATTGTTTAAATGTGTCTTATCCCAGTCCCACTTCCTCACGTACTGGAGCTGGCTGCACTGACTTCGTCACATCCTAGTTCACCGGCGCCGCATTGTGCACCATTTTCTTCGACATCTCCACCAACCGGTTCACCAAGGACTGCTTCACCTTCTTTGCCGACGACTAATGGGGGTGGGGGTTATCTGCTACCTCCTCGCCCTCCCCTGTGGTTCCACCTTTGCAGCTGTCATCTACCATGACATCGTCCTGTCGTAGTACTCGACATGCCGTTGGGAAAGATAGAGGTTCTGCAATGGATTCGATGGCCAAGGCGATGCATCGTAAGGCCGCCACCAATCTTGAGCCACCATGTATTAACATTTCTACTAAATCATTTATGTACTTTTCTACACCACACATTTATGTAAATTTGGATAGTGTTGGTGTCTCTTTGGGTAACTCTGAGAGGGATATTGTTGTGTCGACTAAAAGTCTAAGACATATGGAGTTTGATCGATTAAAAGTCACTCCTAAATTCTCGATAAGTCGGATACCACCCTTATAGATGATGAAGAAGAGTTGCACGCCAATATTGATGGTCATCTCCTGACACATCTCGTAGGTGAGGTATCTGAGGTTGATTTAGATGAGGCGATGTTTCAGTCCATTTATGACCTACAAGCATGTAGCCGGAAATCTAAGTTGTCTTCCACAAAGATGAGTTCTAGAACTATTAAAAAGGCTAATGTGTCAAAATCTTACATTCTTCCAAATGAATGGAATGTTTGCAAATAGCTGACGTCTTTGTGACTTGGCTAAACATTTATATATTGCTGATTGTGTTCGGGAACATAGTTTGAATTTTGTTGCTATTTCCAAAACAGGTAAAGGTGACTACTCAACAAGTCTTCTAAACCTCCTTTCAGGTGGGGCTGACTTTAATCAAGTTTCACATCCGCCGCATGGTCGTTCTGGGGTCTTACTACTAGATGTCAGATAAGATACCTTGGGTGTGTTGGTTAATTTGGGCGGAGTTTTCACATAAAACACCATATACATAATAGGTCTGATAATTTCATATGGAATCAGGTCGTTGTTTATAGATACCTTAGTGGATGGGTGAGAAATTTGACTGGGCTGCTAAAAATTTGAGAAACTCCGCTTACCATCGATTATCGATGATATTGAAGCGATCGCAGAGGTCAGACAACTGATGACACAAGAGATTGAAATGAAAATTCAATCAAACACACAGTTAGGATGACACATGTGTGAAAAGGAAATCAGGTGGTACCAACGATCTAAGGTGCGCTCAATTCATCTTGGAAGGAGATTTGAATACGAGATACTTTCATAGTGTGGCAAATGGTAGACACATGAAAAAACTCATTCATTCTCTTGTAGAGGATGAGGGTACGATTGAAGGACACAAAAAACTCAAATCGTATATAACAAACTATTGTAAAGGATTGTTTGGTGACCCTAAGGAAAATAATCTCTCGATGGATAGGAAGTCGTGGCATGCATGTTAGAACGCATTCGGTGCCTACATAGCTGTTTTTACACAAAGAGGCATGAGACTAATTTTACGAGGATCAGTGAACCAGAATTCAGCCTCCATCATAATGTCATCAGGATTGGCACAACCAATGGAGAGATAAAATGCTTGCCATCGGATCATGAAAGACGGTCGTATCCATGGTCGGCCCGATATGTGCTTCTTGTGCGCCGGGGAAGGAGCAATGCCATCGTTTTTATGTAGAGTAGCAGCCTCCTTTCACGTCACACCACATGTGTAGATTATGCAATGACGCTAACACCTCCCGAGCTTGCATCTGTGCTGCTTGAACCATCTTGTGACTACTGAGCAGGATGATACGCTGCATACACCAACTAAATGATGTTGGACACACAACGGGAGACCAAACAACACTTAAGTAGTTTTATCCATGAAAATAAACCGAAACATATTCATGTTAATACTTGTTTAGATGTGTCCTATCCCAGTCTGACTTCCTCACGACCAGAGCTGGCTGCTTTTGATGCGGCAGCAGCAACGAGTCTCACTTCGTCACGTCCAGCTTCACCGGAGCCACATTCTGCATTGTTTTCTTTAACATCTCCACCAACCGCTTCGCCAAGAACTGCTTCACCTTTTTTGCCGGCGACTAACGGGGGAGTGGGGTTGTCTACTACCACCTCTCCCACCCATGTGGTTACACCTTTGTAGCAGTCATCTACCATGACGCCGTCCTGTCGTAGTACCTGATCATGCCGTTGGAGAAGACATATCTTCTGCAATGGATACGATGGCCAAGGCGATGAATCGCAAGGCCACCTTCAATCTTGACCCACCAGGTATTAACACTTCTACTAAATCATTTATGTCCTTTTCTACACCACACATTTATATAAATTTGAATAGTGTTGGCATCTCTTTGGGTAACTTTAAGACGGATATTGTTGTGTCGACTTAAACCCTGAGTCGTATGGAGTTTGATCGAATAAAAGTCACTCTTGTAGTCTCGAACATTTCGGATATCACTGATGTGGGCATTACCCTTCGGGTACCCAACATTGGCCTACCTCCTTCGGCCCATCAAGGGATTCATGAAGATCATTGCAGTCCATGATGGACCAATACGTCGGTTGCTATGAAGGGAAGGAAGAAGGAGAGATTTCTTGGTGGGCAAGACGAGGAAACGTCGAATAAGGAAAAATTAGATTAGATCTCATTGTAACATAGTCGAATCGAGCAGGACTCTCGGGACCTGACCTCCTATATAAAGACCAGGAGAGGGCCGGACATCGAAATCATCCGACACAATCCCGCATACACCATACCCTAGAAACCTTACCCTCCGGCGAGTTCACCACAATGCAGTCTATCGACTGCCCCATTGTAACCTTTTTCATCGATAAATCAAGATCAAACAAGCAGGAATAAGGGTTTTACCTCCTCGAGGACCCCGAACCTAGGTAAAAAAATCGCCTTCTGTTCGTTTGGTATCCGATATCTCGTGCTAACTTGTAGGATTCCGTCAACTCTAAGCCCTTCATGGTGGGCATTGTCAAGGAGCCCCATCGTCAATTGGCGCCGCCTGTGGGAAACCTGCTGCTCCAAGGCACCTCATCGTCTGTTCCGATCGTGTCTGCTACACCTTCACCGGCATCATCACCACTCTCAGCTCCATCATCGCCGATCTCGAGGGACTCGATCCGTTTTGGGTCCTTCGAGTTCGGCGCACTCCTCATACTCTTCGCCGCGTAGTGCCTGCTCTACCTGCTCGTGCATTCGGCCGGAGTACGCATGGCAAGGTCATGGTGCGACGAGGCCATGCCTCTTGACCCCGTTCATGGTGGCCGACCCGGCGCTGCCTCCACGCGCAGGCTCGCCTCCTCCTGCATGTGGACCTTGCCTGCAAGCTCGCCGCTCGTGGAGAGGGGCCTCCCTCCTCGTGTACTGGTGTTATGGCCATAGGGAACACCGACAGTTGGGCTTCTCGCGACTACGGCGGGAGGAATTGACTCGGGGGTGGGGTGGAGCTGGGGGGAGGCGGGGAGCACATCAACAGTGAGGTGGGATGCGAGGCAGTATTGGTGTAGTCCTGGAGATTTGGGGTTGGGGATGGAATAGATCATAGTGTTGAATATGACGTGTGGGCGAGGGACGTCAGTGAGAGGGGATGGAATAGATCATAGTGTTGAATATGACGTGTGGGCCAGGGACGTCAGTGAGAGGGCCGAGTGATTTCCACCGGAATCGCTTGTGTCCTTGTGCACCAAACGGGTGCAAGGTCCAGATTAGCCAGGATCTGATTTCCGGGATTTCAAGTTCGAAGTTTGATTCCAACATCGTCTACGATTTCAAGGTTTTGTCAGACTTTACTCAAACAAAAAATAGCAGTGTGTCACTTTTCTCTTCCATACAACAGCATGAACACGATCTATCTGGACACTGGCAGGTTTTGTACGGGATTTGCCGAGTTGTGTGACACATGTTCAGCATGTCTGAGATACGAAAGACATATGAAATGAAAATACAACATGATAGAGAACGCAAAATGTTTCACTAGGTGATAGATCAGGAACATCAAAGGTGCGTACAGTACAGACATGTTCACCTTCATTAAATAGGTCTGTAATAAGCTTGGAGAAAACAAGAACAGGATCGATTACATTCCACAATAAGTCTGCAACTCAAGTACGCGACATGGTTTAATACAAGCAAAAAAAAAGGCATAGCGACACCAAGCTCAACATGGATATATGCACTAATTCAGAGGTTTAATTTCCTGTGGCATGTCCTCTCTTGACTCACCAAATATCATTTTATTTGCACAAATGGCAAGGGCGATGACACCTAATGAAGGTAATAACACCTTTTTCTGTAGCTTGTCCCTGCAGGTTCAAACAAAACAATATAATAACAAGAATAATAAGAATAAATAACAGACACAAATCTGTACACGCATACAAGTATACAGAACAATGTGCAGTATTGTTTAGCATACCATGCTTCATTATCCCTCCTTCGTTGTAGCATTATTTTAACATCTTCATGCGCCCCACGCAAGATCTGACTGCGCTCATCCAATTGCATCTTAAGGCTGGTGCTGGGTCGGCAAGTACTCTTCTCTTGCTGGATGTGCTTTCCGTGGCCCATATTGAATTCTGAGCTAGAATGCTGGACACAAATGGCATTATTACTATTCTTATGGATAGACAGTACTCATACAATTTCGTTTCCAGTTGCAATCCATCGTCTCACAAATTAACTACCCTAGCAGCTGGGTATCTCTGCTCATGGGCACATTACATCATAAAAAACGTAGTATCACTGGTTTGTTATGGTACATATTAAGCCCTAAGATTGTTAGATATAGTAATAGTATTAAGGGCTAAGGGAGTAAGAGTAGGATAGTAGTAGTACCTATATCTATCCATAAATGGCTTAGATTTGTCCGAATTTACATATATGTAGACACAATTTAGATAGTACATCTAAATTTTGATAAATCTAAGACATCTATCTACTGTTATTGCGATAACAGTACCAATCAATATGTTAATGAATAAAAAAGCTATATCAAATAAAATGTTGAGAATGTTACTACATGATTAGAGTATTGAATTTGGCAGATTTAAGGAAACCCTAGAGGCCAGGGAAGAGGGCGGTTTACCTTGGTGGGTTGGGTCTTCCCAGCAAAATCAGAGATGGAACGCCGGAGCACGCGGGCGGCGGACCGGAGCCCCAAAGAAGCCATCTCCACCTGAACAGGAGGGTCACGGCAAGCCCGGCGGTCGGCGGCTCAAGACCGACCTTGGGCGGCGCTGTCGTTGTTTGTGAGGACCAGTCGGTCTGGCTCGTCTGGGGCTTGGGGTTGGGTGGGTTGGGTGGGTTGCGTCGGTATGATTGGAATATAAGGCCGGCCGCGTTGTGCTCGCTTTCCCCGAGTCTGAATCGACCTTATCCTCGCTCGGTTGTCCAGGAGAGGGAGGGGCCAAGACGAATCGGGCTCGGGCCAAAAAAAAAAAAATTAATGGACTCGGGCCAACCTTCTGGTTATACAAGAAGGGTCCCGACCCGCGTACAATAAATCATGTTTCAAAAAAAAATATATACAAAATCTTTACTATTAAATTGCTAGCGGTCCATCTCTGATTTGCTAGCGGTCTGTAGATATGTTAATTTTTAGACTGTGTCTATGTGTGCACCTTTTCGTAATTTGTTTGGAATTTAAATATTGCATATTTCTTATTTACAGACAAATTTAAGATTTTTGCACATTGAATTATTATTTGCATTGAATTACCTCTAGCTAAAAGATGGAAATTTTCACACAAATATTCTATTCTGAAACATTATATTTGCTAAACTAATGTTTGTCGAATCCCACTCGAAGACATCTAAACGTATAATTGATGCACCTTCATGGAGCTCTCTGAGGCTATCCACGGCAGCCACTTGTTGAGGAAGAGCTAAGCGTTGCTCGCTTTGTCTCCAGCCATTGGATCCACGTGTTACTGTATGGTTGGATCAACAACAGATAAAAGGAAAAATAGGAAGCCTAGCCAATTCGTTCCTCCGCAACCAACCCTAAGGGAATCTCCAACGCTGCGACCTAAATGGATGCGTTGGGCTGTCCGTTTTGAACCGTTTGGGTGGTCGCGCGGACACGCGGACAGCGCCCCGCGTCCGCGTGTCCGTTTGGGTCACACGCTGCACCCAGCACGGCCAGATATGGGTCGTGGCCATAGAAGTTGGCATTTGCCTTCAAATCTATACCTAATAATAAAAGCAAAAGAGTTTCTTGTTGGTCCGTTTTTTAGTGCCCTTGATTTTCGATCAAATTACGGGAATTTGCCACTGTGAAGTGAAATACCGGTTCGATTCCTTTCCTTGGTCGAACGATCGTATGTTGCACAAACGAGCCCGCTGCGCTCACCTGTGGCCGTGCACTGGTTGGCTCGGCCCATACAGAGTCCAAGATTTCTTTCCAGACTTTTTTCTTCCTTTTTTTCATCGAAGCACGAGGAGTTTTTAACGAACTCGATTGCTCATTGCTCCGTTTGATTTCTTGCCTCATCGCACAAGGAAATTCACCAATATATAGCTAGATTCTTCCCTGGCGTGATTCCCACAAGAACCTTGTAAAATTCCCACCAAATCGTTCCCACGACCTAGCTGGAGTTCCCTTGCCACCGAAGTTCGAAACGAGAATTCCGCTAGCAATGGAGTTCCCGGATCGACAGACCACAAGAACCCAAAGGAACAACGTGCGCGGCCGCTGGCAACTAGACGAGGCTTTCTCTCATGTGCTAGCTAGAAGATTTGGCGATCGATTGGGTCACTACTTTTTTCCTGGCGGATTGGTCGATTGGTTCTGTACCCTTGAATTCCCGCCGGCGTCGCACGTAGTCGGGCCTCAGCCCCGTCTAGCAGGTGCAGCGGGTCCTGCACGGCCTTCGCCCCGCCTCCTACCTCCTGCAGGCGCCACACGGTCAGCCCGGCCACCAGCCTATACCCTATCTCCGGCAGACCCTGCCCGCCGCACTGCTCTGCTTATTTTGTCAACGCATTCACCTTGCTGAGGCTGGCCCTGTGCACTAGCAGTTCGCTTAAAAAACAAGGTGCGGGAAGTCACCAGAGCGGCAACGGTCTGCTGATGGTTATATCATGGTCCAGGGAAAGAGAATCCCCATCACCACGGTCAGCCCGAGGCAGAAGCCACGGAGCCATACTCCTGTCATGGCCAGGTACAAAAGTTCCATTGGATCATCATTGAGAATAGAGAGACATACAAACGATGTCATGGTGATGCTATTCTGATTGGAGGAACACTGATTTTGCTGTCTAAATCGGCTAGCGCCTATGACGCTGGAGTTGCTGCTTACTCTGCCTATTTTTTTAACGCTTGAGCAGGCAATTGCCGAATAATCTTCTAGTTGCTGTTCCGTTTGCTGCGGTTTCGGAGTTTTTCGCTACTATTACTGCACGTTTGCGTGCTATAGATGGGAGGAAGACATCTACCGCGACTACATTCGCTTTCTGATGGGTTCATCTTTCGGTGCCATTACATGGCGGTTGGCTCGTTCCGCGACACCAATAGAATTTCAAGTTTGGGAGTCAACCATTGACGGTGGTTTTGAGAGATGCAAGGCGGCGGATAGCACGTTCATGACCCACAAGTATAGGGGGTGTATCGTAGTATCTTCGATAAGTAAGAATGTCGATCCCAACGAGGAGCAGAAGTGGTGACAGAGTTTCGATGAAGGATTCATTGTAAATGCTCATAAGACAAGTGGGGTTTTGATGTAACGGATGAATAAAGTACAAGTAAGTAAAATGCGAGAATAATTGCAGTGGCCCAATCCTTTTTGCAAAAAGGACAAGCGGTTTGTTTACTTATAATGACCAAACGTTCTTGAGGACACACGGGATTTTAGTCTAGTGCTTTCGCTACATACGGCTGATTAATCTTCATTGTTTTGATAAGTGTTGTGTGGGTGAACCTATGCTAATGTACCGCCCTTCCTAGGACTAATACATACTTGTGATTATACCCCTTGCAAGCATCCGCAACTACAAGAAAGTAATTAAGATAAATCTAACCACAGCCTTAAACTCGAGATCCTGCGATCCCTCCCGCATCGATATACCAACGGGGGCTTAGGTTTCTGTCACTCCGGCAACCCCGCAATGCAAACGAGTACAAGATGCATTCCCCTAGGCCCATAAATGGTGAAGTATCGTGTAGTCGACGTTCACACGACACCACTAGAAGAATGACACCACAACTTAAATATCATAACATTGAATATTACTCAACCATAATTCACTACTAACATTTAGACTTCACCCATGTCCTCAAGAACTAAACGAACTACTCACGAGACATCATATGGAACATGATCACGGTGATATGATGATGAATAACAATCTGAACATAAACCTTGGTTCAATGGTTTCACTCAATAGCATCAATAACAAGTATAAATCAGTACCGGGAGAGTTTCCCCTATCAAACAATCAAGATCAAACCCAAATTGCTACAGCGGTGATGATGTCCAGCGGTGGAGACGGCGGTGATGATGGTGGAGATGATGATAATGGTGATGGAGATGATGTCCAGCTCGATGGCGGTGACGATGGCGCGATTCCCCCTCCGGGAGAATTTCCGGCCGTTCCTGCCCGCCGGAGCTCTTTCTCTCTGGAGTTCTCCGCCCCGCAGAGCGGCCGTAACCCTTCGTGAGGATCCCTCGTGGCTTAGGTCTTCGGACGAAGGGTTTCGCGAAAAGGAGCGAAAGGGGTGGGGCCCCCACACCACATGGTGGCGCGGCAGGCCATGGGCGCGCCGCAATGGTGTGGGCCCACCTTGGGTCCACCTGGCTCCCCCTTCCGGCTTCCTTCGTCATCTGGAAAAATAGGATTTTTGGTAAATTTCCTTCCACAGTTGATCTTCCGAAATATTGCATCCTGACGGTGCTTTTTCCAGCAGAATCCTGGCTCCGGTGCGCGATCTCCAAATAATCATGAAACATGCAAAATAGATGAATTAATATAAGTATTGTGTCCCAATATGAAATATATCAATGAATAACAGCAAATTATGATATAAAATAGTGATGCAAATTGGACGTATCAACTCCCCCAAGCTTAGACTTCGCTTGTCCCAAACTGAGCTCGATAAACAAGACCACATGTTTATGGAGTGAAGAGTCGATAAAATAAAATACGGACAAGAAGCATCATATTCATTCACACAAGACATTATAGTAAACAACTTCCTCATATAACTCAACTTGAAACAAGTATAAGGTAATCACAAATAAAGGTGCATAAGAAATCATAATTGGTGATGGCAAACTTCGTTCTTGGTCAGAGAACAGTTAACAGATTATACTTATCTATTGAGCAGCGCTCTCATATTTAAAACTTATGGTAAACTTGCATACTCAATCATATTAATCATTGATGACTTTCAAAGCTATATTCATTCAGGTAAAACTTGTACTAAACAAGAAAGAGTAAAAGGCATGATGAAGCAAATCACAATATAATAGTTTGATCACAACAAATCAAATGCTTGCTTGAGATGGAGGGAAATAGGTTTACTGACTCAACATAAAGTAAAAGACAGGCCCTTCGCAGAGGGTAGCATTAAATCATGTGCTAGAGCTTTTTCAGTTTTGAAATCATATAAAGAGAATAAAAGTAAAGTTTTGGGAGGTGCTTGTTGTTGTCAACGAGTGGTAGCGGGTACTCTAACCCCTTGCCAAACGACCTCCAAAGAGCGGCTCCCATGAAGAACGTTATCTCTACCAGCAAGGTAGATCATCCCTCTTCTTTTGTTTACACACTTTAGTTTATTTAAGGATGACACTCCCCAACCTTTGCTTACACAAGCCATGGCTAACCGAATCCTCGGGTGCCTTCCAACAATCTCATACCATGGAGGAGTGTCTATTGCAAAATTAAGTTGCTTCTGATGAATCAGAGCAAAACATGTAAAGAGAATTATTAATGAAAGTTGATTAATTGGGGCTGGGAACCCCGTTGCCAGCTCTTATTGCAAAATTATAGGATAAGTGGATGAAGCCACTAGTCCATTAGTGGAGGCTGCCTAACAAGACTGAAAGATAAAACACCACATACTTCCTCATGAGCTATAAAACATTGACACAAATAAGAAGTAATAAATTTTGAATTGTTTAAAGGTAGCATGAAGTATTTACTTGGAATGGCAGAAAATACCATGCGGTAGGTAGATATGGTGGACACAAATGGCATAGGTTTGGGTTCAGGTTTGGATGCACGAGAAGTATTCCCTCTCAGTACAGGTCTTTGGCTAGCAAGGTTAATTAGCAAGCATTGAGGGAAACAAACAAATATACATGTGATAGAAACAATCATGCATCTTACTTGTAAGCACAAACAATCTTAACTTTTACTAAGCTAAGAACTGATAAGAAAGATGATAACATCTTCTACATGTATTTCCTCTATTCTTCTTAAACTCAAAGTGTTGTTGCTATTGACCATTGCTAAGTTTGCCAAAACCAAATAGATTTACTTGATGCTCCCAAAGTGGTACCAATACAAGATCAATCATATAGTAGAAATTGCAAACTAAAATAAGGTGTGCAATATGTAAATGATAAGACTTCTCATTAATATTTCATAACGATAACTCACACCAAGGGATACATAGACAAACTAAAGGAGAGATACTTCCACACTGCAACCCATCTTATATGATAACTTCCCTACTCATGATATGACATTACTTGATAGTAAAAAGTAAAAGGTAGTGATGATGTGATACCGCGGCACTCCCCAAAGCTTGGAACAAACCAAGGGGATGCCAATACCGATGATGAATTACTCCTTTGGCGATGGTGGTGATGAATTCCCGTCTCAGACTTCCAAGATAGAGGCTCTCCATCAACAAATGACATCTTGGTCTCGGGAATCCTGAAACTAGCAGCACTGCTTATGTGTTTAAACCTGTTTTCATACTCACAGTTCTGATTATGAACGTCATAGAGTTGAGCTTGGAGTTTGTTGGTGGTGTCGTGAAGTGAGAGGATGTCGCCCCATAGCTTTGCAGTTTCCTTCTCGTGTTCAGCAATGAGTTCAGACACAATCTTGTGGAAGATATCCACTTCACGCTCGGCCATCTTCTTGTAATTGAAGACCTCTTGTTCTAGCTTCTCCATCCTGTCTTCCAAGCTTCCTTCTCCTTTGGGACCCTGAACATCTTTGATCTGCAGTTTTCCCTCGACGAGCATCAACTCCTTTGGGTGCATCCTCAGCTCCTCCATGTACAAGTTGCCAACATCCTTGCAGGAGCTGTCCTGAGTTCCGACGAAGACATGATGGCTCTAGATCCAAAACAAATCGCAGCTCAAAAACGAAACACGTCGAGAAAACGATATACGGACCTCTAGGGGTCCGGGGGATTATATAATAAAAATTTCAGAACAAACAGAAAGTACCAGGTCGAACCGAGTCGGAAAGGGGCGACGGCGGTGCCTCATGGGTCGGCGCGATCCAGGCGCCGGCCTGTGGTGGCACGCCCTCGTGCGTCCTTTCCACTCCGTTCGATCTCGTAATTTTTCATATTTTCCAAAAACAGCAAAAATATTGTTCGAAAAGTAAATTGCGAACTTTTCATTACCATGGTACCTATTCAAAGTCGAGTTCTGGCGGACTGTCAACTTGTCCTTTGATGAAAGCCTCCGGTGTTTCCACTTGAATAATATCAACATCAACATTATAAGAATCACCTGAGATATAATGCTTGAGTCTTTGTCCATTCACCACTTGCGTAGCATTGCCTTGGAGAGAACTAATTTTAATTGCTCCGGAACGATACACCTCCTCAACAACATATGGTCCTTCCCATTTTGAGAGTAATTTCCCAAAAAATCTGAGACGAGACCGATACAATAGGACTTTATCCCCAATATTAAACTCTCTTTTGATGATCCTTCTATCATGCCATTTTTTAACTTTAAAGAGTTTAGCATTTTCATAAGCTTCACTTCTCCATTCATCTAGAGAACTTAATTGTAGCAACCTTTTATTACCGGCAAGTTTAGAATCTTTATTTAGTTCTCTAACAGCCCAATAAGCTTTGTGCTCTAGTTCTAAGGGTAAATGACAAGCTTTTCCGTAAACCATTTTATAAGGTGACATTCCCATGGGGTTTTTATAAGCAGTTCTATAAGCCCATAGTGCGTCCTTCAATTTACTAGCCCAATTCTTTCTAGATTTATTAACGGTCTTTCCCAAAATAGATTTAATCTCTCTATTTGATAATTCTACTTGACCACTAGTTTGAGGGTGATAAGCGGAAGCAATTCTATGATTAATTCCATACCTAGCAAGAGTTTTTCTAAAACCTCCATGAATAAAATGAGAACCTCCATCAGTCATAATATATCTAGGTACTCCAAATCTAGGAAAAATAATATCTAAAAGCATTCTTAAAGAGGTCTCACCATCAACACTTTTTGTGGGTATAGCTTCTACCCATTTAGTAACATAATCAACAGCAACAAGTATATGAGTGTTACCTTCTGAAGAGGGAAAAGGTCCCATAAAGTCAAATCCCCAACAATCGAACGGTTCAATAACAAGAGTATAATTCATAGGCATTTCATTACGTCTGGAGATATTACCAACCCTTTGGCATTCGTCACAAGATAAAATAAACTTTCTCGCATCCTTAAAGAGAGTTGGCCAATAAAAACCTGATTGTAGAACCTTTTGCGCGGTTCTATCTCCGGCGTGATGTCCTCCATAAGCACTACCATGACATTTACTCAATATCTCTTGTTGTTCATATTCGGGAACACATCTTCGCAGAATACCATCCACTCCTTCTTTATATAAGTGTGGGTCATCCCAAAAATAATGCCTCAAGTCATAAAAGAATTTCCTCCTTTGTTGAGCTGAAAAGGTTGGAGGCAAGTACTTGGAAACAATAAAGTTAGCATAATCAGCATACCAAGGACTGTCGCGAGCTCACCTTTATTACAGCCAATTGTTCATTTGGAAAACTATCATTAAGGGAAAGGATCATAAGCAATATTTTCCAATCTAGACAAATTATCAGCAACAGGATTATCAGCACCTTTCCTATCTACAATATGTAAATCAAATTCTTGCAAAAGAAGTACCCATCTAATAAGCCTTGGCTTAGCATCTTTCTTTGTCATAAGGTATCTAATTGCAGCATGATCAGTATGAATCGTAACTTTTGAATCAACTATATAAGATCTAAATTTATCACAAGCAAAGACTACAGCTAACAATTCTTTTTCAGTTGTAGCATAATTTCTTTGAGCAGCATCAAGATTTTTTCTAGCATAATGAATAACATTCAGTTTTTATCTACTCGCTGTCCAAGAACAGCGCCTACAGCAAAATCACTAGCATCACACATAATTTCAAACGGTAAATTCCAATCAGGAGGTTCAACTATAGGAGCAGTTGTTAAGGCTTTCTTTAGAGTTTCAAAAGCTTCCTTACAATCATCATCAAAAACAAAAGGTACATCTTTTGAAGAAGATTAGTAAGAGGCTTTGAAATCTTGGAGAAATCTTTAATAAATCTCCTATAAAACCCAGCATGACCAAGAACACTACGAATACCTTTAACATCCCTCGGATAGGGCATCTTCTCAATGGCTTCAACTTTAGCTCTATCAACTTCAATACCTCTCTCGAAATTTTATGTCCCAATACAATTCCTTCATTAACCATAAAGTGGCATTTCTCCCAATTAAGGACAAGGTTAGTTTCTTCACATCTCTGCAAAACTTTATCAAGGTTTCGCAAGCAACTATCAAACAATTCCCATAGACGGAAAAATCATCCATGAATACTTCCACAATACTCTCACAAAAACCATGAAAAATAGCAGACATGCATCTTTGAAAAGTAGCAGGAGCATTACATAAACCAAAAGGCATACGTCTATAAGCATAAGTTCCATATGGACAAGTAAAAGTGGTTTTCTCTTGATCTTTAGCTTTAACAGCAATTTGTGAAAACCCAGAATAACCATCAAGAAAGCAAAATGAGTATTTTTAGACAATCTTTCTAGCATTTGATCAATAAATGGTAAGGGTAATGATCTTTCTTAGTAACTTTATTAACTTTTCGAAAATCAATGCACATTCTATACCCTACAACTACTCTTTGAGGTATGAGCTCATCATTATCATTAGGCACAACAGTCATTCCTCCTTTCTTAGGAACGCAATGAACAGGACTAACCCATCTACTATCAGCAATAGGATATATAATACCAGCTAAAAGTCGTAATACCTCATTTCTTACCACATCCTTCATCTTAGGAATTAGACGACGCTGAGTTCAACAACAGGCTTCGCATCATCTTCCATATTAATGGCGTGTTGGCAAATAGAGGGAGAAATCCCCTTCAAGTCATCAAGAGTATAGCCAATAGCACCTCGGTGTTTCTTCAATATTTGCAATAATCTTTCTTCTTCAAACTCTATAAGCTTAGAACTAATAATAACAGGATATATTTTCTTATCATCAATATGAGAATATTTAAGATTATCAGGCAAAGGCTTTAAATCAAAAACAGGATCTTCCTTTGGTGGTGGTGTTGTACCCAAATCTTCCACCGGTAAATCATGCTTGAGAATAGGTTGGCGAAGAAAAATCTCCTCAAGCTCATCTCTTTCTTTCCTAAAAACTTCACTCTCGCTATTCTCCAAATGTTGCTGCAAAGGGTTATTAGGAACAAGAACAATAGATGCACACTGCTCCATTTTAAAATCATTACTAGGCAAATCAGCTTTATAAGGAGTTTTGGTAAATTTAGAGAAGTTAAACTCATAAGATTCACCAGCAAATTTAGTCAAAATTTTCTCTTTCTTGCAATCTATAATAGCTCCACAAGTATTTAGAAAAGGTCTACCAAAAATGATAGGACAATAATCACTAGCAGCAGAACCAAGTACCAAAAAGTCAGCAGGATATTTAATCTTACCACATAGAACTTCCACATCTCGAACAATACCAATTGGAGAAATAGTTTCTCTATTAGCCAATGAATAACCACATCAATATCTTCAAGTTCACAAGAACCAATTTCGTGCAATATCTCCGTGTAAAGCTCATAAGGAATAGCACTAACACTTGCACCAATATCACATAAACCATAATAGCAATGATCACCAATTCTAACAGATAGCATAGGAACACTAGCTTTCCTAGACTTATTAGGATGCGAAACAATATTAGAGGCATCTTCACAGAAAATAATATGACCATCCTCCACATTCTCAGTCACAAGATCTTTAACAATTGCAACAGCAGGTTCAACTTTTATTTGTTTTTCAGGTTCTATAGGTTTCTTTTCACTTTTATGAACCGCACTATTTATAACAAAGTACTCCTTCATTTTAGCAGGAAAGGAGTTTTTTCAATATAAGCTTCAGGAATAACATGATCAACAGTTTCAACTACAACACATTTATTAATAGATGAATCAATTTTATCTTTATACGGTTCATGATACTTGTCAAAATTCTTCTTAGGAAATTCATAATGAGAGGCAAAAGCTTTATAAAGGTTTGCAGCAACTTGAGAATCAAGACCATATGTAGCACTCATATTACGAAATTTATCAGTATCCATAAAAGCTTCAATGCATTTATAATCATAAATTATACCTGATTCTCTATCCTTGTCGTTCTCCCAACCTTCAGTATTTTCTTGGATCCGATCAAGAAGGTCCCTTTTAAACTCTTCTTTGTTGCGTGTAAATGATCCAGAACAAGAAGTATCCAGCAAGGTCTTGTCTTGAAAAGAAAGTCTTGCATAGAAATTATCAATAATAACATTACCGGGAAGCTCATGAATGGGGCATTTGAGCATTAAAGACTTCAATCTCCCCCAAGCTTGGGCAATACTTTCTCCATCATGAGGCGAAATTATATATGCGGTTCCGATCCTTGTGAATTTCACTTGGAGGATAGAACTTAGAATAAAACAGGGCACAATATCATTCCATTCAAGAGAATCCCCATTATCCAGTAATTTATACCAATGCGCCGCTTTACCAGACAGATATAGAGAATAGTTTCTTCCTTACTTCATTCATAGCAATACCTGCACATTTGAATAACCCGCATAATTCATGCAAAACAGTAAATGATCACCAGGATGGACAGTTCCATCCCCTTCATAGCGGTTATCCATAACACGTTCAATAATTTTCATAGGTATTTTATATGGTATTACTTCCTCACCTGGCGCCTCCACTACCGTTGCAGTAGTAGTAGATTTCCCAAATAGAAATTGAAGAGAAGATCTCTCCATAATGACTTATAGCGGCAGGCAGAAATAAATCAGCACAAACAGTAAAGGTTTTCCTTACCAATTCCACTTACCAATAGCGCTTCACTCCCCGGCAACGGCGCCGAAAATAGTCTTGATGACCCACAAGTATAGGGGGTGTCGTAGTATCTTCGATAAGTAAGAATGTCGATCCCAACGAGGAGCAGAAGGTGTTGACAAGCAGTTTCGATGAAGGATTCACTGTAAATGCTCACAGACAAGTATTCAGGGGTTTTGATGTAAGATGAATAAAGTACAAGTAAGTAAAATGCGAGAGAAATAATTGCAGCGAGTGGCCCAATCCTTTTTAGCACAAAGGACAAGCCGGTTTGTTTACTTATAATGACCAAACGTTCTTGAGGACACACGGGATTTTAGTCTAGTACTTTCGCTACATACAGCTGATTAATCTTCATTGTTTTGATAAGTGTTGTGTGGGTGAACCTATGCTAATGTACCGCCCTTCCTAGGACTAATACATACTTGTGATTATACCCCTTGCAAGCATCCGCAGCTACAAGAAAGTAATTAAGATAAATCTAACCAGCCTTAAACTCTGAGATCCTGCGATCCCTCCTGCATCGATATACCAACGGGCTTAGGTTTCTGTCACTCCGGCAACCCCGCAATTGGCAAACGAGTACAAGATGCATTCCCCTAGGCCCATAAATGGTGAAGTATCGTGTAGTCGACGTTCACACGACACCACTAGAAGAATGACACCACAACTTAAATATCATAACATTGAATATTACTCAACCATAATTCACTACTAACATTTAGACTTCACCCATGTCCTCAAGAACTAAACGAACTACTCACGAGACATCATATGGAACATGATCAGAGGTGATATGATGATGAATAACAATCTGAACATAAACCTTGGTTCAATGGTTTCACTCAATAGCATCAATAACAAGTATAAATCAGTACCGGGAGAGTTTCCCCTATCAAACAATCAAGATCAAACCCAAATTGCTACAGCGGTGACGATGTCCAGCGATGGAGACGGCGGTGATGATGGTGGAGATGACGATAATGGTGATGGAGATGATGTCCAGCTCGATGGCGGTGACGATGGCGTCGATTTCCCCTCCGGGAGGAATTTCCCGGCGGATTCCTGCCCGCCGGAGAGCTCTTTCTCTCGGAGTTCTCCGCCCCGCAGAGGCGGCTGTAACCTTCGTGAGGATCCCTCTGTGGCTTAGGTCTTCGGGACGAAGGGTTTCGCGAAGAAAAGGAGGCGAAAGGGGTGGGGCCCCCACACCACATGGTGGCGCGGCGAGGCCATGGGCCGCGCCACTATGGTGTGGGCCCACCTTGGGTCCACCTGGATCCCCAGCTTCCTTCGTCATCTGGAAAAATAGGATTTTTGGTAAAATTTCCTTCCACAGTTGATCTTCCGAAATATTGCATCTGACGGTGCTTTTTCAGTAGAATCCAGCTCAGAGTGCGCGATCTCCAAATAATCATGAAACATGCAAAATAGATGAAATAATATAAGTATTGTGTCCCAATATGAAATATATCAATGAATAACAGCAAATTATGATATAAAATAGTGATGCAAATTGGACGTATCACACGTTCGGTGGCCAAGTTGAATTTGATATTGCATACTGGTGTGTTGATAATGAGTTAGCTGAGTGGTATCATGATTTTCTGATAGTTCAGGGTATCATCGGTTTAAGGTCTAGTTGGGCAGATTTCAAGCAGTTTCTGCGTGCTAGATTTCGGGTTAAGTCCACGGCGTTGGACAAAATGATGGTGTGTTCTAACACTACCGTGAAGGAGGTTGTTCCAGTACAGGCAGTCACTAAGGAGAGGAAACCTGGCTCTGATACCAAGAGCACTACTGTGACTGTTGAGGAGGATGTACCATTGAGCGGGCTGAATATGCAACTCAAGAAGGTACAAGATGATGCTTGCAAGGTAGTTGACAAAGTTCAGCGGTGGAGTTTGTTCCAGACTCAGTGCATTGTAAAGGGCAAGGCTTGCAAGTTGATGATTGATGGTGGTAGCTGTACTAATGGCATTAGCAAGGCGATGGTGGCAGTATTGGGGTTGTCTACATGGCGTCTTCCTGAACCTAAACATCTTGAGTGGTTGAATAGCTGCAGTATGCTGAAGATTACTCACAAGGTGCGTGTGCCATTTACAGTTGATGATTATGTTTATGAGATAGATTGCGATGTGTTGCCATTGGAGGTGTGTGGATTGCTACTTGGGCGTCCTTGGCAGTATGATCGCAATGTGACACATGCTGGGAGAGCAAATACATATTCTTTTATGCATGGTGGCAAACAACGGACTTTTAAGCCTATGGGTGATGATCATATCAAGTCCGATGTGGAGTTAGTGGTGCGTAAAGAGAAGTTTCACAAGCCTAAAGTGCAGCAAGAGGTGCATGATGTTCCGAGCATTGATGTTGGTGATGTTTCAGCCATGCCTGTAGATGACAAGCCAGTTCTTGTTGGTGACAAGCCGGATGAAGCTACACTTGTTGTTGATGTGGATGTTACAGCATGTGCTACAGTTCCAGTTTGTGTTGATGCTAGTATGCAGACTGATGATGTTTGTGCTGATGGTGTTTCAGTACATATGGCGCAGATGCGCGTGGGAGGAGTGGGAGGCGAGCGCGTCAGTGGAGACAGTGGGCAGCGGCACTACCGTGATAGGAGTACTGCAGTCCAGTTTTTCGCGACACCGTGGATGCATCGAGGCAAGGATGGACGTGTGAGACATCTATGTGGCCCAGGAATTACACATCTTGTGCAGGGTCATGTGCAGCGACACAGGGGTCCATCAAAACCTCGCAAGAAGAAGGAATTGGCGTCGAAGTCCAAGCTCATGTGGAGAAGAAAGGAGGCGCCAAGTGTTGTATCAAGTCAAGAAGGCCGCGAGGGAGGATGTTGTAGCGACCTCACCTTTCAAGGTGCCGATCTCTGTGCATATTTGTGCTAGTCCCTGGATCAATCGCTAGCACACACAGTACAAGATGTAATACCAAGAAACAAAGGTCTTTATTACATCGTATGATCCAGAAATTACATAAAGGATTACAAATTGCATAGCACAAGGCTAGCATATCATCAGAGTTTCACAACGAATAAACACAGACAGCATGGAGTCCTTCGTCTTCATGTGCCACAGGCGAGCATGTTGAGGATAGACTCGTAACCCTAACCATCGTAACTCACTCGTCTTTCAAAACATCTGCAACATGAAAAGTTACAGCCACGAATGGTCAATACATTTGAATTGTATTGGCAAGATGACACTATAGTGGACTCAAATGGCAACCTAATACTTAAGTGTACATTTGGCTGGTAGAGCTCAGGCATATTGCATAAAGCCAATTTTCTCCTATCATTTGACAAAATCTTTTCTTCATACTATTTAAGCGGTACCATTGATAGAAATCAATGAACCTGGAAACCACCGGTAAAGCCCCGGTGAATCCTCCTACCCATGATCAACTTGGTTTGGGCGAACTACCCCTGTAGACTCAGACCATAGACATGGCACGGGACCTACTAGCCGATAGTCACTTACACCAATTGTCATTTCCTTGTTCACCCATCAAGTTTTATTTAAGAAGTTGGGATGAGGAGACTTTCGAACATGTGCCTTGTCAGTTCGCTCAAATTGTCCGTAACCAGGGACATGGCTAAGTACTTAGATTTACACTCTGCAGAGGTTGTACAAATTTACCCACATGACCTAGTCTGCTCTTCTTCCATGATGCACATTTTGCTCAAATGGACAGATGTTGACTAGGACGAGACTTTTCCGAAGTGATCACCCAGACCTTTCTCTACGGACCCGCTCCAACCTACATTCCCCTACATCATCATGTCGCGTAGGGCCCAGGTTCACACAACATACTCCGTCAAGCCAGAGCCCATATAGCATGTGGCTGTACGGTAAGCTAATGAGCAAGGTTGTCTATTATCTCTTTGTTCCTGGGTGGCCGTCCACAAGTGCAATACACACGACCGCCATAGATATGACTCCGGTGTAACCACTCAACATAATCCAATCCAAGCCACATTCCACCCAGGTAGTTCATTGAATTTAGTTGTTTTTCCATAACCACTACTAAAACATTTTCATAGCATAGCTAAGCATCAACTAAATTCAATGGCGACAAAATATAGTCAGGTGGAAGTAGCTAACTACTGGGATTACAAAAGCAAAGCATACCCTAGACATACTACAAAAACTTCTACGGTGCATTGATAAAAACTGGGACAGTTGTGAGGGTGTGTCACTTGCCTTTTAGTAGTTGAAGATCGTTCCCTTTTCTCTCAATCAAAACACGTAGCTCTCCGTACGAACTATAAGATGAAAGATGGCACAACATAAACACACAATTCATAACAACATAATACAAACAAGACAAACAATTTGGAAAACGCTGTGTGGTACTAAGGTGTGGCATGAGGTTTGGCTTGCAAGGTATGGCTTTGGGAGATGGAATGGATGGGTCAAATACTTGGAAAGGAAATATATCACTCTAGATACATTTGGTAAAGATCAATTTACTAAGTCAAATACTTAGAAAGAAAAGAGTATCCAAGTTAAATGCATAGGAGGAAAAGATTGACAGGCATATGGTCAAGGGTTGTTTGCTACATAAGAATGGATAATTGGAATGATGCTTATGTTAGAAATTCTTACAAGCATCGCAAGTGTAATTCAAAATGAAACTTGACATAGTGTGAAAACACTTATCAAAGTAGCACAAAGATCACACATAGTATTGGGTATGAACTAATGGTATATTGAATTACTCAAATAACTCATTTGAAATTTGAATAGTTCAAACTAAGTGGGAGGGTTTCATGGTATGAGGTTAGATAGGCGTGAATGATATTGGGATTTGATTCGCGTATCCTAACGGATAACAAGGGTTCAAAACATGTGCTATGTAGTAGAGTGTCTCAACGTAACATTTGCACATGGGAAAATCTATAGCTAAGATTTGTCACCATTTACTCAAATAACTCAATTGTCATTTGAATAATATAGACTAGGATAATATATTGTGGAGAGATGTGATAATTGAACAAGATGAATGTGTCTAAAAGATTTTCATAGTCGAAGAACGATATAGCGGACAATAAAAATACCGCGAAAACAAAGTGTGTGAATCCGACATGCAAAATCTCCATAATGATCTACGCATTTTACAGATTCCAATGGTATAAAGTTTGTCGAAAACCAACGGGTAGAACTAAAGATATGGATTTTTTTCATTTCGCGGTTAAGTTCTAATGGTGTCAGAAAAGTTGTCCGAAAAAGTTTTTCGGATGGAAAAACTTTCTACACGAAAGTTTCAATTCCTTGTGAAATTTCAACTATGACAAACAAACAAACACTCGCTTTATTTTATTTTCACATTCCAAATTTTTGGGATGTGACAGACTACCACCCTTAAAAGAAATCTCGTCCCCGAGATTTGGAGATGCTAGAAAGAAAATAGGTTTGGCATATGTCGAGGTGGCTACCACCCTTAAAAGAAAGTTTTGTAGCTAGACTCGGTCTTGGGCTCATGGTGGGTTCATCCTAGATATGACTTGGCATTGGGTCGTCTGTTGAAATATCTATGTCTTCTGACCTCTAATAGGGGTTGTTTATTCACATATAGTGATTAACAAAACTCTTCAAGGTGACTTGAGTAGGTTTCCTCATAGTTAGGCTTCATATGGGCAGATGGTTGAACTACTTTTGACAGAAAGGGGTCACTCTTTAGACCTATCAGGAGACCAAGATGAGAGTACTTGACGACAGTCCTCATCCCTTGCTTGTTGGGGTGTTCGACAATCTTCCCCTACTCTTAAACTAGTGGTTGGATCTTCAATCTCATTGTAGTCCTACGCTTGGCAACACTTGCCTACTATAAGGATATAATATATCTCCACCCTAAGATTCAGGCTTATTCGACGACATCTCTTTTGTAGGCATGCCTCTCTAGATTCGCGAAGTCAATATTACGAAAGCAAATAATAAGAGTAGTAGGAATGGTGATCAATCCATCCTGCACCCAGATCATTACTTCGTAGTTGATTTATTGAATCTCGTATTCTAACACTTGGTCAAACTCACCGTTTTGATAAAAAAAATTCCATGGAGAATTGAATCAATGTTTCAGTCCCCATTACTGAACTATTTTGAAAAAAATTCTATCGATCCTTAACTAGGGTTTTGCGTATCTCTCACTCTTCGTTCTCCATCTTGATCGGAAACATCAAGGTTGGTTTTGCTAAGGTTTCCTTCATGACGCTATGTCGAGAAAACACTTGCTGGGTTGGATATAGATGAGAATAGATAGAAAGATTCTAAAGAAGATTCCTACCCAAACACCGCAGATCAAGGCAATTCAGCAACAACAATTATCTAACAAGCATCAAGCAATACTAATTCAAACACAATCAATCTAGTATGGTCATACCACAATTTGGTATGATCAAGGTGTTATTTCTATATCGTTGGTCCGATGAAAGATAACTAATGGTGGTCTCTTCTATTTCTATTTTGGATGTTTCGAGTTTCTATTCTACTCCATTGGTGTATCTTCGTGTGTTGTGCAATCTGCATCGAAGTATTTCTTCAAGTTCTTCATTGGTCTTCCATGAAACCCTTCTTATGGAGTCGAAGAATGTCACCTGAAGCAACAATCCCTCACTTCAGGCACAAGGTCATCATCTCTACTTCCGTGATGGTTTCATAAGGTGGGTCATCTAAGGTAAGAGGAAAACATTTTTGAAGATGGAGTAGGTGAGAATACTAGGAGTTCACAAATCAACCGTCCTTTTAATAGAAGTAGGATTAGATAGATTTCTCATCCTAGGGTCTTCCTACTTTCTAATCCAAACCTAGGGTCACGATCCTACGGTCAACACAATGCTCTGATACCATCTGTAGCGACCTCACCTTTCAAGGTGCCGATCTCTGTGCATATTTGTGCTAGTCCCTGGATCAATCGCTAGCACACACAGTACAAGATGTAATACCAAGAAACAAAGGTCTTTATTACATCGTATGATCCAGAAATTACATAAAGGATTACAAATTGCATAGCACAAGGCTAGCATATCATCAGAGTTTCACAACGAATAAAGACAGCATGGAGTCCTTCATCTTCATGTGCCACAGGCGAGCATGTTGAGGATAGACTCGTAACCCTAACCATCGTAACTCACTCGTCTTTCAAAACATCTGCAACATGAAAAGTTACAGCCACGAATGGTCAATACATTTGAATTGTATTGGCAAGATGACACTATAGTGGACTCAAATGGCAACCTAATACTTAAGTGTACATTTGGCTGGTAGAGCTCAGGCATATTGCATAAAGCCAATTTTCTCCTATCATTTGACAAAATCTTTTCTTCATACTATTTAAGCGGTACCATTGATAGAAATCAATGAACCTGGAAACCACCGGTAAAGCCCCGGTGAATCCTCCTACCCATGATCAACTTGGTTTGGGCGAACTACCCCTGTAGACTCAGACCATAGACATGGCACGGGACCTACTAGCCGATAGTCACTTACACCAATTGTCATTTCCTTGTTCACCCATCAAGTTTTATTTAAGAAGTTGGGATGAGGAGACTTTCGAACATGTGCCTTGTCAGTTCGCTCAAATTGTCCGTAACCAGGGACATGGCTAAGTACTTAGATTTACACTCTGCAGAGGTTGTACAAATTTACCCACATGACCTAGTCTGCTCTTCTTCCATGATGCACATTTTGCTCAAATGGACAGATGTTGACTAGGACGAGACTTTTCCGAAGTGATCACCCAGACCTTTCTCTACGGACCCGCTCCAACCTACATTCCCCTACATCATCATGTCGCGTAGGGCCCAGGTTCACACAACATACTCCATCAAGCCAGAGCCCATATAGCATGTGGCTGTACGGTAAGCTAATGAGCAAGGTTGTCTATTATCTCTTTGTTCCTGGGTGGCCGTCCACAAGTGCAATACACACGACCGCCATAGATATGACTCCGGTGTAACCACTCAACATAATCCAATCCAAGCCACATTCCACCCAGGTAGTTCATTGAATTTAGTTGTTTTTCCATAACCACTACTAAAACATTTTCATAGCATAGCTAAGCATCAACTAAATTCAATGGCGACAAAATATAGTCAGGTGGAAGTAGCTAACTACTGGGATTACAAAAGCAAAGCATACCCTAGACATACTACAAAAACTTCTACGGTGCATTGATAAAAACTGGGACAGTTGTGAGGGTGTGTCACTTGCCTTTTAGTAGTTGAAGATCGTTCCCTTTTCTCTCAATCAAAACACGTAGCTCTCCGTACGAACTATAAGATGAAAGATGGCACAACATAAACACACAATTCATAACAACATAATACAAACAAGACAAACAATTTGGAAAACGCTCTATGGTACTAAGGTGTGGCATGAGGTTTGGCTTGCAAGGTATGGCTTTGGGAGATGGAATGGATGGGTCAAATACTTGGAAAGGAAATATATCACTCTAGATACATTTGGTAAAGATCAATTTACTAAGTCAAATACTTAGAAAGAAAAGAGTATCCAAGTTAAATGCATAGGAGGAAAAGATTGACAGGCATATGGTCAAGGGTTGTTTGCTACATAAGAATGGATAATTGGAATGATGCTTATGTTAGAAATTCTTACAAGCATCGCAAGTGTAATTCAAAATGAAACTTGACATAGTGTGAAAACACTTATCAAAGTAGCACAAAGATCACACATAGTATTGGGTATGAACTAATGGTATATTGAATTACTCAAATAACTCATTTGAAATTTGAATAGTTCAAACTAAGTGGGAGGGTTTCATGGTATGAGGTTAGATAGGCGTGAATGATATTGGGATTTGATTCGCGTATCCTAACGGATAACAAGGGTTCAAAACATGTGCTATGTAGTAGAGTGTCTCAACGTAACATTTGCACATGGGAAAATCTATAGCTAAGATTTGTCACCATTTACTCAAATAACTCAATTGTCATTTGAATAATATAGACTAGGATAATATATTGTGGAGAGATGTGATAATTGAACAAGATGAATGTGTCTAAAAGATTTTCATAGTCGAAGAACGATATAGCGGACAATAAAAATACCGCGAAAACAAAGTGTGTGAATCCGACATGCAAAATCTCCATAATGATCTACGCATTTTACAGATTCCAATGGTATAAAGTTTGTCGAAAACCAACGGGTAGAACTAAAGATATGGATTTTTCAGTTCGCGGTTAAGTTCTAATGGTGTCGAAAAGTTGTCCGAAAAAGTTTTCGGATGGAAAAACTTTCTACACAATTCCTTGTGAAATTTCAACTATGACAAACAAACAAACACTCGCTTTATTTTATTTTCACATTCCAAATTTTTGGGATGTGACAGATGTGGTGTGGAAGGCAAGCAAGACTTGAGGATGGCGAGGACGTGTCATGTTCATATCACGTCACCTTTTCCAGAAGACCCTCACGCGTTGGGGACAACGCTTCTTGAAGGGGGGGAGGATGATACGGGCATGGATTCCACCATCTTAATTATCTTAGTTTATGTAATGGTCATATATGGACCAATTAGGGATTTTTAATAAATCGAGTCAGTCTTGGTTTGGGCCTGTCCAACGAAGTTAGGGAGGCCCATAGTGGGGCGCCCAGCCCAATAGGGGCTGGCCGACCACCTCTCTCTCATATAAGGAGGTGGGGCGGCTAGGGTTTAGAGTTAGACAAGTTTAGACTAAAGATTAGGGTTTTCCCCATTGCGTGTGTTCATGTGTATCATCCCTCCGGGGGTACGGCGCTGCCGTTTATCTATTATATCCGCTGTGAAGGTTCTTGTGTTCATCAAGGATTGTCTAGCTCAAGGTTTGAGGCGTATCGTTCATCGATCCGTTGCTTGCTGGATTCATTCCCTCTTCTCCAGGCTGCGTTCATCGCGTTGTTGGGAGGATTTACTACCCTCTCGATTGAAAGATCGGGCAACACCTAGGAGGATCTAGCTGGGATCCCCCTTATCAAGCTTAGGTCAGCAAAATTACCCCTAGGGTTCCTTCTCTTGTAAGCCTCCTCTACCCTATATAAGGAGAGGAGGGGCACCCATGTCGAGGACAGACGAAGCATGGAGAGACTTGGGCCTCTGACGTCTTCTTCACGTTTGGCTAAGTTCCTGAGTTCAATATACCACCTCGTGTGTTCTTCCCCTCTATCATGTTTCAACACCGGTTTTTACCCAGATGCCATTATTTGCCCAAACCCTCCCCCGAATCCTCTTCTGAGACATAATAGTCGATATCACAGAACATTATTTATTACAAACCATAGTCGTCTTACAACAAGGGATCTCATGATCCAATCTTACAACAACAGTTGATCTAAGGATCAAATACAAAACACATAGCGGAAGAAACGTAGTAGCGGTCCATCTATTCCACAGGCAACACTTGACGTTGGGAGGTAGTCCTAGTTATCATAGACATCCTGCTGTCCATCATCCTGGTACTGGTGCTCCTCTTCATAGTCTGGCCATTTGAATAGCCAGGGACAAAGCCATGAGTACTTTTAAAGTACTCATGAACCTAATAGAAGTACTAGTAGCTCTAATCATGGTTCTAAGCTTCTAGGTTTATTTGCACAAAGCTAGTTTTATTTCATAAATACTTATTAGTCAAAGACTCTTTAGTTGTCTAAATTTACTCAAGTGGGAACATTAGTGTCATTCCCACAACTCTGTTGTGATCAAGTCAAATTCATCTTTCAAGTCACCAGTCATTTTTAGAAAACATCTGACAACGGAACAGTATGGCCAACCGTCCATGACCGCGGACGCGGCTATTCGAAATAGTTTAACACTCTCAGAGGTTGTACACTTGTGCCAGAACTTTTGATTACATCCGTCGGGATAGCCCTGAATAATCATACTCAGTATGCGGATCATCAACCATTAACCTTTCACTTACATACCTAGTATGGCACCTCCCCATGATTAGCCTCCCATGATGGCGATCTGCCATCACAGGAACTGCATAGGAGCTTGGGTAGGACATTCACCTCTATTTCACGTCATTTCACTTTTCACGGAGGCAGCCTCGGCATAACCTGTATGACGCTTGTTGGAGGGAACCCATACTAAAGTGCATAAATTTCCAGTTAAGCCCTACCCATTATCGGTATTGGGGGTACTCTAAAGTTGGAATGGTATCGCATCTGAACCCAACCATCAGTTTTTGTCAAATTCACCTTGTCATTCAAAGGTCATATTCACCTTCAAAACTTTCAGTAGAATGACTCATCATTCTAAGGTTTTCAAAGTCATTTGATTCACCTGTTCCCATCTAGAGTATTCAATTTTAGTTTTAACACTAGCAACTAATCATGAGGGGTGCTAACTAAATTTTAGATCTCTAGGGTAAGTTTGATGCTCTTGTAGTACTCTATATTTAGACCAAAGTTAACTATAAAAATAATCCTTGATAACCAAAGTGAAAGATTGTAAGATGAAAACTTGGGCTTGGACAAATCCTTAAACAAAAGAGTATTGCAAGAGTATCTTGCACTAGCATATCTTGCATTAGTAGAGCTTGCCTTGGTTGGTACAATGATCAAAGTGTTCCTCCTCTTCTTCGTAGAAGACATCCTCCTCCTCGTAGCCTTCGGTACTAGCGTCTATAAACGGATACGAGGTATACAATCACCAAACAATACTTAAGGAGTCTAGTTAGCCATAATGTCTCACACAAGATGATCTATTATCATCACAAGCATTAATACTAGGGTTTCCATTTATTTCTTTTGAAAAGTAATTTCCTCTCATTGAAAATTACTAAGATTTAATATCCTCAAATAATAAAATATGAGGCCAGGTAACTAAAGTCATCACCTCACATTAAATTACTTGGGAAAGTGATTTAAATGAGATGCTACATCTCATAGTGTTTGGCTAGCATTTTTGAAATAATTTAAATGGGATAGAAATAGCCACATAGCTATTATTTGAATCTAGCCCATGATCACTGTAACTAAAAATCTATATTTTTACATATTCAGATAGATTTATTGAAATATGATTTTTGAGAGTGGAATCAACTCAAAATCATTTATAGTTAATTTTTAATAAATGTTTGAAGTTGGCAAAGGTACTGCCTTATTATTTTTATTGCAATTGTTCTGTGAAAGTAAACAGGGGTTGAGACTAATTGGGTTAGATAGATAATTTGATCTACTTTCTCACAAATTTTGAATCATCCAATTTGGTTTAGCAGATTTTTTTCTATTGAGTTTTGAATAGGGCACCAGTATTTGAATTTAGGTTAAAGAATTAAATCGAATTTGAATTCGTGGGCTTAGGCGGGAAAACGAAACAGGCCAGAAGAAAAGAATGGCCGGGCTGGCCCGGCAATCCCACTTGCCTGTGAGCGGCTTTGACAGTGGGTCCCACTTGTTAGTGTTATAACCCTTAAACGATACGCGGCCTAGGGGCGAAAGTAGGACTAGAACGCGATCTAACGGCCGAGCTGCGTGGGTGGGAATAAACAGCGACTCAAACCCTATCTCTGCCCCGGTGAACCTAGGGGTGGAGGCTCACGGAGGTCCGGTGGCTCGGCGGAGCTGGCAGACGTCGTGGAAGACGACAGGAAGGCTCCTGAGCACGACAACGCTCACAGGGTGACTCCAATCGCTGGCGAGCTTGCGGTGGTACTGGCGGAGCTCCATCGAACAATTGAGTGGCTACAAACTAAATTAGGACGGGGGATTTCTCGAGGAGGGTCAGTGGGAGGAGTGGAGGAGAATGGTGTGGAGAATGAGCACGGGGGGTCTCCTTTTATAGCGCGAGAGGTGCTGCGGGTGGTCACGGTGGCGGATGGTGAGGTGGCGCTACGGGCAACTAGGGGCGTCGGCGAGGATGGTGCGTTGTTCACGGCGTCATGGCGATCGTCTGACACTCGTGGCGCGAAGGTGGTGGTCAAACACGAGGGTGAGATCATCGTGTACGGCGGTACTGTGGCGGATGGCATCGACGATGGCGACGACGACAGGGCACGGGGGAGAGAGGGAGGATGTATGGCTGGTTCCTGGTGTCAGGCGAGTCTCCTGGCGGGCGCTGATGGCGAGGCGAGGACGGCGGCGACGGTGCGAGGTCGTGCTCACAGCGTCACGCACGTCGACGTGGCATAGATGCATGTGTTGCAGCATGTTGAGTGGCATGGGCACGTCTGGATGGGCTTGCAAAGCCTCTCCTTGGCCCGGTGGTGTGTGCGTGTTAGCCCGGGGAAGTGAGGGCAAGGTCCAGGACATGATCAAGTGAGCCAGGGACAAGAAAAGAGAGGGATGGCATGTGAGTGGCATGGTGGTCATGGCATAGCCATGCCATGGTGATGATCATCAGTGATCATTGGTGCAGATGCTTGCCATTGTTCAGCGTCGAAGCCACCCGCGGGCTTGGCAGTAGTCCAAGCACAGTAGAGCCGGGAATGACTAGGGCTGCGGCTGGCCCCGTCCACCAGAAGCGACTGACATAAAGCCTCCCTGGTCAGCCAGCAGTCACAGTGCTGGGCGTGCCACCTGACTGCTCTGTCGGGAAGGTGTGGATGATGCCTCGCTTAGTTTCCTGCAGGGCACACACGTACACGTTGAATACGAGCCTCGATCGGCTCTCAGGTTGTCCTGTGAATCGGCTCATGGAGCAGATCCACCCTGATTCGTGCAAGGTGGCCGAATATATGGTGATCCTGCTCGATCAAGATAAAGCATGAGATCACGACGATCTAGGGTTTTTCAGCATAATCGGATCATCTACTCTGATTGGGCCTCGCTCACACCCACGGTAAACATAAGCAGCCTAGACAAGGCCTAAAAACCAACACTAGGTTGATCCTCGGGACGTCCTGTCTAGGGGCAGCAAACTACACACATGCGCTGGATCCTCAACCCTTTATGAGGCTAACTATTGCAGATAGTAAATAATCCTTGACGAATCAAGGAGCAACTTCGTAAAGGATCAGATCTACTAAATAAAGATCAAGCGGGGTGCCGCCTGTGCCCATGATGAGGCACAAGGGCGGCTAGGCAGCAAGGTTTGCACTCACAGCGAGCATATGATGCTCGACGATGCCCTAACGCGTCTCTGCTGATGCTACGTTGCTCGCCATCAGGCCCCGTCTGAGCAACGCATGAACAACTAGGCAGGCTCGTGCTGCCTAGATCCCGAGATGCGATCTAGGCAGCATGGTGCTGCGGAGGAACCCTCGAGGCAGGAGTTGACGTCTTGTAGAAGTTGGTTTGTGTTGAGCAGTTGGTTGTTTTTATTCCATAAACCCTAGATACATATTTATAGTCCGGGGGACTTTCTAATGTGGCGTGCCAAACCGTGCGAGATAAATCCTTCTACGTAGCCTACTATATTAAGATACCGCAGGCCTAACTACCCAGGCTTCTGTGCATAAGGGCCGATTCACCTATTTCTTGATGTACATCTTCAAGTCCATCTTGATCGCGGCCTCCGGCTTGGTCAAATTCTGGTGATAACACATGCCCCCTGGTTTTGGAAATGATGTTTCCAATCATTATGCTTTTCTTTCGTCGGGTCATGTCGTGGCGAGCAGAACCATCGCAGAGTCATGTCATGATAGCTTGCCTTCTGTATCTCTGCACGATTGACAGTTTTGGCACCACCCCCGGCAGTGATATTTACTCCATGCCTTTTGTTTAACCGCATCGAGCAGGTTCTCTTCTTCGTCTCCTTTCGCATTGGCATCCCAAAAAACCCTCCTGAGCCACCATGTCTTCTTCTTCCTCCGCCTCCCATCGGGCTTTCCCAACGAGTCCTCTCTTCCCCTGACGCCGGCAGTGGAACAGCGGAGGTCACGCGACCTTTCACTCGCCGCGCCATCGGGCCCGGGATGGGTCCATGATTTTCCATCGAGTCGGAGACGACAGTCCACGGCGATGGAAGCGTCTCAACTTACCGTCGAAAGGAAGCGGTGGAAAAGCGAGGATAGGCCATTTCTGAGATGAGACCACCTCCTGCGCGGAGCGGTGGAGAGGATGAAGAGAGACGACAGCTCCTGAAACAGACGCCGTCAGCATGCCTGCGGCTGGGAACTCGTGACGTCGTGGAGAAAGAAAGGAAGGAAGGAAGGAAAGAATCGAGAGAGAGCTAATCCTTGACGAATCAAGGACAGCTATAACGGATCAGATCTACTAAATAAAGATCAAGCGGGGTGCCGCCCCTGCACCCATGATGAGGCACAAGGACGGCTAGACGCGCCAGGGTTGCACTACGCGAGCATATGATGCTAAGAACGATGCTAACCCTAACGCGTCTACGATAACTACGTTGCTCGCCATCAAAGAGCTTCGATACGAGCAACGCATGAACAGCTAGGCAGGCTCGTGCTGCCTAGATCGCAAGATACGATCTAGAGGCATGGTGCTCGGAGGAACCCTGAGACGAAGAGGTTGACGATGCGCAAGAGATGGATTCCAATGTTGAACGTTGGTTGTTTTATTCCATAAACCCTAGATACATATTTATAGTCCGGGGGACTTTCTAATGTGGCGTGCACCAAACCGTGCACGAGATAGATTCTACTTCTACGTAGCCTACTATATTAAGATACACCGGGCTAACTAGCCCAAACTGTCGCATAAAGGCCGATTCACCTATTCCTTGATGTACACATCTTCAAGTCCATCTTGATCGTGGCCCACCTCCGGCTTGGTCAAATTCTGGTGATAACACATGCCCCCCTGGTTTGGAAATGATATTTCCAAAATCATTATCTTTCTTCGTCGGGTCATGTCGTGGCAGACCGTCGCAGAGTCCTTCATCATGATAACTTGCCTTCCTCAACTTCTGCGATTTGACGGGTTTGGCACCACCCCCTCGGAGGCTGAGCCGAGTATTTACTCCCATGCCCCTTTTGTTTAACCGCATCGAGCAGTTCTCTTCTTCGTCTCCTTTCGCATTGGCATCCCAAAAAACCCTCCTGAGCCACCATGTCTTCTTCTTCCTCCGCCTCATCGGGCTTTCCCATCGAGTCCTCCTCTTCCCGCGAGCCGACGCCGGAGTGGAACCCAGCGGAGGTCCACGCGGCCAACACTCGCCGCGCCATCGAGGCCGGGGATGAGCCCAGCCATGATTTTTCCATCTGGTCAGAGGACGACAAGTCCCTGACCGATGGGAAAGCGATCTCCGCTTCCTCGCCGACAAGGAAGCGGTGGAAGAAAGCGAGGATGATCGCTTTCCCTGGGATGGGGCCACCTCCTCTGCGGAGGCGGTGGAGGAGGAGGAAGAAGAGGACGACAGCTCCTCAGACGAGCCGCCGGCCAAACGCCACTGCCTCTGGCCTGGGAACCTCAGCGACGTCGACAGCGACGATGACGACGCTGATGATGAAGATGAGGACAACGAGGGTCCTGTTGGCGGTCGCTGGAGCAGCGACGACGAGCGGGCGGGGAGCAGCGCCAACAGCAGCGGCGACGGCGACAACGACGAGGGCAGCGACGGCCCCTAGATAGGATCGTAGCATAGGGCCAATAGTAGTAGGCGGGGCAATGTATCCCCTAGGACTTCCTTTTGAGAGCAATCAGCTCTTTGTGTAAGAAATCTCGTCCATCAATGAAGAACTTTCCCAGTTTGATTTTGCCTTTAGCCGATTTTCCTCCGTCATGATTTTGCCGATTTGTCCCCCTTTGCCAATGCATAACGAGCCGATAGCAACGCACCGGTCCTTCGACATTTACCCTTCCATCCTTCAACTGATGATTCTCCTTCCGGTAGGTACAGGTCTGTTGCCCCTTAATCAGGGCGAGGATAAAAGTGGACCAGCCGAACGAGCCATCGTCAGATTCCCCACTGTAGGGCCATGTTAGCCGATTTCAGCAAAATCGGCTCTCCAAAACGCCGATGTCTCAAGGCGAGCCGCCCCCCGAGTTACTCCAACTTTCCATTGGTCCCTGACAGTTACACCTCTTGAGTCGATGGCCCTGCATCGGCTTTCATATCCTTAAGTCGATGTCTGCTGCATCGGCTGTACTCAAAAATTAAAATTTTAGGCCGATTTGTGTGTCGGCCCCCATATGATAATATTACCTCATATCTTAAGTGTTTTATCCACCTAGGTACCCCCGGCCCAGGTCTGCCAGAAATGGTGGGGATAATTTTATTAGTGCTGGAATCGGCCTCCACGTTGCTTGCTCGGTGAAGGTTTTGTAATGTCCCTTCATAAATTTTTGGAGGGCCGATCGCAAGGATCAGCCTCGCCACGTTTGCTTATTGACGTAGTCTTGCTACTCGCCCAGGCCGGTGGATAAAACCAGCCCAATCTCCGACTTTATCACGTTGGTGCGCTTGCTGTTGTCCACCTCGGGTGCATCGTGTAATCGTGGAGCTCTACACTTCGCCGGACGAACGAGCACCATGTTTGTGCCAGCCGATGTCTCATCATCGGCTTTCCTTTGCTTGGGGCGCCACTCTTTTCTTTGTGGCCGACCTTCTTCGTCCAGGGTTCGCTGAATTTTAGCGGCCAAGTCAGGCCGCGCCTTCCTCAACGTGTGTAGGTATAGCCTTTCAGCTTCTTCCAACGCACGTAGTCGCTGAACCCTTCGTTTTTGGGAGCGGCTGAGTCCGTCAGGACACCATCTTGGCCGATGATACTTATCCTCTTCACCATCGTCCTCTAGTTCCTCGTGATCTCCCGTCTGAACGGACTCAGTATGCTTGCTCCAAGGCGGGAGAGGCCCCAGGCGCTCGAACACGGACACCTTAGCTGTACCCTTCTTCTTTTGTTTACATTCTGGGCAATTGCCGATCGTTGGTAACGGCTCATTCCGGAATCCCAGCAGTGTCTGAAGAAGGGGCAGTCCCAGTGCCTATCCACGTTGTCCGGCTCCCTTGACCCTCTTCTGGCGTGACGTTCGTACCCGTCGTTGCCTCCGTCACGCTGACGGTACCTCCTGTCCTCTGCATTGGACCGATGACTTCTTTTATCGTCTTCGTCGTAGTGCCGACGTCGGTCATATTGCTGCTCATACTTGTTGAGGAGATGTACGGCGCGTGGGTGTTGATACCATATGCTTTTCACCTCCTCTGTGGTTAGGTACCGTCTATCGTCGCCTTGGGGCCGGTCGCGTGGAGCGGCCTCCTCTTTCTCTTTGCCACGAGAGTGGCTGCTCTCTGCTTTGTCCGCGTCATGGCGAATCACGAACCCTGCCATATTGGCATCGAAAGAGAACCCTGGTTCTCTTATGGAGTGGCTGAGATCGACCGTGTTGACATCAGGGCAGCAGGCGTGTAATCTCAGGCGAGCTTGATGCGATGTGAGCAGTCTTCCACAGAGGCCAGAACGAGTTAGGATTCAGAGGACACGCCCAACCAGCCTTGTTATGCTCCTTCTTGAGTTTGTCAGCCAGGTCCTCGTACTTGACCGGAGCTTTCCGCCATCTCAGACGTAGATGGCGATGTGGTGGATGTCGGGGATTGTCCCACCAGGCGTGCGAGAATGTGTTGACGTCGAGAAACCCCGTGGGCGACTGGTCAACACGGTAGGCCGGGAATGACTAGACTGCGGTGACGATCCCTCGAGGCGACGGCCCGCAAGCCTCCTGGTCGCGCGCCGATGCGGGTCGCAAGGGCGTGCCACCTGACCATACCCGGTCAGGAAGGTGTGGATGATGCCTCGCTTAGTTTCTGCGAGGGCACACACGTACACGTTGAATACGAGCCTCGATCGGCTCTCAGGTTGTCTGTGAATCGGCTCATGGGCGATCCACCCATGATTCGTCAAAATGGCGAATGGTGGTCCTGCTCGATCAAGATAAAGCATATGAGATCCACGCGACAGTCTAGGGTTTTCACCGCATAATCGGATCATCCTACTCACGATTGGGCTCGCGCTCACACACGGTAAACGTAAGCCAGCCCTAGACAAGGCCTAAAAACCAACACTAGGTTGATCCTCGGAACGTCCTGTCTAGGGGCAGCAAACTACACCCTGCATGCCGCTGGATCCTCCAAACCTTTGTAAGGCCTAACTATTGCAGATATTAAACTAATCCTTGATGAATCAAGGACCATAACAGATCAGATCTACTAAATAAAGATCAAGCGGGGTGCCGCCCCTGCACCCATGATGAGGCACAAGGACGGCTAGACGCGCGAGGGTTGCACTACGCGAGCATATGATGCTAAGAACGATGCTAACCCTAACGCGTCTACGATAACTACGTTGCTCGCCATCAAAAACGCTTCAGTACGAGGAACAACGTGGAGCTCGTGCTGCCTAGATCGCAGATCCTGCGATCTAGCGACATAGTCTGGGAGGAACCCTCGAGACGAAGGAGTTGGCGATGCGCCGAGATTGGTTTGTGTTGAACGTTGGTTGTTTTTTATTCCATAAACCCTAGATACATATTTATAGTCCAGGGGACTTTCTAATGTGGGCGTGCACCAAACCGTGCACGAGATAAAATCCAACTTCTACGTAGCCTACTATATTAAGATATGGGCTAACTAGCCCAAACTCTGCGTATAAAGGCCGATTCACCTATTCCTTGATGTACACATCTTCAAGTCCATCTTGATCGTGACCCACCTACGGCTTGGTCAAGTCTGGTGATAACATTGTACGAGAGGGTTCAGCGAACCTTGGTTGACAATTGGAGTGATGGTTTAGGCACAAACACAATGGATTTTAGAGTGTATGCACATATGATTGGTGCACACCAAGTGTTACCGACACAATGGCGCAAGAGATTTCATTGAATTTTGGCAAAATATTTTATGGGTGTGATTCAAATAATATTTGGCATCTCTTGGTGGCATTGGTTTGCAGAATGAAGTTGGTTTGGTGAAATTAAAAATTGAGGTGATCTTAAATCTGTTTCAAAGTTGCCACTTTGGATGCTTATTATAAGCATTTGAAAATGATTTAGCAAGGTTGGCCAACACCAAGTTATTCACTTTTATGTGTACTTGTGATCTGGGCAAAAAGATTATGAGGTTTGGTTTAGAAAAGAAAAACTAAAGAGGCTCAAAGTAGGCATCGAGACTAAAATAGTCAAAAGTGACCATTATCATATGTGCCTCTCTTTTTATTATTCTTTTTAATTGTTTTGCTTTTCTTTGATTCAAATGTTATTGTTTTGGGTTTAGTAATGTTTCCAAACCATTTACACAATCTAAGCAAGGTACACATGGCATAGGTTAATATTTGCAAATATGGACATATGCTCATATATGATTCTATTTTTATTATGTTTTCTTTTGATTTGTTTCCCTTTGATCCAATAGGCATGATTTAGGGTTTAGGAACATTGTCAAACACTTCAAACAAACATCATGGCAACATCACAACATTCATGCATTAACACTATGCACACAATTTAAAATCAAAACAATTTTTTGTTGGCTCAAAATTTTGGAAAAGGGGAATTCATTTTCTTCTTTGAATTTTGGGATGTTACAAACCCTTCTTACAAAAGATCTCGTCCAGAGATCTAAAGAAAACAGAGACTCAAGAGATCGAACTCAGTCTTCATAAAGTCTTCTCTCTCCCAAGTGGCTTCTTCCTCGGTGGTTGCTCCACCAGATCTTGAGAAACTTGATACTTACGGTGTGGGTGGTTATTTGAATGCTTCCTCCCGAGGATACGAATAGGTACTTCATGATAGGTCAAGTCTTTGTTAATATCCACAGATCTGTGATCGATGTTTTTGAAAACCTCGGTCTTCTCAGGAACTTCCAAACATTTCCGAAGTAACGAGATGTGAAACACATCATGCACAGCTGACATTTCCTCCGGCAGTTCCAGCTGATATGATACTTCTCCTCGGCGACTCAGAACTTTGAAAGGTCCAACATATCTAGGTGCAAGCTTTCCTCTAATTTGGAATCTCTGCATTCCTTTGAGGGGTGGTACTTTGAGATACACAAAGTCTCCGATAATGAAGGTCCTTTCTCGGCGTCTCTTGTCGGCCATAGCTCTTCTGTCTTGATTGGGCCGTCTTGAGGTATTCGCGGATCTTGTGAACCTTATCTTCAGCTTCTCGTAGAATATCGGGTCCAAAGATTTGACTATCTCCGACTTATGACCAGTTCAGGGGGTACGACACTTCCTTCCATACAATGCTTCAAAGGGGGCCATCTGTAGGCTGGCTTGATAGCTTTGTATGAGAATTCTGCGTAAGGCAGGCAGTCTTCCCATTTAGATCCATATTCGAGCACACAGGCTCTCAACATATCTTCCAGTATCTGGTTGACTCTCTCGGTCTGTCCATCAGTCTGCGGGTGATAAGCTGTGCTGAAGTTCAGCCGGGTTCCTAATCCTTCTTGTACCTTTTGCCAAAATCTTGAGGTAAATTGGGATCCTCTATCTGATACAATTGACTTTGGTGTTCCATGCAGGCTAACTATTCTTGAGATATACAACTCAGCTAGCTTAGGGCCTTGGTAGGTGGTTTTGACGGGGATGAAATGGGCTACCTTGGTTAATCTATCAACCACTACCCAAATAGAATCATTTCCTCTACTTGACTTGGGCAATCCAGTTATGAAATCCATTCCTACAGAATCCCATTTCCATTCAGGGATCTGTAATGGCTGCAGTAATCCTGCGGGTCGCTGATGTTCTGCTTTGACTCTCTGACAGATATCACACTTGGCTATGTAACTTCCAATCTCTCTCTTCATTCCACCAAAACTGTTCCTTCAAATCTTGGTACATCTTGGTTCCACCGGGATGAATGGAATAAAGGGTATCATGGGCTTCCTTCAAAATGACTTGTTTCAACTCCGAATCTGACGGCCGTTGTACCAGAGAACTCCTTCTTCATCTTCGGTAAATCCAGGGTGCCTTTCACTGTGACTGTTTAGCGTTTGATTCCATCATCACGGCATTTCCTTTACTGCGCTTCCTTTATCGACTAATCAAGGTGGTGGAGCTCAATGTTGGGAATCCTTCACTAACTAGCTCCAGTCTAAACTGCTCAAATTCCTGATGCAAACTAGGTTGCTCTTCTGCGATCATGGAGTTTAATTGACACGACTGTCTACTCAGAGCATCCGCTACCACATTGGCCTTGCCGGGGTGGTAGTGAATTTCCATGTCATAGTCCTTGATTAACTCTATCCATCTTCTCTGCCTCATATTCAGCTCCTTCTGGGTGAAAATGTACTTCAGGCTCTTATGATCCGAATAGATCTCACATCGATTACCCATGAGGTAATGACGCCATACCTTCAAGGCTAAAACTACTGCTGCTAACTCTAAGTCATGGGTTGGGTAATTCTGCTCATGTTGCTTCAGTTGCCTAGACAGATATGATATCACTTTGCCTTCTTGCATCAACACACATCCAAGACCAATCTTGGAGGCGTCACAATAGACGTCAAATGGTTTGGTAATGTCAGGCATGATCAATATTGGGGCTGAGGTTAATCTGCTCTTGAGCTTTTGGAAACTCTCTTCACATTTATCAGTCCATTCAAACTTCTTGTCTTTCTTCAACAGCTGAGTCATGGGTCTTGCTATGCTTGAAAATCCTTCAACAAATCTGCGGTAATATCCCGCTAATCCAAGAAATGCGCGGACCTCGGTCTGAGTGGTTGGGGCTTTCCATTCTGCAACGGTCTTGATCTTGGCGGGATCTACAGCAATTCCTCCTGCAGACAAGATATGTCCCAGGAATCCTACTTCCTTTAACCAACTCACATTTGCTTCGAACTTGAGCGTACAAGCGTGCTCCCTAAGGGTTTCGGGGATAATTTCCGAGATGTTGCTCATGCTCTTCTTCCTTGGAGTAGATTAGAATGTCATCGATAAAGACAACGACAAACTTGTCCAAAAAGTTCATAAAGATCTTATTCATGAGATTCATGAAATAGGCAGGGGCATTGGTTAATCCAAATGACATGACATTGTACTCATACGATCCATATACGAGGTAGTGAAAGCGGTCTTAGGGATATCAGGTGCACGAATCTTCGGTGATGATAACCGATCCTTAGATCAATCTTAGAAGGCCTCCAGCACTTAGGTCGGTTGGTCAAGCAGGTCTTCTATCTTTGGCGGGGGTATTTGTTCTTGATGGTGACATCGTTAAGTTTATGTACATAAACGAGTGGCACCATCCTTCTTATCCACAAACAAAACTGGTGATCTCCATGGAGAGGCACTTGGTTGAATCAAACCTTTGCTTAGCATATCATCCAGTTGCTTCTTCAGTTCTATTAGTTCTGTCGAGTTCATACTATAGGGTCTCTGAGCTATGGGTCCTGTTCCAGGGATCAACTCAATGATAAACTCGATATCCCGATCCGGGGGCCGGGTAAACCTTCAGGAAACACATCGGGGTATCTACAGACTACCCTGATTTGATCCAAGGTTGGCTTGGCTAAACTCTTATTGCAGGTGAATTGTCTGGGCAGCCTTTCAGACACGTGTTCTACTAACACACCGGTGCTACTAGTCATGGTGATGGCCTTCTTGGCACAATCAATCAATCCATGATGTTTCGACATCCAATCCATACCCAGCACTACTTCCAAACCTTTTGTTCCCAGAACTATCAAATTTGCATAAAAATCTATTTCATGTATTCTGATAGGCACATCTTTGCAAATTTTTCTAGCTTTTGTAGTTGAACCAGGTATTTGGTGTCTGCTGTGCCGAACTGATAGGTTGAATCTTACTAGTGCATGCAAAATCTTCGGTAACAAACGAGTGCGATGCTCCAGAATCAAACAAAACTCTTGCAGGTACTGAATTAACATGAAAGAAAAACAAACCGGCCACGACATCTGGCGTTTCTTGGGCTTCTTCGGCATTCATGTGAAAGAGGCGGCCATTGCAGTTGTTTGGGTTGCTTGGGGCAAACTTTCTTCTAGTTGAGTTCTGGCGTTGTTGCTGGGCAGGTGCAACGGCATTGGGTGTGGTCTTCAGCAACTTCTTGGGGCACTCATTGGAGAAGTGACCCACAACTCCAATTCATAACAGGTCACAGTTGACTTGTCCTTTGGGGCAATGGGGACAGCATTGCTCCCAGTCCTTGGGGCGGTGTTGGTGTTGTTGTTGTTCTTGGGGGCTCTCATTGGGGCACGGTTGAAGTGGTTGTTGTTGGCATGGTGGTTGTTGTTGTCTCCTGGCCTTGGGTGTCCTCCACTCCGATTGGGGAAATTCGGACGTGACAGCGCTTGGTAGCTTGTTGTGTCTTGGGGCAAATCCTCCACTTGAGTTGGGGCGATACATGATGTATTGATGGGTCCTCTAGTTCATCATTAAACGCTTGTGGTTCTCATTGGCACGGTAGACTTTCCCTCCATCTAGATGGCAGAATCAACAGAACTTCCAGGTGGCAAAAGGAATATTCACTAACAGCATGCATCTCATCATGCGGTCAGTCCATTAGAATCTTTCTGCTGCTTTTCATTGGTGTCCGTCTCGTCGGGCGTACCTAGATAGAGTAAGAGGCATCCTTGTTCCACACGGACATTCTTCCTTGCTTCAGCTCCCGGAACTCGTCTCTCATCTTCTTGATCAAACCCAGGGGCACATGGTATCTGTGAACTTGACCTTGAACTCCTCCCAAGTCATCAGCTACGTAGACATTCATTGCACGGGCACTATTCCACTGAGACTCCACGGCAGGTCTGACAGAATAATGGGTAACAAAATAGCATCTTCGCGGCTTCCTTTCGTACAACTTCAGGGTTGTTCTCCATTGATTAAGGAAATGAGTCATGCCATCTAAGGGCTCTTGAGTCTTGCTAAACATTGGGGATTAATATACGGAGGTTCCAACAGATCCCGGGATGATCATGAGGTCCATCATCCTTGGTTGATACGGGCTATACGCTGCAATACGGCAAGGTTGAGCTTGCAGCTCAACTTTTCAACTTCTCTATCTGCCCTCATCATTTACAAATTAAAGGCATTGCATCCTGGTTATTCTTTGCGGTTTTGGAGGACCATGAACATTGAGATAGATCATAAGATAAGAGGGAATTTTTCTATGGCTTGTTTGGGTAAAGTTTAAAAAGTTTAAAACTTGAGTACTTGTCATGTTGAAATCAAACAACACTTTCCATTCATTCAAAAAACCATTACAAGCTAACACACCAATGGTTTTAAGAACCATTTCTCATGCTACGATACAAGGGATGGATACGAACTCACACCCTACGCAAGTGCTCTAATGATACTACTCCTCATGCAGACCGCGGACTCCTCCTTGTCTCTATCGGAATGAAGTCATCCACTCCGGCTTCCATGAACTCATAGCCCTCCACATACGCCAGTGGAAGTCCAGTCTTCATCTTCCTCAAAGTCATCATCATCGTTTAGATAAGGAGCATTCCCACCTCTGGATGTCTTCACCTTCTCCTTCCAGGAGGTCCTTGATTCCCAGGTCTCTTGTGCCTTGACAGAATCATCCGGGGATGCTATCCTCGCGCGGAGCGAGAAATTATGTAGTCCTTCTTGGCACGGCGATGGCGCGGTGACTTGCGCTACTTAGCAGGATCTTGATGGTCTCCCCATTCTGCTGTGAGCGTGGAATGCGTCTGGTTGGCGTACGCGCGAAATTTGTCCAACTCCTTGCCGAGTCTGTATGACATGAAGTCGAGTGCTCCACATGATACTTCAGATCTGGGTGCGGTGACAGGTCCATTGGCTCTCCCATTGATTCACATGCCTTGCAGTGGGCAAACGGGTTCCCTTGATCGGTTCGTGCCCACATAGACGGAAAGTGCTTCTGCGGGCTCGAGCTAGTCCATCCAGCCAGTTGTTCTCCCTCACGGAAAACTGGATCCTCTCGGACATAGGTGGCTCCATCTTTCCCCTCAGGTGCAACTACGACCCACTGCAGTTCTCCTCCAGGCTGATCGTTGACTTGTGCTCCAAAGAACTCCGGGTGCGGGCGCTCGAGAAACTCAGATAAGGCATCCAAGTCCCTCTCAAGATCAGAGCCTTCCTCAGTTGCCCAGCTGGTAAAACTTGGTGTGGTTGAGCTGCTCCATCTGTAAGTGAATTGGATGAGTAAGTTAGATAAGTGAGCGAGTGTGTGTCAAAATTTTAGGTAGAATTACAAGAAAAAGTAGAGCATGGATTTCTCATTTCTGAAAAGATCTCAAGGGTAAGAGTGTGAACAAGTTTTCATAAATATTCACTTCATTTGTTTTGAAAGAACTAAGTTATTGGAGACGTCCATTCACAACTAGGGCCTCCTAGGTCAAACAGTAGCTCTGATATGCTAACTTGTCAACACCTGATTTTAATTCCGAGATGCCTATTATGCCATGTGCCAATCCCATGAAGATTGTTTTTGCGAGACATAATAGTCGATATCACAGAACATTATTTATTACAAACCATAATCGTCTTACAATCAAAGGATCACATGATCCAGTCTTAATACAACAATTGATCTAAAGATCAAATACAAAACACATAGCGGAAGAAACGTAGGTTGCGGTCCATTTATTCCACAGGCAACGCTTGACGTTGGGAGGTAGTCCTAGTTATCATAGACATCCTGCTGTCCATCATCCTGGTACTGGTGCTCCTCTTCATAGTATGGCCATTTGAATAGCCAGGGACAAAGCCATGAGTACTTTTTAAAGTACTCGCAAACTACCACTAATAGAAGTACTAGTAGCTCTAATAAGGGTTCTAAGCTTCTAGGTTTATTTGCACAAAGCTAGTTTTATTTCATAAATACTTAATAGTCAAAGACTCTTTAGTTGTCTAAATTTACTCAAGTGGGAACATTAGTGTCATTCCCACAACTCTGTTGTGATCAAGTCAAATTCACCTTTCAAGTCACCGGTCATTTGAAAACATCGACAGACAGGTATGGCCATCCAGCAGTCCATGACCACGGACATTGTCGAATAGTTTACTTACTCTGGAGGTTGTACATGAACCACGCTTTTGATTACATCCCAAGTCGAGGATAGCCCTGAATAATCATACTCAGTATACACGGATCATCAACCATTAACCTTTCACTTATATACCCTAGTATAGCACCTCCCCTATGAGCTTGGCCTCCCGGCGATGGCGTGCCATCTGGGTACTACAAGGGCTTAGGTGGACATTCACCTCTATTTCCGTCATTTCACTTTTCATGGAGCAGCCTCTGACACAACCCTATGACGCTTGTTCGGAGGAACCCATACTAAAGTGCATAAATTTCCAGTTAAGCCCTACCCATTATCAGGTATTGTGGGGGTACTCTAAAGTTGGAATGGTATCGCATCCGAACCCAACCATCAGTTTTTGTCAAATTCACCATGTCATTCAAAGTCATATTCACCTTCAAAACTTTCAGTAGAATGACTCATCATTCTAAGGTTTTCAAAGTCATTTGATTCACCTCTTCCCATCTAGAGTATTCAATTTTAGTTTTAGCACTAGCAACTAATCATGAGGGGTGCTAACTAAATTTTAGCTCTCTAGGCTAAGTTTGATGCTCTTGTAGTACTCTATATTTAGACCAAAGTTAACTATAAAAATAAGCCTTGATAGCAAAGTAAAGATTGCAGATGAAAACTTGGGCTTGGAAAAATCCTTAAACAAAAAGTATTGCAGAGTATCTTGCACTAGCATAGCTTGCATTAGTAGAGCTTTCCTTGGTTGGTACAATGATCAAAGTGTTCCTCCTCTTCTTCGTAGAAGACCTCCCCTCCTCGTAGCCTTTGGTACTAGTGTCTATAACGGATCTGAGGTATACAATCATAAACAATACTTAGAGCCTAGTTAGCCTTAATGGCTCACTCAAGATGATCTATTATCATCACAAGAATTAATACTAGGGTTTCCATTTATTTCTTTTGAAAAGTAATTTCCTCTCATTAGAAAATTACTAAGATTTAATATCCTCAAATAATAAAATATGAGGCCAGGTAACTAAAACACCTCACATCAAATTACTTGGGAAAGTGATTTAAATGAATGCCACTCATAAAGTGTTTGGCTAACATTTGAAATAATTTAAATGGGCTAGTATTGACTACATAGCCAATATTTTGAATCTAGCCCATGATCTTGTAACTAAAAATCTATATTTTTACATATTCGGATAGAGTATATGAAATGTGAATTTTGAGAGGTGGAATCACCTCAAAATCATTTATGGTTAATTTTTAATAAATGTTTGAAGTTGGCAAAGGGACTGTCTTTTATTTTTATTGCAATTGTTCTGTAATGAAACAGGGGTTGAGACTAATTGGGTTTGATAGATAATTTGATCTACTTTCTCACAAATTTTGAATCATCCAATTTGGTTTAGCAGATATTTTTCTATTGAATTTTGAACAGGGCATTAGTATTTGAATTTAGGTTAAAAGAAGTAAACCGAATTTGAATTCGTGGGCTTAGGCGGGGAGAAGAAAACGAAACAGGACAGAGAAAAAGAATAACGGGCCGGCCCAGCAGCATGTCTCGCACACGCGGCAGCCGGTGGGTCCCGCCCATCGGCGTTACTTAACCCGCCCGAGCGGGTACGCATCAAGGCCGGAAGAGTAGGATTGGAACGCGATCTAACGGCGAGGAGCCGTCATCGTCGGCCGGCGAGCTCAGGCCCTGTCTGGCGGACCTAGGGGGGTCGGAGGCTTGCGGAGGCTCAGCGACGTCGGCGAGGCTAGCGAACGTCGTGGAAGATGGCCAATGCGAGGCTCTGAGTATCAGCGGCAACTCCTGGGAGTGCAGCTCAATCATCGGCTGAGCTTGCGGTGGTGCGGCGGGCTCAGTGACAGGGTGGAGTGGCTACGAACTAAATTAGGACGGGGGATTGCTCGAGGAGGGTTAGTGGGAGGAGTGGATGAGAATGGTGTGGAGAATGAGCATGGGGGGTCTCCTTTTATAGCGTCTGGAGGTGGCCGTGGTCTGGCGGTGAGGTCAGCTGCGGCGACGCGGCTACAGGGGCAGGGAGGCACTGGCGATGACGCTCATCGCTTGGCGACGTCATGGCGGTGACGCCGCGCGTGATTGCGGTGAAAACGAGGGAAGGACGAGCGCAGGAGGGTGACGCGAGCTCACAGGCCGTGGCGGACGTCGTCGACGAGCTCGTCGGCTACAGCGTTCCCGCGGGCCCGTGGGGGTGTCCTGGTGGTTGCTGGCGTCGTCATGGAGCTGGGGACGCAGGGATCCAATGCTGGCGTCCACGGAGCGGCGCGGGCGTCGACGTGGCCGGGCGCGTCTGGGGCGCACGCCATGCACGCTCTGGCGTGCGTGTGCATGCCTGGGCGCGTCTGGGCTCGTGTGAAGGCGTGAGGGCAAGGTCCAGGACATGATGAGGTGAGCCACGGACAAGAAAAGAGAGGGATGGCATGGTGAGTGGCATGGTGGTCACGGCATGGCCATGCAATGGTGATGATCATCGTCATCATTGGTCAGATGTACATTGTGCGGAGGTTCAACGGAGCACTGAGGTTGACAATTGGAGTGATGGTTTAGGCTAAAACACAACGGATTTTAGAGTGTATGCACATATCTGATTGGTGCACACCAAGTGTTCGACACAATGGCCGCAAGAGAATTTCAATTGAATTTTGCCAAAATATTTCATGGGTGTGATTCAAATAATATTTGGCATCTCTTGGTGGCATTGGTTTGCAAAATGAAGTTGGTTTGATGAAATTCAAAATTGAGGTGATCTTAAATCTGTTTCAATGTTGCCACTTTGGATGCTTATTATAAGTATTTGAAAATGATTCACAAGTTTGGCCAACACCAATTTACTCATTTTTATGTGTACTTGAGATCTGGGCAAAAAGATTATAATGCTTGGTTTGAAAATCTCTAAATACAGAGGCTCAAAGTAGGCATCAGACTAAAATAGTCAAAAGTGACCATTATCATATGTGCCTCTCTTTATTATTCTTTTTATTTGTTTTGCTTTTCTTTGATTCAAATGTTATTGTTTTGGGTTCATTGAGTATTAGCTTGAGTTTACTAATGGTTTCAAACCATCTAAGCAAGGTACACATGGCATAAGTTAATATTTGCAAATATGGACATATGCTCATATATGATTCTATTTTTATTTTGTTTTCTTTTGCTTTGTTTCCCTTTGATCCAATAGGCATGATTTAGGGTTTAGGAACATTATCAAACACTTCAAACAAACATCATGGCAACATCACAACATTCATGCATGAACACTATGCACACAATTTAAAATCAAACCAAGTTTTTGTTGGCTCAAAATTTTGGAAAAAGGGGAATTCATTTTCTTCTTTGCTTTGAATTTTGGGATGTTACACATATCCCTCTCCCGGATCCTCAAGCGTACATCCGACCCCTATCTTAAGCCTACCCATGGCATCTGTTGTTACACCACGACGACAGTTGGCGCCAACCGTGGGGCCAGCAGCTGCACTTGTTGGGGTTCATATCCGGACGGGTTCCATCATCGCCTCCGGCGAGCGAGTTAGTACGGCCTCGCCGCGCTCGGCTCATGACTTCGTTAGCGACAACACCGGTTGCTTCGCCAACGGCAGCCGCTTCCCCAAGAACGGTCGCATCATCAGCTTCGGCACGCACCGTGTCTACCTCGGCACCGTGCCGGTGAACCAGTACCCTTGCAAGGTGCTGGACGCGCCGGATCCTCCGTTGTACGCCGCCGCTCGTTGGCCGCGTACCGATCGTACCGCTTGCGGCGTCGAGGTGATGGTCGACGCGGCTGCGGACGCCGGCACAGGGGCGGCCGGAGAAAGTGCTGAGCCCACCAAGGGGCGGCAAGCAAAGCATCCGCTTGAACGGTGCATGGCGCCGTCCCCTCTCCGGCGCCACCGCCGCACTCCGCTTCAGGAAGCCATGAGCGTGCTGGCAAAGCCCATCGCGCCCAACGCCGGTGCCGCGGAAACACAAGCCGAACTAGAGGCGCAGCGGCAGACGCTCCTCAACGGCGCCACCGACATCTCCCGCACTCAATAAGAGCTCAACATCACCCTCCGTGAGTACAATGTTGCACATGGCTTTGCGTCTATTAGCGCTAATCCGGCTAGAGTAGATGCTGCCCGGCTTAGAGGTCGTAACTTAGACAAGGATTTGCACCGGAAGTTCTTTCCGAAAAGTCTATGTCTGTATCCCTTTCGCCGGCAGAGAAACCGAAATACAATAGTCTGGATAAGACTCTTAGGGCTGCTAGAGCTGCAGTAGAGGAATGTGATTCTCTGTCGGGTGAGGCCCTGTCAAAACGACAAGCCCGTGTTAAAGAGTTGCTCGACATAGCAAAAAAACAAAATGCGGAAGCTGGACGCAGCAGAAAAGATGCCAGAGCATCACAAGCCGGTCATTCGGCTAGAACAGCTCTGGAAAAGTAGCATGGGCATGCATCGTCCCCCATCCCAACAGAAGAACAGAAAAAGCCGTAAATGGGCAACAGATGAACGTGTATGATCCGGTTTTGGCCGGAAAATAGAAAGCCGGGAAAATAAAGCCGACAGAAAAAGCCAAGGGGTAGGTCACGGCTATGCCAGAAATGGTGAATCCGGGCAAAATTATCGCCCAGCAAGAGCGGGATATGCCGCACAAGAGGCACCACCATGAGGGTCGCTGCGGCAAAGCCGGGCCGGCATGATGAGGCCGATTCGGTTTTGGAAAGATCGGGTTACCGCAGAAGTCCACTGGGAGACCGTATGGGGGATAGATTCCTACCAGAGCAAGACGCGTGACACAAGCTGGATAGGGTTTACCTGTTCGAGATGATTGAAGCCGAGGGTCCTCTGGTCCACCTTGCTTTGGGCCCCGGATCATGAAAGAATAACCACCTGTGCGCAATTTTCAGTTGCCCGGGATACAAGGACGTATGATGGAAGCAATAAGCCAGAAGACTGGCTCACGGAATACATCACCGCAGTATATGTTGCATGTTGCGCGATTCGTATCTAGGGAGGAAATCGGCGGGGCGAAGTTCATACCGTCGGTCGGTAGGACCCCCGCATCTGGCTAAACAACTTACCAGAGGAAGCATAAACGGTTGGTTGGACTTTGAAGAGGCATTTGTAAGGAATTTCAGCAGCACTTACAGAAGGCCAAACCGCCCGCAGTAGCTAGCCATGTGCCAGCAGCGTGATACGTCTCCGACGTATCGATAATTTCTTATGTTCCATGCCACATTATGGATGATATCTACATGTTTTATGCATACTTTATGTCATATTTATGCATTTTCCGGCACTAACCTATTAACGAGATGCCGAAGAGCCATTCTTTGTTCTGCTGTTTTTGGTTTCGAAATCCTAGTAAGGAAATATTCTCGGAATTGGACAAATCAACGCAGGGCCTATTTTTCCACGAAGCTTCCGAAAGACCGAAGGGAAACGAAGTGAGGACGAAGGCGGCGACACGCCAGGGCGGCGCGGCCCACCTCCTGGCCGCGCGGCCCTGTGTGGGCCCCTCGTGACGCCTCCGAGGCTGCCCTTCCGCCTACATATAGTCTTCGTCGCAAAACCCCCAGTACCGAGAGCCACGATACGGAAAACCTTCCAGAGACGCCGCTAATCCCATCTCGGGGGATTCAGGAGATCGCCTCCGGCACCTGCCGGAGAGGGGAATCATCTCCCTGAGGACTCTTCACCGCCATGGTCGCCTCCGGAGTGATGAGTGAGTAGTTCACCCCGGACTATGGGTCCATAGCAGTAGCTAGATGGTCGTCTTCTCCTCATGTGCTTCATTGTCGGATCTTGTGAGCTGCCTAACATGATCAAGATCATCTATCTGTAATTTATATGTTGTGTTTGTTGGGATCCGATGGATAGAGAATACTATGTTATGTTGATTATCAATCTATTACCTATGTGTTGTTTATGATCTTGCATGATCTCCGTTATTAGGTAGAGGCTCTGCCCAAGTTTTTACTCTTAACTCCAAGAGGGAGTATTTATGCTCGATAGTGGGTTCATGCCTCCATTAAATCTGGGACCAGAAAGTTCTAAGGTTGTGGATGTCTTGTTGCCACTAGGGATAAAACATTGATGCTATGTCCGAGGATATAGTTATTGATTACATTACGCACCATACTTAATGCAATTGTGGTTGTTTGCAACTTAATACTGGAAGGTTCGGATGATAACCGAAGGTGGACTTTAGGCATAGATGCATGCTGGATAGCGGTCTATGTACTGTGTCGTAATGCCCAATTAAATCTCACAATACTCATCATATCATGTATGTGCATGGTCATGCCCTCTCTATTTGTCAATTGCCCAAGCTGTAATTTGTTCACCCAACATGCTATTTATCTTATGGGAGAGACACCTCTAGTGAACTGTGGACCCCGTCCATTCTTTACATCGAATACAATCTACTGCAATACTTGTCTATTTTTTTGCAAACAATCATCATCCACACTATACATCTAATCCTTTGTTACAGCAAGCCGGTGAGATTGACAACCTCACTGTTTCGTTGGGGCAAAGTACTTTGATTGTGTTGTGCGGGTTCCACGTTGGCGCCGGAATCCCTGGTGTTGCGTCGCACTACATCCCGCCGCCATCAACCTTCGACGTGCTTCTTGGCTCCTCCTGGTTCGATAAACCTTGGTTTCTTTTTGAGGGAAAACTTGCTACGTACGCATCACACCTTCCTCTTGGGGTTCCCAACGACGTGTCGATTGCACGCATCAAGCTCTTTTTCTGGCGCCGTTGCCGGAAGGACACGCTGCAAGGGGAGTCTCCACAATCCAATCTCTTTACTTTGTTTTTGTCTTGCTTTATTTTATTTACTACTTTGTTTGCTGCATTATCAAAACGCAAAAAAATTAGTTGCTAGCTTTACTTTATTTCTTGTTCTACATATCAAAAACACAAAAAAATTAGTTACTTGCATTTGCTTTACTTATTTCAACATGTTTCCTTTTAATTTTACTGTAAAAGATATACCTGTGGGACAAGGGTCTATAATTGGAAGAGATAATATAGAAGAATTTTTCACCCATGTTAGTATGCATGAAGATCTTAAAGATATACCCCTTGCAAAAGCTGTCCCTACTTATGAAGATGCCTCTGTTTGTTTGGTACGCATGATGGAAGCTAGATTTATTAGTCTCAACCCCATGATACAACACATGTTTCTTACACTTTCTGATATGGAGGGGGAGAAAGAGATTTTGTTCTAAAAGTCTTAGTGCGAGAATTTGCGGATATAGCTAAAGAAGCTAGAAAAGTTTTTAGTAAGCATGAGAGACTTGGTATGATCACCGATTTTAAAAGAACACTTGAAAAAATGGATATGGATAGAATTAAGTACACTAATAGTGTTAATGATGGTGGGGAGATTAAAGCACCAATACCATGTAAGCTCCTAGCGATGCATGAAGCTCTAGATGATAATTATGCTTGGCTTGTTCCTGAAAATTTGTTTGATGAGAGTAGCAAGCCCAAGACTAATGAAAAGGGACGCTGAAACTTATGTATCCAAAATACTATGCATGGTTGAGAAAACTCCACCCCGCTGTCGATGCATCATCTCTTGATAACACTTGATATACACTTCGCGCTAGCTGAAAGGCGTTAAAGAAAAGCGCTTATGGGAGACAACCCATGTTTTTACTACAGTACTTTTATTTTATATTTGAGTCTTGGAAGTTGTTTACTACTGTAGCAACCTATCCTTATCTTAGTTTTGTGCATTGTTGTGCAACTAAAGTCGTTGATAGTAAGGTTCATACTAGATTTGGATTACTGCGCAGAAACAGATTTCTTTGCTGTCACGAATTTCGACCTGCCTCTCTGTAGGTAGCTCAGAAAATTATGCCAATTTACGTGAGTAATGCTCAGATATGTACGCAACTTTCATTAAATTTGAGCATTTTCATTTGAGCAATTCTGGTGCCTCAATAAAATCCATCTTTACGGACTGTTCTGTTTTGACAGATTCTGCCTTTTATTTCGCATTGCCTCTTTTGCTATGATGGATGAATTTCTTTATTCCATTAATGTCCAGTAGCTTTGTGCAATGTCCAGAAGTGTTAAGAATGATTGTGTCACCTCTGAACATGTAAATTTTTATTATGCACTAACCCTCTAATGAGTTGTTTTGAGTTTGGTGTAGAGGAAGTTTTCAAGGATCAAGAGAGGAGGATGATACAATATGATCAAGGAGAGTGAAAGCTCTAAGCTTGGGGATGCCCCGGTGGTTCACCCTGCATATTTTAAGAAGACTCAAGCGTTTAAGCTTGGGGATGCCCAAGGCATCCCCTTCTTCATCGACAACATTATCAGGTTCCTCCCCTGAAACTATATTTTTATTCCATCACATCTTATGTGCTTTGCTTGGAGCGTCGGTTTGTTTTTGTTTTTGTTTTGTTTGAATAAAATGGATCCTAGCATTCATTGTGTGGGAGAGAGACACGCTCCGTTGTTGCATATGGACAAATATGTCCTTAGGCTTTACTCATAGTATTCATGGCGAAGGTTGAATCTTCTTCGTTAGATTGTTATATGGTTGGAATCGGGAAATGCTACATGTAGTAATTCTAAAATGTCTTGAATAATTTGATACTTGGCAATTGTTGTGCTCATGTTTAAGCTCTTGCATCATATACTTTGCACCCATTAATGAAGAAATACATAGAGCTTGCTAAAATTTGGTTTGCATATTTGGTCTCTCTAAAGTCTAGATAATTTCTAGTATTGAGTTTGAACAACAAGGAAGACGTGTAGAGTCTTATAATGTTTACAATATGTCTTTTATGTGAGTTTTGCTGCACCGGTTCATCCTTGTGTTTGTTTCAAATAACCTTGCTAGCCTAAACCTTGTATCGAGAGGGAATACTCTCATGCATCCAAAATCCTTGAGCCAACCACTATGCCATTTGTGTCCACCATACCTACCTACTACATGGTATTTCTCCGCCATTCCAAAGTAAATTGCTTGAGTGCTACCTTTAAAATTTCCATTCTTTACCTTTGCAATATATAGCTCATGGGACAAATAGCCTAAAAACTATTGTGGTATTGAATATGTACTTATGCACTTATCTCTTATTAAGTTGCTTGTTGTGCGATAACCATGTTCTTTGAGGACGCCATCAACTATTCTTTGTTGAATATCATGTGAGTTGCTATGCATGTTCGTCTTGTCTGAAGTAAGGAGATTTACCACTCATTTAATGGTTAGAGCATGCATAATGTTAGAGAAGAACATTGGGCCGCTAACTAAAGCCAGGAATCATGGTGGAAGTTTCAGTTTTGGACATATATCCTCAATCTCATATGAGAACATTAATTGTTGCTACATGCTTATGCATTAAAGAGGAGTCCATTATCTGTTGTCTATGTTGTCGGTATGGATGTCTAAGTTGAGAATAATCAAAAGCGAGAAATCCAATGCGAACTTTCTCCTTAGACCTTTGTACAAGCGGCATAGAGGTACCCCTTTGTGACACTTGGTTAAAACATGTGTATTGCGATGATAATCCCGGTAATCCAAGCTAATTAGGACAAGGTGCGGGCACTATTAGTATACTATGCATGAGGCTTGCAACTTGTAAGATATAATTTACATAACACATATGCTTTATTACTACCGTTGACAAAATTGTTTCTTGTTTTCAAAACCAAAGCTCCAGCACAAATATAGCAATCGATGCTTTCCTCAAGCCTTTCTTTTACTTTTATGTTGAGTCAGTTCACCTATCTCTCTCCACCTCAAGAAGCAAACACGTGTGAACTGTGCATTGATTCCTACATACTTGCGTATTGCACTTGTTATATTACTTTACATTGACAATATCCATGAGATATACATGTTATAAGTTGAAAGCAACCGCTGAAACTTAATCTTCCTTTGTGTTGCTTCAATACCTTTACTTTGATTTATTGCTTTATGAGTTAACTCTTATGCAAGACTTATTGATGCTTGTCTTGAAAGTACTATTCATGAAAAGTCTTTGCTTTATGATTCATTTGTTTACTCATGTCATTACCATTGTTTTGATCGCTGCATTCATTACATATGCTTACAATAGTATGATCAAGGTTATGATGGCATGTCAATCCAGAAATTATCTTTGTTATCGTTTACCTGCTCGGGACGAGCAGAACTAAGCTTGGGGATGCTGATACGTCTCCGACGTACCGATAATTTCTTATGTTCCATGCCACATTATTGATGATATCTACATGTTTTATGCATACTTTATGTCATACTTATGCATTTTCCGGCACTAACCTATTAACGAGATGCCGAAGAGCCAGTTTGCTGTTTTCTGCTGTTTTTGGTTTCAGAAATCCTAGTAAGGAAATATTCTCGGAATTGGACGAAATCAACGCCCGGGGGCCTATTTTTCCATAAGCTTCAGAGAGACCGAAAGGGAACGAAGTGAGGCGACGAGGCGGCGACACGCCGGGCGGCGCGGCCCACCTCCTGGCCGCACGGCCCTGTGTGTGGGCCCCTCGTGGCGCCTCCCGAGGCTGCCCTTCCGCCACATATAGTCTTCGTCGCGAAACCCCCAAAGTATACGGAAAACCTTCCAGACGCCGCCGCCGCCAATCCCATCTCGGGGGATTCAGACGCCTCCGGCACCCTGCCGGAGAGGGAATCATCTCCCGGAGGACTCTTCACCGCCATGGTCGCCTCCGGAGTGATGAGTGAGTAGTTCACCCCTGGACTATGGGTCCATAGCAGTAGCTAGATGGTCGTCTTCTCCTTCTGTGCTTCATTGTCGGATCTTGTGAGCTGCCTAACATGATCAAGATCATCTATCTGTAATGCTATATGTTGTGTTTGTTGGGATCCGATGGATAGAGAATACTATGTTATGTTGATTATCAATCTATTACCTATGTGTTGTTTATGATCTTGCATGCTCTCCGTTATTAGTAGAGGCTCGGCCAAGTTTTTACTCTTAACTCCAAGAGGAGTATTTATGCTCGATAGTGGGTTCATGCCTCCATTAAATCTGGGACATGACAGAAAGTTCTAAGGTTGTGGATGTGCTGTTGCCACTAGGGATAAAACATTGATGCTATGTCCGAGGATGTAGTTATTGATTACATTACCCACCATACTTAATGCAATTGTCTGTTGTTTGCAACTTAATACTGGAAGGGGTTCGGATGATAACTTGAAGGTGGACTTTTTAGGCATAGATGCATGCCGGATAGCGGTCTATGTACTTTGTCGTAATGACCAATTAAATCTCACAATACTCATCATATCATGTATGTGCATGGTCATGCCCCTCTATTTGTCAATTGCCCAACTGTAATTTGTTCACCCAACATGCTATTTATCTTATGGGAGAGACACTCTAGTGACTGTGGACCCCGGTCCATTCTTTTACATCGAATAGAATCTACTGCAATACTTGTTCTACTGTTTTTCTGCAAACAATCATCATCCACACTATACATCTAATCCTTTGTTACAGCAAGCCGGTGAGATTGACAACCTCACTGTTTCGTTGGGCAAAAGTACTTTGGTTGTGTTGTGCAGGTTCCACGTTGGCGCCGGAATCCCGGTGCGCGCACTACATCCCGCCGCCATCAACCTTCGACGTGCTTCTTGGCTCCTCCTGGTTGATAAACCTTGGTTTCTTTCGGAGGGAAAACTTGCTACGTACGCATCACACCTTCCTCTTGGGGTTCCCAACGGACGTGTCGATTGCACGCATCACAGCGCAACGATGAAACTGATCGGGAATACCTAACCCGGTGGAGTGCAACAAGAAACTCTTGCGAATGTGTGATCGAAGCACAAGCAATTGCTTGGTTCTGCAATGGGTGCCGAAGGGGCTCACCCCTATGGCAAAGGTTGCAGCGAAACATGCCAACCACATTGGCAGAAATGATCAAGGTGGCCAATACCTACGCATTGGGAGATCCATTGCAACCGACAATTGCGGCCGATACGGTACAAAAGTGTCTGCCTCGACCGGATTACCGGAATAACAACCACCACAAGAGAAGGGAAGATTTCCTGAACAGAAGATATGGTGCACAGCAAGTTGCCGCAGTACAAGATAACTCAGAGGCCGGCGGAAGCCAGAGGCAGAAAACCGGAAACCAATCGTGGGGTGGCCCAAAGAAGCAATGAGTAGAAAAGAAACCGTGGCATGATCAGCCAAAGTATACCATGAAATCCGCCATGGATCAGCCGTGCCGTTGGCACACGCCAAATCCTACTAAACCGGCAAATCACACAACCAGGGATTGTTCCTGGACAAAAAATATTAATGAAAGAGGGATCGGATGTGTTGCCTTCGCCACCTGCTCTTACCGGAGCAAATTCTCAATCGGTACAAAGTCAACAAAACCAGCAACATCAACCAGAGGGAGTTCACCAGGTGACTAACAATAAAGTTGCGCCACCACCGGCGCAAGGCCGAAATATATATGATGATCCAGACATGTGCTACGTGGTTTTGTGACTGAGCCAAGAGACCGGCAAAGTATACACCAGCGTTCCATGGAGGTGAATGTTGTTATACCGGCCGTTCCGAGATACATGAAGTGGTCAGAACAAGAGATCACGTGGTCCTTCAAAGATCATCCGAAAGTGATGCCGAACCCGGGTGGATATGCTCTGGTTGTGGATCCTATTATGCATGGGCCATCTGCGCGCGTTCGGTTTGGCAAAGTGCTAATCGATAACGGCAGTGAATGGATCGTAGCGAATAAGAGGGGGGGGGGGGTCAATGGCGCTACGGCAAGTTTTAGTCTTTTTCAATTTTTAGTGCAACGGAAGGTAAAGGTGATAACTTTAGCGATAGCGGTGATCCTACAATGATCCTAGGACAAGTGCAACAAGCAAAGGAATCAACAAGATAGTAAGAGTAAGGAGCGGGACAACCGGGGGGCGCGGAGACGAGGCGAGGTTTGTTTCCCGCAGTTCCTTCCACAATAGGAAGTACGTCTGCGTTGAGGAGGTGCTAGTCTCACACAAGAGACTAGACGGCCACACCACGAAGGAAGGCCTCACCTTCTTCCTCGAGAGAGCTCCACGAAGGTGCTCCCCCTTCTCCACTAAGGCACCGGTCGAGGCGGTGATTCCTTCACAAGGTTGGGGCGAGCTCCACACCACAAGGAGGCTCCCAACAACCCATGGAGCTAGTACAACACCAAGCTAGCCTCCATGGATGCACTTTCTCCAATGTCCCACAATAGGAACCCTACCACCAAGGTCCACTAAGGAATAGCAATGATTGGTGAAATCTCTCTTGGTAGAACTATAAATCGGGGTCTCCTCCACCACTCCTCAAAATTTGGGCAAGATTGGTTGGATGGATGGGGAGATCCTCAAGGATTAAGCTCAGCAACAATGGAGGAGAGAGAGAGAAGAGATAAAATCGTGTTGGGGAAGAAGGAGCCCTTAAATAGGCTCCTCCAAATCCAACCGTTATGTCCAGTTTTTGCTTGGTACTACCGCTTTTGGTAAAGCGGTACTACCGCTCGAGTTTGAATTCCCAGCATCTGGTCCACGTGGACGCAGAGGCGGTACTATTCGGCGGTACCGCTCGAGGTACCGCAACAGGGTCCAAACCTTCTGGACTCGGCGGTCTGGAGCGGTACAGGCGGTACTGCCGTAACTGTACGGTACCGCGATCGTGAGCGGTACTACCGCTCCAGGTACCGCAGAGGTACCCGCAACTCGTATGGGGGTCAATTTCAGTGCAGAACTCAAAGCGGTACCGTGGGGCGGTACCTATAGGGGTAGCGGTACTACCGCTACAGGTATGGTAGTACCGGCCTGGCTAAAACTGGTTTTCTCCCTTTTTCTCTCCAGCCATGTCACCTCGCGATACACACACAAAACCAGAAAACCTATCAACTACGCTTCAGTCTTCCGATCTTGACGTGTCCAGCGAGGTCACCGTGCACTTGCAAATCTAACAATGATACTCAAGGCACACGGTGAGATTACTCAAGTGTTGTCATCAAACACACAAAACTTGGGGTTTAAACTTTTCGCTTACAGGCAGCAGCATCAACATCATGTACCGGCACACCATGCATACGTTGGGTATCACGGACAACATGCTGGAACCGAGTCACATGACTTTCCACGGCATAGTTACGGGATTGTCCTGCTCTCCAATGGGCAAAGTCCGGGTTGATGTCCTGTTTTGTGGCCGAGATAATTGTCGGGTGGAAAATATCTTGTTTGAGGTGGTCGACCTGGACAACCCTTACCATGCTACCTGGGAAGGCCGGCATTGGCAAAGTTCATGGCCTCAACTGACACGGCTTACCTGAAAATGAAGATACCAGCGCCCAACGGTCCAATAACCGTGGTGGGAAATTACAAGGTCTCGCTGGAAACAGCTTCAGCCAGATCAAACTTAGCCGAATCGGTGGTCATAGCAGAAGAAAAGAAAAGAATCCAAACTACTGTGGCACTTGCACAATCCTCGCAGCTGAACATGGCGGCACTGAGCAATCAACTCAGTGGAACGACATTTAAACCGTCAAACGAGACAAAGAACATTGTGCTAGACCTGGCATACCCGGAGCGCACCGTTCGCATCGGTGCCTGATTGAGTGAAGCATGAAACGCTCGTCAACTTCCTCCGTGAGAATCGAAACATCTTCGCCTGGTCTACTGATGACTTGGTGGGTGTACCGAGGGAGTTGGCTGAGCACTCTTTGAATGTCCGGAAGGATGCTAAGCCGGTGAAGCAACCTTTGCGCCGATTTTCTGAAGATCGAAGGAAAATTATCGGAGAGGAGGTTACTAAACTGCTGGTGTCCGGTTTCATCGTGGAAGTGCTGCATACTGAGTGGCTGGCCAATCCGGTACTGGTCGATAAGAAGAAAGAAAAAGACCCGAAGGCTCCAAAGGCGTGGCAGATGTGTATTGACTACACCCACCTGACCAAGGCGTGCCCAAAAGATCCATTCCCATTACCTCGAATTGATCAGGTGACCGATTCTATTGCTGGATGTGAACTGTTGTCTTTTCTAGATGCTTACTCCGGTTTCCACCAGATTCCCCTGAAAAAGGAAGATCAGATAAATACTGATTTCATTACCCCGCACGGGTCTTATTGCTATGTCACCATGCCTTTTGGTTTGAGAAATGCCGGCGCAGCATACCAACGCTGCATGCAAAAATGCCACGATCAAATTGGTAAAAATGTGCAAGTCTATGTCGAAGATGTCGTGATAAAAACAAGTAAAAGATACTCGATCAATGATCGAGACAAACATTTGATAGCCTACGAAAGTTCCGGATGAAACTTAACCCAACAAAATCTTTTAATTCTGTTCTTTATCCGACTAGTTTTTTCTTTGCCAAATTGTTTCAGACAAAAAATCCAATTCGATTCAAAGATAGGAATCATACCTCCAGCGGCACCTTCGGCGTACCTGCCGGAAAACTGCTAGGATTCCTGGTCTCAAGCCGCGGTATAGAAGTTCACCCGGTAAAGATTTGGGCCATCGAAAGGATGGAAATACCTCAGTGCTTAAACGATGTGCAAAAGTTTATCGGATGCTTGGCATCTTTAAGCCGGTTTGTAAGCCGGTTGGGAGAAAAGGCCCTGCCCTTGTATGCGCTAATGAAAAATCAAGATACTTTCGTCGGGACCTCACAGGCAGGCGCGGCATTCAAGGAGCTAAAGAAAATGATAGCCACAACTTCGGAGTTGGCATCACCCTTGCCGAAATAACCAATGTTTCTCTACATAGCAGCAACAAACCGGGTGGTAAGTGTTGTTGTGGTGGTAGAACGAGAAGAAGAAGAAGAAGGTAAAATTGTGCAGAGGCTGGTATACTATTTGAGTGAGGTGCTCTCCCTCTCAAAGCAAAACTACCCGCAGTACCAAAAAATGACTTATGGCATGTTCATGGCCGCCACTAAGCTCAAGAACTACTTCGAAGAACATCCGATGAAGGTGGTGTGCGAGGCCCCTATCTCAGAAATCATTGGCAATAAAGATGCCAGCGGGCGGAACGACAAATGGGAAATTCAGCTGTCGCATTACGTACCCACCCACGAAAGAAGAGATGCCATAAAATCACAAGCTTTGGCGGATTTCCTGGTTGATTGGGCTGAGATGCAGTATAAGCCACCTAAACCGGAAGTTGATTACTGGAGGATGCACTTTGACGGATCAAAGCTCAAAGAAGGTCTCGGTGCAGGAGTGGTTCTCACCTCACCAAAAGGAGATAACTTGAGATACGTGCTGCAAATACACTTAAGGGCATCAAATAATGTTGCTGAGTATGAAGCGCTGATCCACGGGCTTAAGGTTGCAAAAGAGGTGGGAGTGCGCCAGATCATTTGTTATGGTGATTCGGATCTGGTGGTACAGCAAGGTTCTAGAGATTGGGATGCAAAGGATGCCAACATGGCCGCATACCGGTTCTATGTTCAAAAAATTGCCGGATTCTTTGAAGGATGCGAATTTCACCATGTGCCACGGGCGAAAAATGAAGTCGCTGATACATTGTCCAAGCTGGGCTCATCTAGGCAGGAAATTCCTACCGGAAGAGCCCTGGCTCACCTCATAAAGCCATCGATCAAACCAAGTCCTGAATCGGAATCGATCTACGCTCCAGAATCACATGTTGTTCCGATGGATATCGATGGAGGAAACCCGGGGACTGCAGTATCTAACCCAGGGACTACATCGTCTAACTCGGGGACTGTAGAGTCGAAACCGAAAGAAGCTATGCCGGTGGATCGCATGGAGATTGGCGTGCCAGTCTTTGTAGTTCGAGAAGCACCGTTGTGGGAGAAACCGATCATGGATTTCCTGGTTAACGGCAGTTTACCGACGGAGGAAACCGAATCAAGAAAGACTTAGAGAAGATCCAAAGCTTACACCATCATCAATGGCGAGTTGTACAAGAGAAGTGTCACAGGAGTCTCACAACGGTGCGTGGAACCGGAAGAAGGAAGGGAGATGCTCCAAGAAATTCACCAAGGGGAGTGTGGGCATCATGCCTCGTCGAGAGCTTTGGTTGCAAAAGTATTCCGGCATGGGTTTTACTGGCACACTGCTCTGGAAGAAGCTGAGGACATGATCAGGAAATGCAATGGATGCCAAAGATACAGTAAGCAAAACCACACGCCCCAGCATCCGGTTTGAAAACTATTACGATAACTTGGCCATTTGATGTTTGGAGCCTGGACATGGTTGGACCATTCAAAACGGCGAGAGGAAACATGACTCACATCTTGGTCATGGTGGATAAATTTACCAAGTGGGTCGAAGTCAAACCAATCCGGAAGTGTGATGGGCACACAACCGTGAAATTTCTAAAAGACATCATCCTCCGGTATGGTTATCCGCACAACATAATCATAGATAACGGTACAAACTTTGCGCAGGGAGAATTCTCATGGTTCTGTGAGGATAACAAAATCCGGTTGGATATAGCCTCGGTGGTGCATCTACAAGCCAATGGGCAAGTGGAAAGGACCAATGCACTTGTGTTGTCCGGTATAAAACCACGGCTTATTAAACCACTCGAAAAAACGCCGGGATGTTGGCTTGATGAATTACCATTCGTATTGTGGAGTCTAAGGACCACACCAAACCGATCAACCGGTTATACACCATTTTTCATGGTATATGGAGAAAAAGCGGTCATACCAACTGACATCATCCATGACTCACCACGAGTCCAACTCTATACAGAGGAAGAGGTAGAAGAGGCCAGAGAAAATGATGTCGACTTGCTTGAAGAGAAAAGATAATTGGCACTCGCCAGAACAGTTGTGTACCAGCAAAACCTCAGACACTATCATAGGCGGAAGGTAAATCCAAGGGTTTTCCAAGAACGAGACCTAGTGCTACGTCTGGTGCAGCGACCGAAGGATGGCACAAGCTATCACCCCCATGGGAGGGACCTTTCATCGTGAGCAAGGCTCTGCACAATGATGCTTACTATCTCATAGACACACAGGATGCCAAGAAGGGAAAGAAGGACAAGTCCGGAGAAGAAACCAAGCGCCCGTGGAATGTAGCACTACTTCGCCCTTTCTATTCCTAAGGATGTAATGTAAGAAGTTCAGGTAATTTTTAAATAATTTGCTATGGATGATATGCCGACACCTCGAATGTATCTCGGGGACTGCCTTTACCGAAATCGCATGTAGTATGTTTATTTTTTCCTGTTTGCTGGTTGGTTTGTTAGACATTTTATTTTCCGGTCTAGTAATGTGTTCAACCTCCCAAAAAATGTTCGACTCTGCTGCTGTCTGCAACCCGGCTTCATGGCAAGCAAGAGAAACCAGAAGGATTTGAACACACAAAAAACGGAAAGGAAAAAAAGACATACGATCTGGAATAAAACTAAGCTAACCCCGGTTATACCGGTTTTTTTGAAAAAAAATCGAGTTTTTTCTCTAAGTTTGAGAAATTGTCTGCTTGGCAAAAGAACTTTGGGCCTCATACATCAAACACCCAAAAGAGATAGTCATATCCAAAGTAAAAGAACTAAGCATGCATTGGATTGAACTTGGGAATGAATTCGGAGTCTTCACCACATAAGTTGAAAAGAAAATAAGCCGGAAGGTTTCTAGCAAACCAAACTTAACAGTTTAACATACCGAACTTAACGAGGTTCAAACATACCGGACCTATCAAACTAAGCAGTTTAAGGCAACAAAAGGACTTAAATGTATATTACATCTTCCCACCCGGCATACCGGGGATTTCACGAATTGTTTTTGTTGAGACACAAGAATAGATTTTTTCATGCATATTCTGGAGAGGAACTCTCCGGAGCTTGGACAGATGCGGCGGTTTCATCATTGGTGGCGGCGGCTCCCTCAGGGATAGTTCCCTCGGCTTATTCATCGTTGCCCTCTTCAGCTTCTTCCTCAGCTTCACTAAATTCATCCTCGAGGTCAGCAGGAGCCGGAATAAAAGTGTTGGTGGGGGAATAATGAGCAATGCGATAAGCCCAGTCGTGGTGCTTGGCAGTCAGGATATGATCGGTATCAGTAGGAGCATCACCACGCATGGTGGTGAGGGTGTCCAGATCCAAAGCCTCATACCAAGAGCAGACGAACCGCAGAGCGGTGTTAGCTCTAGCCCGCAAGGCAGAGCGTTCCCACTCGCTCAACCACGTGCTGGACTCCAAAAGCCGGGAGGCAATGGTACCGACGTGATCCTGAACAGGTTCTTCAGGCCAAAGGCACTTGAAGGCCTTGATAGGAGCGTTTTGCAACTTGGCGAGCTTCTTCCTATGCATCAAGCGAGCAGAGAGAGCTGTCAGATAATCTTCTGTAGTCCATGAGGTGGCATCAGAAGCTGGAGTATCGACCCGAGCTTTAGCAACGGTAGCTTCGACACGTTCCTGTGACTCAGGGAAAATCGCTGCGGAAAGGTCAAAGGAAGCCAGTGTAAGAACAAACCGGTAAGAAAAGAAAGTTTACAAGCAAAGGAGAAAGTACTTACTCCGGGCTTTGTCATCCAAGTCCTTTATGAGCTCACTGCGGGAGATCTGGATTAGCTTAAGTTCATCGTTCCGCTGCTTTTCAAGCCCCCACAGCTCCTTCTCCTCCTGGAGCTCCTGGCGCAGTTGGTCCTGGACTTCCATCACTTGCTTCTTGGCCTCCTCAACCTCGGCTTTGACGGCTTTGATGGCCTCCTTCAGCGCTCCGTCGTGCCGCAACCCGTCCTGGACCAGCTTGTAATATCCCAGGTTTAGAGGCTACAAAATGAGAGAACACCAAAGTGTGCATTGCATTCATGCATAGAAAATCCAGGAAATTTTTGCGCTTTCAAATAAAAACTTACCACAGTAACTGAAGTTTCACTTGACTTGATGGAATTGAAGTAGCTCATCAAGTCAAGCGCTATAAACTTCACTGTGATCTTTGCTAAACCCTTGTTTTGGGTAGAGATGATTTGATCTATGGGCTAGATCAAATGAAGTAGATTTACAACAAACAACACCTTAAGTAAGGGTCAACTACAAGATCTTATAAAAGATCTCAGCATGGCATTCCTTACAACAACACATTAGTTAAGAATCAAACCCTAACTTAATAATACTTAAGAGTTAGCAACTATCTTTGTGTGTAATTTAATTCACTTCTAAATAAGGTAAAACACAGGGTTTAAAGTGCATAAAGCCACACATTCTTATTTAAATCATAACTTATTAAATATATGGAATATCATAAAACTAAATCCATTTACATTATGAATTATAGTTCAAACTATTTGAATAAAATTAACTATGAGTATTTTGAAACTCATATGATCATGCCTTGGTGAAATCAAACCCAACTATCCAAAATTGAGGAATAACCTTCAACCTTGACCTTTTGACCAATATTATAATATAAATCCAATCAAATATGATATAGTGACTCATCCACAATAATAAAACCATCCACAAGATATTTAGTAACAAATGCCACTTGGCTATCCAAAGATAAATCATATGAGAGGATAATGATCATGCCACATAGGATGAAAATATCTACATGACTTGCTTTCCAAGCTATGCCACCTCATGCTCAAAGGATTGCTATGGATGAGGGCATGACAACCAAGCACCTTACTCATCAAACCAAAACAAGAGTCACCACCTATGTGTCATGATACTAGAGCTTTCCCAAGCCTATAAATAGAGCCACACCCTTCATCCATTTGCTCATCTAGTACCATGATACATGGGAATAAACATATAGAGCCACTCCATATGAATTAGCTAGGATCAAGATGAAGAAGCTAGGAGGTGGAGGCATACCACAAGATGCAGGTTTATCAGATTTCCTGAAGAACAAGCTACAGAAGATTGCAAGGTAGAATCCCTAGGCAAACCATATATTTAGAGGAATCATATCATCATCTCTTAGTAGGATCTTAGGATATTCCAAGATATTGAGAAGTGAGAGAAGTTATAATATTAACCATAGCCATGTCCATACAAGAATACTAGAATAGTACTAAACTTAGTTGTTCAAGACAACATTTGATCTTGGAGGTGAGAACCCTATTCCAATAGCAATACCTTAGGAAACCAATTCCATAATCATCACAACTTGGTATTAATTATAAACCCTAAGAATCTAGGATGAGTGTGATGAGAGGAATAATAAAGAGAGATTAGTGAGGAATGAGTGGATCTTGTCTAATGCATGATTATACCTTGTAGATATACATGATAAGTTAAACCCATATGATTAATAGATATCATCTACCACATAAAATAAAACCAATCCTCATGCCTTGTATGGAGGAGTAAGGGCATTAAACCTAAACCTTGTTTATCCAAACATTAGAGACAACCCTAGTATTACTTTGATACAAGATTTCTACCTAAGTTAGGAGAAATAACCCTAGTCAATTAAACATAACCTAGCTTATGCCCATATTCCAATTCTTAGTTGTGTATCACTTGAGTGATCACAACTAAAACCATAAGATCACATTTGAATATCAATTCAAATATACCTTTTGATCATGAAAAGAATCCTGCCATGCCTCATGCCCATTTATACTTCAACTAGTGAGCATTACCAAAACCCTAAACCTTTTCACATAGGATTCAATCCACATAAAATAATATGTCCTAACTTGTGCATCATGGATCACAAGTATAAACTAAGCCATATGTACTTAGGATTAAATATCATTTGGTGAGTAGAGTGAAACCAATATCTAAATCATCTTCTTAAACCTTAAGAACTATCATTCACATAAAATCATGAACCAATTCCATTTCCTTTACCATTTGTTAAACCCTAGCCATAATTAAATTATATGTGAATGATCACTATGGTTAAGCACTAGAAAAATAGAATGTGTTCACCATGCACATGTTCTAAATTTCAAATCAATTAAAATAGGTTTAATTCCTAAATTTAAAAGGAATCGAGATAAATATCTAAACCGTTGCCATTTTAATTAAACCTCACAAAGTGTCACTCTAATCAAAAATTCAATATTTGTTTAAACAACAAAACCATGCAGTAGGCATGATTATCAAATTGTTTTGATATTCAAATATTTTAGAACCTAATGGAATTCAAATTTGAATCCAAATAACAAATAGAAACCAGGAAATAAAAACAGAAAATAGAAAAGAAAAGAAAGAGGAGAGAGAGGGGCTTACCAGGCTTACCTCTTCAGCCGAGCCTAACAGCAGCCCAGCACCGCAGCAGCCCAAAGCCAACCAGCCCAGCCCAGCAACCCAACCCGGCCCAGGAGCAGCCAGCGCCAAAGCAAAGACGTCGTCGCGATAAGAATCGTGCGGAGGCAAAGCCATCTCAGAACCGCGCCCAACTCTCTCGCGTCCGAGTCTATCCATGAGCATCAAGATTCGCCCAATGCACTTCACTGTCGTCGTAGCATCTCAGCCTCTGCCGCCGGCGAGACAACGTTTCCGACCACCTCGAGCTCTATAAATAGCCAGGCAGAAGCTCCTCGCAACCCTAGTTCCGCACCACCTCTTCTCACTCTCTCTCCAGCTCTCAAAATCTCGCATTCATCTGCGCCAGTCGCCGGTGTCGAGCACGACGCCGACTCGGGGCCGGATCACCGTTGATGGTGGCGATGCTCGCCATGTGGAGCATCCTCGTTGAAGGAATCGAGGAGGGGCTGCCGTCACTCGCCGTCCCTTTCATTGGCATCCTTGGGGAAAAAGATCGCTGCTTCCATCTCCTCGATGAGAGCATCATCAAGGTGAGCAGGCGCGTCGAATGAGCTATGATACGTCTCAAACGTATCTATAATTTCTTATGTTCCATGCTAGTTTTATGACAATACTCACATGTTTTATACATACTTTACATCATTTATACGCATTTTCCGGCACTAACCTATTAACGAGATGCCGAAGCGCCAGTTCCTATTTTGTGCTGTTTTTGGTTTCAGAAATCCTACACAGGAAATATTCTCGGAATTGGACGAAACGAACCCAGGGTCTTATTTTTCCACGGAGCTTCCATAAGACCGAAGAGGATACGAAGTGGGGCCACGAGGCGCCCACCACGGGCGGCCGGCATGGGGCCCGCGCGGCCTATGGTGTGGGGCCCCGTGCCTCTCCGACTCTGCCCTTCCGCCTACTTATACTCTCCGTCGCGAAACCCTATTACCGAGAGCCACGATACGAAAAGTTCCGAGACGCCCGCCGCCAATCCCATCTCGGGGATTCAGAGATCGCCTCGACACCGGAGGAGGGGAATCATCACCGGAGGACTCTACATCACCATGATCGCCTCCGGACTGATGTGTGAGTAGTTCATCCTTGGACTATGGGTCCATAGCAGTAGCTAGATGGTTGTCTTCTCCTAATAGTGCTATCATGTTTAGATCTTGTGAGCTACCTATCATGATCAAGATCGTCTATTTGTAATGCTACATGTTGTGTTTGTTGGGATCCGATGAATATGGAATACTATGTCAAGTTGATTATTGATCTATCATATATGTGCTGTTTATGATCTTGCATGCTCTCCGTTGCTAGTAGAGGCTCTGGCCAAGTTGATACTTGTGACTCCAAGAGGGAGTATTTATGCTCGATAGTGGGTTCATGCCTCCATTGAATGGGACAGTGAAAGTTCTAAGGTTGTGGATGTGCTGTTGCCACTAGGGATAAAACATCAATGCTTTGTCTAAGGATATTTGTGTTGATTATATTATGCACCATACTTAATGCAATTGTCTGTTGTTTGCAACTTAATACTGGAAGGGGTGCGGATGCTAACCCGAAGGTGGACTTTTTAGGCATAGATGCATGCTGGATAGCGGTCTATGTACTTTGTCGTAATGCCCTAAGTAAATCTCATATTAGTCATCATGATATGTATGTGCATTGTTATGTCCTCTCTATTTGTCAATTGCCCAACTGTAATTTGTTCACCCAACATTCTATTTTTTATTGGAGAGACACCACTAGTGAACTGTGGACCCCAGTCCATTCTTTTACATATGAATACAATCTACAGCAATCATTGTTCTTTGCTGTTCTTCGCAAACAAACATCATTTTCCACACCATACATTTAATCCTTTGTTTACAGCAAGCCGGTGAGATTGACAACCTCACTGTTACGTTGGAGCAAAGTATTTTGATTGTGTTGTGCAGGTTCCACGTTGGCGCATCCCTGGTGTTGCGTCGCACTACACTCCTCCGCAACCTTCACGTGGCCTTCATCTCCTACTGGTTCGATAAACCTTGGTTTCTTACTGAGGGAAAACTTGCTGCTGTACGCATCACTCCTTCCTCTTGGGGTTCCCAACGGACGTGTGCTTCACGCGTTATCAAGCTATTCATTGCTTCCTAAAGATCATCCTAGCGCTAGTTCATATGTTGGCCGGAGCTCGTTGCCGCGGTAGAGCTCGCCGGAGATAGCTCCGGTGATCCCATCACGAAACCATCACCACCACTAGCCTCAGCATGTCGAGGAGGTTCCAAAAACCCTAATCGCGTGTCCCGGGAGGCAGTAAATCGGCGGCGCCGTCCTCAGCTGGTCGCCGGTGTTTAAACGCCGGTGAGGTCAACCACCACAGTCAAAGTGGACCAGTCATCGCTTGCGTGGCTGCTGAGGTGGACACAGGTCTCACCTGCCTGTATCTGTGGGTGTGTACCGTTTGGGTACGTTTAGATTTTTGCTTTATTTCAAATTCCAGAAAATTCCGAAACTTTGTAAAATCATATAAAATTCATTTCAACTCAGAAAAATATAAATAATATATCAAAATGCTCACAAAAATAAACTCTATTCAAATAAAATATAAAATAAAAAAGTGTGTCAAAATGAAAATTTAATTATTTTTACCTTATCAATTATGCCTTTTCATTTGTATTAAAACCAATTTAAATTCAATAATTATTTAAGTTTCAAAATTAAATCTTAGCTATTCATTAACTAATTAAAATGTTAAGATTAGTATTCTTTATCATAATTGCATCCACTTAAATATTAGTTATAATTCATAAACCCTAATTTGCATATTACTATTTTCTATTTTCTTGAAATAGTAATAACTCAAGAAAATATTAAAAGCCAATATTATTTTAGCCCAACAATTGTTTACTTAAACATATTTAGTTAACAAGTTAATTATTTTAAAACCTAATAATAATTATTAAAGCCTAGTTTTTAATTAAACCTAAATAGGAGTTACCCTAATTATTAATTCTTGTGAAAATTAATAAAATGCTAAAACCATTATTAATTTTGTTTCAAAGTAATTAGTGACCACATCTCTATTACCAATTATCATTTCAAGAGTTGTACCATAATTAGAAACCCTAGTTCTAATATAAGTAAGACCTTGAACCCATTATTTTATGTGTTCATCATAAATTGTTTCAATTCTAAAACCCTAGGGGTTTAGCCCATGTGATCATATAAGCTTCACCTATACCTATAAAACCCTAGTAAGAAACACATGAATGCATTCTTATGATCCACTAGCATAAAACCAAGTCACATGAAAATTATCATTTCATGTTCCTATTCTTAATTAAAACCTATATGATCCACTAGTGTCACTTAGGAGCAAACCCTAACTTGTTAATTGGATTAGTACCATTGATCACCACTCCTATATACCATACCATTAGAATCAAGTAGAATCCTAGTGATGAACCCTAACACCAATTTTGTGTAGTAATGCACATAACATGCTCCTATCCCACTAAACCCTACTTAGAAAGTAATAAACCACTTAGCTTAGAAACCATTAGTGATTACTTAGTGAAGCAAATGTGAAGCCATAGTAAACCCTAACTCATAGCAACACCTTGACCATCATTCTGTGATATGATACCCATAATCAACCATAGTAATAAACCTGCTAATACTTGTTACATATAGACCAATTCTATTTAAGAACCCAACTAGTTCCTATTAGAGAACTAAATGAATCCAATAGTAAACCCTAGAAAGCCATAGCTCCTATGTATAGTAGTTCTTGTTCTAATGGAACCTGTTCTTCAAAAGTTATTCTTTTGAAGTACAAATGTCAATCAAACCATCGAAGCCCATAGTTCTTATTTGAAATACTTACTAGTTCTTAATTAACATGTTCTTCAAAAGTTATTCTTTTGAAGTATAATATAAGTAATCATAAACCATGTCCTGTAGAACTTAAAATTGACAACTGTTCTTTACATATTGTTCCACCACTATTCTTTATGTGTGTGTTGTTATGATGTCTTATATCACTTGATTATGATGCTAATATAACCAAACCCTAATAAGAACCTTGTTGAGAACCAATCTAAAAGTGCAACAAACCCTAAAGAAATCTTTACAACTCATACATCCTAAATCATCGAGGTTAGGTTACGCGTGGGACGATTGCATCTCATACTATGCATTATAGCATCTTTGCCAGTTCTTTAAACATTGTCCTTACCGGACGATGATGGTATTTCAGCATTTGGAGTTCTCACGTATCGAAGCTTTTGCCTGCATAATCTTGCAGTCAAGAAAGGAAAGTTCATCGCTTGCTCATGTCATTTGATTATTTTTATCAAACTATATGCAAAGTACTATACTTATCACTCTTGCATTGAAAAGCAAAGTATTATTTTATAATTATGAATATGACTATGTGGTGGGCAATGGAACCATGGTATGTATTGATATGGTGGAGGTTCCATTGCATGGGTACTACTCATCTAGGACTAAGTACCAATGCCGTCCAGTGATTCTAGCACCGTACATATCGCGTTGACCATAAGATCTATAATGGCTCTGGGGAAGTCAGCTGTATCTTTTCCCTCTTGCATATCAACGGACCTGGTGGAGCCTGGCTGGGTGTTGGAGATAACACTGCAGTAGGTTGGGAAATCCTTTAAAATCCCCATCCGTGTAGATGAGAGGCTCTATCGTCTAGAGATTGTCCATAGTACACCGGCGGTAAAGACGTATGAACGGGAGATGTCTACCGGGGGTGTACGAATGGACAAAAGGGTGGGTTGATGTCCCACAAGTATAGGGGATCGTGTGTAGCCTTTTCGATAAGTAAGAGTGTCGAACCCAACGAGGAGCTAAAGGTAGGATAAACATTCTCTCAAGTTCTATCAACCACTGATACAACTCTACGCACACTAAGCGTTTGCAATATCTAGGAAATAAAACTAGAGCGATAACGGGTATGAGAGGTGACTTTGCAGAACAATAAAATACACGGAATAAATGTTAGTGCTGCAGCAATAAAACAAACTAAACTAACAGTACCATGAGTGTGGAAAGGCGGTGGTAATAGTGGTGGCTTTGTCCAAGATCAATTAGTGAAGATCTTGGGTTCAATGTCTTCGATGCAGCTTTCTATGTAGGAGAGGCTAAATATACATGCTCTCCCTCCGGGATTACAAGTACTATATGATTGGCTTGCTAGCAAACATCCGTAAATACTAGCAAGCATTAAGGTTTCCCCAACCATAGCCTTAAGTAAATGGTCCTCTTACTCCCATACATGCAACTATCCGGTTCGCGTCCTTAGGTTTCTGTCACTCCGGCAGAACTTCCCCCTTCTAGTATACAAGTACTACCAACCCTATGGTGCTTGATCCATGCGCGCACAAATATAATGGGCACCAAGGACGGTAACATATCAACATACAACTCTAATGAACCAAAGAGAAACAACCAATCAATCAAAGAACAAATAAACTATGGCAACATGACATAGATCATAGGATTATAACTTATAGCATCAAACACCATGTTTACATAGGGCGGTACAGAGGTTTGTGAGAGGATGGACCACTGAATACAATGAGGAGTTGGTGATGGAGATGGCGGTGAAGACGTTGGAGGGCTCAGCGAGGAGCGCCGGGAGGCGGAGGCGTGGGCGGCGGCGGCGCGGCGGGACTCCTTCCCCGCCGCCGGCATCATGGGGGAGCGCCGCCCCTTAGCCTTCTTCTTCCTTGAGTTGGTGCTGGTGTAGATGAGTGTTTCCCCCTCCTTGGCTGCTGCCAAGGAGGAGGATTTTCGTGACAATGCTTGGGGGCCTCCAAAAATAGGGTTTCCCATCAATATATAGTGTTGGAGATGCAATCTAGGCCATGGGATGGATGCCCCTTTGATCCAAGGGCTCTTGGGCACCTCTAGAACCTTCCTAGGACTCCCCTCTGTCCTTCATGAGCCTCACAACTCGTGGCTGGGCCGAAATATCCAGGTATGGAAAGAGTTTGTGTCAAATACGTCACCAACTTTCGGAGTCCCGAGACTGCACGAACCTCCGCAGTAATTCTGCTCTGCCGGATGCATCCGTTGTCCGTTCTGGACGAATAAGATGTCCAAATTGTTCGGCTTGAAATTCTCTACAACTTTGTAGTTTACGACTTTTCCATTGGACGTCGTTTTGATGGAGTTTCAAAGCACTAGTAGAAACAAGGGCTTTGGATTTTTGCCCCAGGTGGCTTTTGCACCGGATTTGGCACGAACCGGTGCTAAAAGGGGTCATTAGCACCGGTTCGTGGGGCGCAGCCGGCCGAGGGACCTTTTGCACCGGTTCGTGTTACGAACCGGTGCAAATGAGCTATCTTTTGCACCGGTTCGTAACACAAACCGGTGCAAAAGGTTCGTCGCCAGGCACGTGTCAGCCGAGGAACCTTTAGCACCGGTTCGTGTTACGAACCGGTGCAAAAGATAGCTCATTTGCACCGGTTCGTAACACGAACCGGTGCTAAAGGTCCCCAGCCCTATTTCAGCTCAGCTACCCGGCCAAACAGCCCACTCACTTCATTTTTGCTAGGAGAAGGTGTGTGTGTTGAGTGCTACCTTGCTTCTCTTTGGCATGCACATAAGGTGCTCGATGAAATGTCTGAGAGAGTGATGCCGCTTGATTTTACACACAACAAAAATGAGATGAGGTGCCGGAGCGACACTTAAGCTTTCTCCTCTTTCTTTCCTCCTCGATCAAGGTTAAGCAACAACTTTACCCTTTCATTTGTACGGTGCTAATTTCCACTATTTATAAATATTATGATGTTTTGTAATTGTTTATTGATAAACTTAATTAATTATTTGATGTAGATGAACCGGCGGCAATGGATGTACGTTGACCGACGTCTACCCGAGTTCAGATCGGGCCTGGAAGAATTTATCCGTGTGGCTCAGGAAAACCCACAGGCGGATGGTTTTATGTGTTGTCCATGTGTTGATTGCCATAACTTGAAGCAATACCCTGAATGGCAAGTCATTCACTCCCACCTGCTTTGGAAAGGTTTCATGCCCAGCTATAATTGTTGGACCAAGCATGGAGAAAGAGGGGTTATGATGGAAGACGACGAAGAAGAAGAAGAGGATGATGATATGTACCCTAACTACGGTGATACTGCAACAGGGCATGATGAAGATGAAGATGCAGGAGGAGGTGATCAAGATGAAGAGGCATCAGATGAGCCCGTTGATGATGATCTTCGTCGGGCCATCGCTGATGCACACAGAGATGCAGAAACTGAAAACGAGAAGCGAAAGTTAAAGGGCATGTTAGATGATCACAAAAAGAAGTTATACCCAAATTGCGAAGATGGCAACACAAAGCTCGGTGCCACCCTGGAGTTGCTGCAATGGAAGGCAGAGGCTGGTATATGTGACAAGCCATTTGAGAAGTTACTGAAAATAATGAAGAGGAGGTTTCCAAAGAATAACGAATTGCCTGACAGTACGTACGAAGCAAAGAAGGTTCTCTGCCCTCTAGGATTAGAGGTGCTGAAGATACATGCATGCATTAATGACTGCATCCTCTACCGCGCTGAGTATGAAAATTTGGAAAAATGTCCGGTATGCACTGCACTTCGGTATAAGATCAGGCGAGATGACCCTGGTGATGTTGAGGGCGAGCCCCCTAGGAAGAGGGTTCCTGCCAAGGTTATGTGGTATGCTCCTATAATACCACGGTTGAAACGTCTGTTCAGAAATAAAGAGCATGCCAGGTTGTTGCGATGGCACAAAGAAGACCGTAAGAAAGACGAGATGCTGAGACACCCCGCTGATGGGTCGCAGTGGAGGACAATCGATAGAGAGTTCCCGGATTTTGCAGATGACGCGAGGAACTTAAGGTTTGGCCTAAGTACAGATGGAATGAATCCTTTTGGGGAGCAGAGCTGCAGTCATAGCACTTGGCCTGTAACTCTATGTATCTATAACCTTCCGCCTTGGTTGTGCATGAAGCGGAAGTTCATTATGATGCCAGTGCTCATCCAAGGCCCAAAGCAACCCGGCAACAACATTGATGTGTACCTACAACCATTATTTGAAGAACTCTTACAGTTGTGGAGCAAACCAGGTGTACATGCATGGGATGAGTACAAACAGGAGTCATTTAACCTACGAGCGTTGCTTTTCGTGACCATCAATGATTGGCCTGCTCTTAGTAACCTTTCAGGACAGACAAACAAGGGATACAATGCATGCACACACTGTTTAGATGAGACCGAAGGTGCCTATTTGCATAAATGTAAGAAGGTTGTGTACCTGGGGCATCGTCGATTTCTTCCAAAGAGGCACCCCGTCAGAAAGAAAGGCAATCATTTCGGAGGTGAGGCAGATCGCCGGGTGAAGCCTGAACTCCGTACCGGTGATGCTTTACTTGATATGGTCAAGGACATAAAAGTAATCTTTGGAAAGGGTCCTGGCGGTCAATCTGTTCCGAATGACGTCGTTACCGGACACGCACCCATGTGGAAGAAAAAATCTATATTTTGGGATCTACCCTATTGGAAAGTCCTAGAGGTCCGCTCTTCAATCGACGTGATGCACGTGACGAAGAATCTTTGCGTGAACCTGCTAGGCTTCTTAGGCGTGTATGGGAAGACAAAAGATACACCAGAAGCACGGGAGGACCAGTATCGTATGAAAGTCCCAAAAGACAAGCAAGAACAGAATTACAAGGATACAGGGAGTCGCTTAAGTCCTGCCAGCTACGCTCTTACCAAAGCAGAGAAGGATATCTTTTTTGAAGTCCTTTACAGTATCAAGGTGCCGTCTGGATTCTCATCAAATATAAAGGGAATTATAAATATGGCGGAGAAAAAATTCCAAAACCTGAAGTCGCATGACTGCCACATTATTATGACGCAGCTGCTTCCGGTTGCACTGAGGGGGCTTCTGCCGGAAAATGTTCGAATACCCATTGTGAAGCTATGTGCATTCCTTAATGCGATATCTCAGAAGGTAATCGATCCAGCTAGTCTTCCAAGGTTACAGAAGGATGTGGTGCAATGTCTTGTTAGCTTTGAGTTGGTGTTTCCACCATCTTTCTTCAATATTATGACACATCTCCTGGTTCACCTTGTCGAAGAGATTGCCATCCTCGGTCCTGTCTTTCTACACAATATGTTCCCCTTCGAGAGGTTCATGGGGGTCTTAAAGAAATATGTTCATAACCGTGCTAGGCCAGAAGGAAGCATCTCCAAGGGCTATGGAACAGAGGAGGTCATCGAGTTCTGTGTTGACTTTATTCCTGACCTTAAGTCGATTGGTGTTCCTGAATCGCGACATGAGGGGCGACTAAGTGGAAAAGGCATGCTAGGAAGGAAATCAATGATATGTAGGGACGGCATTTCTTTCACTCAAGCACACTACACAGTTCTACAAAGTTCCACCTTGGTGGCCCCGTATATCACTGATCACAAGAATATTGTACGCTCCGAATATCCGGGGCAGTCTGAAGACTGGATTACGCATAAACATATGCAGACATTCGGCGGTTGGCTCCGAGAACATCTCATTAATAACAACGATATTGTAGATCAGTTGTACATGTTGGCCGGGTCACCATCTTCGACTATAGTGACTTTCCAGGGGTACGAGATAAATGGAAATACCTTCTACACGTTCGCCCAAGATAAAAAGAGCACCAACCAAAACAGTGGTGTCCGCATTGATGCAACAAACACTAGCAGTGGGAAAAAGGACACATATTATGGTTACATAGAGGAGATATGGGAACTTGACTATGGACCTTCTTTTAAGGTCCCTTTGTTTCGCTGCAAATGGTTCAAGCTGGATGGAAAAGGGGTAAAGGTAGACCAGCTGTACGGAATGACAACAGTGGATCTCAACAATCTTGGTTACAGAGACGAACCATTCGTCCTAGCCAATGATGTGGCTCAGGTTTTCTATGTGAAGGACATGTCCTCTAGACCGAAGAAAAGAAAACATAAGGAAACGAGCTCATCCGATGAGCCAAAGCGTCACATAGTTCTTTCAGGGAAAAGAACCATCGTGGGAGTCGAGGACAAGACAGACATGTCAGAAGATTATAATAAGTTTGCTGAAATTCCGCCCTTCAGAGTGAACATTGATCCAACCATCGCGTTAAATGCTGAAGATACTCCATGGTTACGGTCGAAGCGATCATAATGTATTAATTATTATCCTGTACCTTGAGCTCATATTGTGAAGCGTTTGTTGTGATATGTATCAGTAACATTGGTCGTTTGAACTAAATGCAATTATCCAAGTTTATTATTTTTCTAGATACACATGTTTGGAAATTTATCCTCAGCTAATGGTTGTTGGGTGTATACTAGCAGCTTCCGAGCGGGACTTGTGGGAAGAGTTACTCGGGCAAGCTTCCGAAGATGTCTAAGACGGCCGGCCATCTAAGACATCTTCGAGAAGCTTCACCGGAGAGGCTCTTTCCTTCGAGAATTAAGCTCCCGACCGGAAGCCCTCTTTACCCTGAGCTACTAGTTGTTGGGTGTATATACTAGAAGCTTCCGAGCGGGACTTGCAGGAAGAGTTACTCGGGCAAAGCTTCCGAAGATGTCTAAGACGGCCGGCCATCTAAGACATCTTCGAGAAGCTTCGCCGGAGAGGCTCTTTCCTTCGAGAAGCTCCCGGAAGCCCTCCTTACCCTGAGCTACTGGTTGTTGGGTGTATATACTAGCAGCTTCCGAGCGGGACTTGCGGGAAGAGTTACTCGGGCGAAGCTTCCGAAGATGTCTAAGACGGCCAGCCATCTAAGACATCTTCGAGAAACTTCGCCGGAGAGGCTCTTTCCTTCTTGGTCGTTGCCTCTCAGGCTGCTCTCTCTACTCTCCCCGGAGGGGGCTATATATAGCAATGTGCCTCCAGATAATCCCCCCCCAGATGAGGCCACCCCAGATAAGGCAAACACCAGATAAGCCTCCCCCAGATTTAGCCCCCCATCTTTAGCACCGGTTCCAGCCAGGAACCGGGATAAAAGGGGTATATAAACTAATCCACCATCTTTAGCACCGGTTCAAGCCAGGAACCGGGATAAAAGGGGTATATAATCTAATCCACCATCTTTAGCACCGGTTCAAGCCAGGAACCGGGATAAAAGGGGTATATAATCTAATCCACCATCTTTAGCACCGGTTCAAGCCAGGAACCGGGATAAAAGGGGTATATAAACTAAAGACAACGACTTTATTGAAATTTAACAAGATACGTTAACTAAACTTAAACTAAAACAACGACAACAACTTTATTGAAATTTAACAAGATACATTAACTAAATTTAAACTAAAATAACAACTTCTACTAGTTCTTCCGCGCATCCGCTGCTGCCCTCCTGGCTGCCGCCTCCTGCCGCAGCTCCACCTCACGACGACGCTTATACATCTCCTCACTATCCAGATCCGCCACACGCGGCCGCTTATGCAGCTCCTGGAGACTCTGCCTCTCAAATGCTTCTATGGTAGCCGCTAGCGCCGCCTCCTCCCACTCCTCTATCTCTGCAAGCTGCGGGTCCACCTCATCCTCTGCTGCCCTCCTTGCTGCCGCCTCCTGCCGCTGCAGCTCCTCCCACTCCTCTATCTCCGCGAGCTGCGGGTCCACCTCCACCGGCGGCGGGTGCGGCTTTGGGGGCATTGTGCAATGGGCTAGGGTTTGGTGATGAGTGAAATGGGAGAGACGGGGGCGTACTATTTATAGAGGGCGTGTAGGCGGGAAATCTCCGCGCTGCGCGTCGTGGCGGGAAAATATCCCGCGCGGCGTCGTGGCGGGAAAATATCCCGCACGGCATCTTGGCGGGAAAATATCCCGCGTTGCGCGTCGTGGCGGGAACATATCCCGCGCGGCGTCGTGGCGGGAACATATCCCGCACGGCGTCGTGGCGGGAACCGGTCGGCGTCATGGCGAAAACCGCGCAGCGTCATGGCGGAAACAGCGAAAAAAGGCGGGAAGAAGCAAAAAAGACAGCGAAAAATTTGACCTTTTGCACCGGTTCGTGGCTGGAACCGGTGCAAAGACTCTTTGCACCGGTTCCAGCCACGGGTGCAAAAGGTCCCTCCTATTTGTTCCCCGCGCGCCTTCTTCTCCATTCGCGCGACCAAATTAGAGGAGGTGCTGCCCCCGCCGCCGCCGCCGGCCTCTCCTCCGCGCACGCGCCGCCGCCGGCCAATCCTCCGCGCCCGCGCCGCCACCTCTCCTCCGCGCCGCGCCGCCGGCCTCTCCTCCGCGCCCGCGCCGCCACGACCACGGCCCGCGCGCGCTCGCTTGCTGCGCTGCGCCACCGCCCCGCCAGCCGCCGCCCGCCGCCGCCCCGCTTCGGCCGTTAGCCGCGGCAAGGTGAGCCGGCCGCCCCTTTCTTTTTTTTGTTTTTTTGTTTTAATTAGTTAGAAAATTTAGTAGTTAAATTTAGAAATCTAAGTTAGATAAATTTTAGTTAGATTTATTTAGAAAATTGTAGTTAGAAAATATTTGTTAGAAATTTGTAGTTAGAAAATTTAGAATTTAGAAATTTAGAATTTAGAATATGTTAGATAAATCTTAGAACCTTAGAAATAGTAGTGAAATTTAGAAATCTAAGTTAGATAAATTTTAGTTAGATTTATTTAGAAAATTGTAGTTAGAAAATATTTGTTAGAAAATTGTAGTTAGAAAATTTAGAATTTAGAATATGTTAGATAAATCTTAGAACCTTAGAAATAGTAGTGAAATTTAGAAATTTAGAATATGTTAGATAAAAATGTTAGAAAATTGTAGTTAGAAAATATATGTTAGACAAATTTTTGTTACAAGTAGTAGTAAGATATATATATTCATAAGTAATTTATTCAAATTCAATATTAGTTTGCATACGATGTCGCGCCCGCCGCGTCCTGGAGCTAGGACAATTTTAGAGGAGATGCAGCAGATGGGGGAAGTTCGGGACTGGGCTCCGCCGGGGTGGCACTGGGAGGTGTTATCTTCCGGGGCGCGCACCTTGGTGCGGAATCCGGGTCCCGTCGTCGACCCGGATATTCTCTGGTGGAGGTCTTATGGGCCACGTTCGTTTCAGAGGGAGCCGGCCCCGCCGGAGGAGGTAGCTCAGCGCATTGCAGCGGAGGACGAGCACGTTCGCCGTTACATGTATGCGTTAGACACCATGTATAGGACCGGATGGTCAGTTATGCAGGGATCTCATGTTAGCTATGCTCCCGTTGTTGTTCCGTGGCTTTGGGGGTACACCCAGCGCGGCTCAGGACCCGGTCGGCGCCCTATAGGACCCGGTCGGCGCGGTTGAGTGGTTGTAGTAGTGATTGATGTATTAGGGTTAAATAAACATGAACCCGATCTATGTATGCATGTAACTGCACTATCTGCTTTCAGCACTATATTATCGATCCTTAATTACTTGTAAGTCTTTGCAGAAAGTTGTAAGTCTTTGCAGAAACTAGCTTCGTTGTGTTTATAGCATTAGAATAACTTGTAAGTCTTTGCAGAAACTATGGAAAGAGACCTAGAACAAGAATACCTCGTCGAGGAGATTATCCGTGATGATGACGATATCACCTCTATTTACCTAAACCAATCCGGCGAGGGAGACGAGCGAACCCGAGGAGACGGCTCCGATGAGGAAGATGAGCAAGACCACCGTGGAGACGGCTCCGGTGAGGGAGAAGGTGACGACTGCGAGGGAGAAGCTCACGACGCCGAGGTGTATATATATTAATTAACCAAGCCTCCAGATTTGTGCATATACATATATTAACGTTGTTTCTTCTTTTAGACCTCCCAATCAACACACTCTACTGGCAGAACTAAACGAGGCGCGGCCAGAAAGATGGAAGAGCATGAAAGGTGCATCATCACGGAAATCGCTATAGACGGCGAACCGATTTCTCCCAAGGATCACGCAAAAAAGTTTGTAAGTCAATGCGGAGTTATTGTTAGGGACACCATCCCGATCACCACTCAAGAATGGAAGAAACCTGCAAAGGCGGACGAAGGAGTTACTTACGTCGATACGAGATCCAAAAATCTGATGTTTAGGAAACTCATGGTAAATTTCACATTTCCGGAGCCAGCTGACTCTGATAGTGAGAATGATAGGCCAGACCCTGAGGATCCCGAGCTGAATAGCATACAACGAAGAGTCAAGAAGTGGGCTCTTAAGAAGATGGAAATGCAGTTCAACGACTACAAGAAGAAATTGGACAACTTCTTTGTCAAGAAAAAGAAGACTCCAGATTTCAATGGCCCCTATGAGAAGATAAAAGACCACTGGGAGGCATTTGTGAAGTACAAGACATCGGAGAGGGCAAAGACAAGGTCAGACACCAACAAGAAAAATGCTGCTAATAAGATGTACTTCCATACCATGGGGCGAGGAGGCTACAAGGCTGGCAGACCTAAGTGGGAGAAATGGGAGAATGACCTAATTGAAAAGGGGATCCAGCCAGAGGTACGGAAATGGAACCAGCGGTCAAGGGATTGGTTTTACGCGCATGGGGGCACGTTGGACGCACAAGGGTTCTGCATATATACACAAAGACATCGGGAAAACCCACTTCCCATCGAAGCCTTTAGAAATGTTGCAAAGGAAGTTGAAGAGGGGAAGTTCCGTCCCGAAAGAGAGAAGGACCAGCTCACACGCGCCCTTGGGAATCCTGAACACCCAGGACGAACACGAACCATACCAGGTGGCAAGCCGTGGTGTATTGGGTTTCCTGCAGAAACGAAGAAATATCCCGATAGAAGCCGTCAGAGGCAAAAGGATGTGGTTCAAGAACGCGTTGCTAAGCTAGAGGAGCAAGTGAGGATGATAATGTCAGGCTCAGTCACAGTCACCCAACCTCAACCTAATCCGCGGAAGAGCAGCGGTTCCGATACGTCTCCAACGTATCGATAATTTCTTATGTTCCATGCTACTTTATTGATGATACCTACATGTTTTATGCACATTATATGTCATATTTATGCATTTTCCGGAACTAACCTATTAACAAGATGCCGAAGAGCCAGTTGATGTTTTCTGCTGTTTTTGGTTTCAGAAATCCTAGTAAAGAAATATTCTCGGAATTGGACGAAACTTTCGCCCAGGGTCCTATTTTTGCACGAAGCTTCCAGAAGACCGAAGACCTAACGAAGTGGGGCCACGAGGCAGCCAGGGGGTGGCCGGCGCGGCCAGGCCCTGGCCGCGCGGCCCTATCCCCTGGCCCCTCGTGTGGCCCCTCGTTGACCCTCCGCCTACTTAAAGCTTCCGTCGCGAAACCCCCAGTACCGAGAGCCACGATACGGAAAACCTTACAGAGCGCCGCCGCCGCGAATCCCATCTCGGGGATTCAGGAGATCGCCTCCGGCACCTGCCGGAGAGGGGATTCATCTCCCGGAGGACTCTACACCGCCATGGTCGCCTCCGGAGTGATGAGTGAGTAGTTCACCCCTGGACCATGGGTCCATAGCAGTAGCTAGATGGTCGTCTTCTCCTTGTTGTCCTTCATTGTTGGATCTTGTGAGCTGCCTAACATGATCAAGATCATCTATCTGTAATACTATATGTTGTGTTTGTCGGGATCCGATGGATAGAGAGTACTATGATTATGGTGATTATCAATCTATTGTTCATGTGTTGTTTATGATCTTGCATGCTCTCCGTTATTAGTAGAGGCTCTGGCCAAGTTTTTGCTCTTAACTCCAAGAGGGGGTATTTATGCTCGATAGTGGGTTCTTGCCTTCATTGAATCTGGGATCGTGACAGAAGGTTCTAAGGTTGTGATGTGCTGTTGACACTAGGGATAAAACATTGATGCTATGTCTAAGGATGTAGTTGTTGATTACATTACGCACCATACTTAATGCAATTGTCTGTTGCTTTGCAACTTAATACTGGAGGGGGTTCGGACGATAACCTGAAGGTGGACTTTTTAGGCATAGATGCAGTTGGATGGCGGTCTATGTACTTTGTCGTAATGCCCGGATTAAATCTCACTATATTTACCATGTCATGTATATGCATTGTTATGCCTTTCTCTATTTGTCAATTGCCCGACTGTAATTTGTTCACCCAACATGCTTTATCTTATGGGAGAGACACCTCTAGTGAACTGTGGACCCCGGTCCTATTCTTTACATAGCATACAATCTACTTGTGTTTACTGTTTTCTTTGCAAACATCTTCCACTCGATACGTTTAATCCTTTGTTACAGCAAGCCGGTGAGATTGACAACCTCACTGTTTCGTTGGGACAAAGTACTTGGGTTGTGTTGTGCAGGTTCCTAGTTGGCGCCGGAATCCCTGGTGTTGCGCCGCATCACATTTCGCGACCATCAACCTTCAACGTGCTTCTTGGCTCCTCCTGGTTCGATTAAACCTTGGTTTCTTTCTGAGGGAAAACTTGCTACTGTGCGCATCATACCTTCCTCTTGGGGTTCCCAACGAACGTGTGAGTTACACGCCATCAAGCTCTTTTTCTGGCGCCGTTGCCGGGGAGATCAAGACACGCTGCAAGGGGAGTCTCCACTTCTCAATCTCTTTACTTTGTTTTTGTCTTGCTTTATTTTATTTACTACTTTGTTTGCTGCACTAAATCAAAATACAAAAAAATTAGTTGCTAGTTTTACTTTATTTACTGTCTTGCTCTCTATATCAAAAACACAAAAAAATTAGTTACTTGCATTTATTTTATCTAGTTTGTTTTATTTACCGTTGCTAAAATGGCCAACCATGAGAATACTAAGTTATGTGACTTCACAAATGCAAATAATAATGATTTCCTATGCACACCTATTGCTCCACCTGCTACTACAGCAGAATTCTTTGAAATTAAACCTGCTTTACTGAATTTGGTTATGAGAGAACAATTTTCTGGTGCTAGTTCTGATGATGCTGCTGCCCATCTCAATAATTTTGTTGAACTTTGTGAAATGCAAAAGTATAAAGATGTAGATGGTGATATTATTAAATTGAAAGTGTTTCCTTTCTCATTAAGAGGAAGAGCTAAAGATTGGTTGCTATCTTTGCCTAAGAATAGTATTGATTCATGGACTAAATGCAAGGATGCTTTTATTGGTAGATATTATCCTCCCGCTAAAATTATATCTTTGAGAAGTAGCATAATGAATTTTAAACAATTAGATACTGAACATGTTGCTCAAGCATGGGAGAGAATGAAAACTTTGGTAAAGAATTGCCCAACCCATGGACTGACTACTTGGATGATCATCCAAACCTTCTATGCAGGACTAAATTTTTCTTCGCGGAATTTATTGGATTCAGCTGCTGGAGGTACCTTTATGTCCATCACATTGGGGGCGGCTACAAAACTTCTTGATGATATGATGATAAATTACTCTGAATGGCACACGGAAAGAGCTCCACAAGGTAAGAAGGTAAATTCTGTTGAGGAAACCTCTTCCTTGAGTGATAAGATTGATGTGATTATGTCTATGCTTGTGAATGGTAGATCTAATGTTGATCCAAATAATGTTCCTTTAGCTTCATTGGTTGCTCAAGAAGAAAATGTTGATGTGAATTTCATTAAAAACAATAATTTCAACAACAATGCTTATAGGAACAACTATGGTAATACTTATGGTAGATATGAGGAAAGGATGTTAGAAATTGAAAGATCCACTAAAAACTTTATGCAATCACAATATGAGCAAAATCAATTGTTTACTAAAACTATGAATGAACAATCTACCTTGTTGAAAAATATAGGAAATCAACTTGAAAACTTGAATAGGGAGATTTCTGGTCTGCAAACTAAAATTTCAAATGCTGAAACCCGAATCTCATACATGTCTGCATCACAATCTTCTTTAATTAATAAAATGGCTGCTAAACCTGATGATATTGATAGTAAGATTACTACTACAGCAAATGCCATCCAAGTTAGAATTAATGAGAATATAAGATTAATGGCTGAATTGCGTGCTAGGTGGGATAGAGAAGAAAATGAAAAACTAGCTAAAGAGAATAATGTAGCTAAAGTTTGGACTATTACCACCATTAGTAATGATAATGATTCACATGTTGCTGCACCTCCTACTATCAATGGTAAAATAATTGGTGTTGGCAATGTTTCTACTCCTAGTGCAAAGCGTACAAAACTGCCTGAAATTGCTAAAACTGCTGTGTGATAAAACTGCTGAAATTTTTTCCAACCTTGGGAACAATGATCCCATTGCTGTAGCTCATAATGATTTAGATTTTGATGATTGCCACATCTCTGAAGTTATAAAGTTCTTGCAAAAACTTGCTAAAAGTCCTAATGCTAGTGCTATAAATTTAGCCTTTACAAAACATATTACAAATGCTCTCATAAAAGCTAGAGAAGAGAAATTAAAACTTGAAACTTCTATTCCTAAAAAGTTAGAAGATGGTTGGGAGCCCATCATTAAAATGAAATTCAATGACTTTGAATGTAATGCTTTATGTGATCTTGGTGCAAGTATTTCTGTTATGCCTAAAAAGATTTATGATATGCTTGACTTGCCACCATTGAAGAATTGTTATTTGGATGTTAATCTTGCCGATAATGTTAAAAAGAAACCTTTGGGGAGGATTGACAATGTGCATATTACGGTTAACAATAACCTTGTCCCCGTTGATTTTGTTGTTTTGGATATCGAATGCAATGCATCTTGTCCTATTGTGTTGGGAAGACCTTTTCTTCGAACTGTTGGTGCTGTTATTGATATGAGGGAAGGTAATATTAAATATCAATTTCCTCTCAAGAAAGGTATGGAACACTTCCCTAGAAAGAGAATGAAGTTGCCTTTTGATTCTATTATTAGAACAAGCTATGATGTTGATGCTTCTACTCTCGATGTTACTTGATTTACACTTTCTGCGCCTAGCTGAAAGGCGTTAAAGAAAAGCGCTTATGGGAGACAACCCATGTTTTTACCTACAGCAATTTTTTGTTTTGTTGAGTCTTGGAAGTTGTTTACTACTGTAGAAACCTCTCCTTATCAAGTTTTTGTGCCAAGTAAAGTTTCTATGTCAAAGTTGATGTTATATTTGGGATCGCTGCGCAGAAACAGCATTGCTGTCTGTCACGAATCTGGGCACAATTCTCTGTAGAAAATTCGAAAAAATCTGCCAATTTACGAGCGTGATCCTCAGATATGTACGCAACTTTCATTAGTTTTGAGTTTTTCCATTTGAGCAAGTCTGGTGCCATTTCTAAATTCGTCTTTACGGACTGTTCTGTTTTTGACAGATTCTGCCTTTTATTTCGCATTGCCTCTTTTGCTATGATGGATTTATTTCTTTGATCCACTAATGTCCAGTAGCATTATGCAATGTCCAGAAGTGAAAATAATGATTATGTCACCTCTGAATGTGTGAATTATTAATTCTGCACTAACCCTCTAATGAGTTTGCTTGAAGTTTGGTGTGAAGGAAGTTTTCAAGGGTCAAGAGAGGAGAATGATATACTATGATCAAGAGGAGTGAAAGCTCTAAGCTTGGGGATGCCCCCGTGGTTCACCCCTGCATATTTTAAGAAGACTCAAGCGTCTAAGCTTGGGGATGCCCAAGGCATCCCCTTCTTCATCGACAACATCATCAGGTTCCTCCCCTCCAACGTATCGATAATTTCTTATGTTCCATGCTACTTTATTGATGATACCTACATGTTTTATGCACATTATATGTCATATTTATGCATTTTCTGGAACTAACCTATTAACAAGATGCCGAAGAGCCAGTTGCTGTTTTCTGTTTTTGGTTTCAGAAATCCTAGTAAAGAAATATTCTCGGAATTGGACGAAACTTTCGCCCAGGGTCCTATTTTTGCACGAAGCTTCCAGAAGACCGAAGACCTAACGAAGTGGGGCCACGAGGCAGCCAGGGGTGGCCGGCGCGGCCCAGCCCTTGGCCGCGCGGCCCTGCCCCCTGGGCCCCTCGTGTGGCCCCTCGCGTTGACCTTCCGCCTACTTAAAGCTCCCGTCGCGAAACCCCCATACCGAGAGCCACGATACGGAAAACCTTACAGAGACGCCGCCGCCGCGAATCCCATCTCGGGGATTCGGAGATCGCCTCCGGCACCCTGCCGGAGAGGGGATTCATCTCCCGGAGGACTCTTCATCGCCATGATCGCCTCCGGAGTGATGAGTGAGTAGTTCACCCCTGGACCATGGGTCCATAGCAGTAGCTAGATGGTCGTCTTCTCCTTGTTGTGCTTCATTGTTAGATCTTGTGAGCTGCCTAACATGATCAAGATCATCTATATGTAATTCTATATGTTGTGTTTGTCGGGATCCGATGGATAGAGAGTACTATGATTATGGTGATTATCAATCTATTGTTCATGTGTTGTTTATGATCTTGCATGCTCTCCGTTATTAGTAGAGGCTCTGGCCAAGTTTTTACTCTTAACTCCAAGAGGGAGTAATTATGCTCGATAGTGGGTTCATGCCTTCATTGATACCTGGGACAGTGACAGAAAGTTCTAAGGTTGTGATGTGCTGTTGCCACTAGGGATAAAACATTGATGCTATGTCTAAGGATGTAGTTATTGATTACATTACGCACAATACTTAATGCAATTGTCTGTTGCTTTGCAACTTAATACTGGAGGGGGTTCGGATGATAACCTGAAGGTGGACTTTTTAGGCATAGATGCAGTTGGATGGCGGTCTATGTACTTTGTCGTAATGCCCAATTAAATCTCACTATATTTACCATGTCATGTATATGCATTGTTATGCCTTTCTCTATTTGTCAATTGCCCGACTGTAATTTGTTCACCCAACATGCTTTTATCTTATGGGAGAGACACCTCTAGTGAACTGTGGACCCCGGTCCTATTCTTTCCATAGCATACAATCTACTTGTTTTACTGTTTTCTTTGCAAACATCTTCCACTCGATACGTTTAATCCTTTGTTACAGCAAGCCGGTGAGATTGACAACCTCACTTTCGTTGGGGCAAAGTACTTTGGTTGTGTTGTGCAGGTTCCGCGTTGGCGCCGGAATCCCTGGTGTTGCGCCGCATCACATTTCGCGACCATCAACCTTCAACGTGCTTCTTGGCTCCTACTGGTTCGATTAAACCTTGGTTTCATACTGAGGGAAACTTGCTTCTATACGCATCATACCTTCCACTTGGGGTTCCCAACGGACGTGTGCATCTACGCGTATCAAGCTAAATTTCTGGCGCCGTTGCCGGGGAGATCAAGACACGCTGCAAGGGGAGTCTCCACTTCTCAATCTCTTTACTTTGTTTTTGTCTTGCTTTATTTTATTTACTACTTTGTTTGCTGCACTAAATCAAAATACAAAAAATTAGTTGCTAGTTTTACTTTATTTACTGTCTTGCTCTCTATATCGAAAACACAAAAAATTAGTTACTTGCATTTACTTTATCTAGTTTGTTTTATTTACCGTTGCTAAAATGAATACCCCTGAAAATACTAAGTTGTGTGACTTCACAAATGCAAATAATAATGATTTCCTATGCACACCTATTGCTCCACCTGCTACTACAGCAGAATTCTTTGAAATTAAACCTGCTTTACTAAATCTAGTCATGAGAGAACAATTTTCTGGTGCTAGTTCTGATGATGCTGCTGCCCATCTCAATAATTTTGTTGAACTTTGTGAAATGCAAAAGTATAAAGATGTAGATGGTGATATTATTAAATTGAAAGTGTTTCCTTTCTCATTAAGAGGAAGAGCTAAAGATTGGTTGCTATCTTTGCCTAAGAATAGTATTGATTCATGGACTAAATGCAAGGATGCTTTTATTAGTAGATATTATCCTCCCGCTAAAATTATTTCTTTGAGAAGTAGCATAATGAATTTTAAACAATTAGATACTGAACATGTTGCTCAAGCATGGGAGAGAATGAAAACTTTGGTAAAGAATTGCCCAACCCATGGACTGACTACTTGGATGATCATCCAAACCTTCTATGCAGGACTAAATTTTTCTTCGCGGAATTTATTGGATTCAGCTGCTGGAGGTACTTTTATGTCCATCACATTGGGGGCGGCTACAAAACTTCTTGATGATATGATGATTAATTACTCTGAATGGCACACGGAAAGAGCTCCACAAGGTAAGAAGGTAAATTCTGTTGAAGAAACCTCTTCCTTGAGTGATAAGATTGATGTGATTATGTCTATGCTTGTGAATGGTAGATCTAATGTTGATCCAAATAATGTTCCTTTAGCTTCATTGGTTGCTCAAGAAGAAAATGTTGATGTGAATTTCATTAAAAATAATAATTTCAACAACAATGCTTATAGGAACAACTCTGGTAATAACTATAGGCCATATCCTTCTGCTAATGGTAATGGTTATGGTAATTCTTATGGGAATTCTTACAACAATAATAGAAGTGTACCCTCTGGTCTTGAAGCCATGCTTAAAGAATTTATTAGTACACAAACTGCTTTTAACAAATCTGTTGAGGAAAAGCTTGATAAAATTGATACTATCGCTTCTAGAGTTGATAGGCTTGCCTCTGATGTTAATCTTTTAAAGTTGAAAGTTATGCCTAATAATGATCTTGATAATAAGATTACTACTACAGCAAATGCCATCCAAGTTAGAATTAATGAGAATATAAGATTAATGGCTGAGTTGCGTGCTAGGTGGGATAGAGAAGAAAATGAAAAACTAGCTAAAAAGAATAATGTAGCTAAAGTTTGGACTATTACCACCACTAGTAATGCTAATTCCTCACATGTTGCTACACCTCCTACTATCAATGGTAATATAATTGGTGTTGGCAATGTTTCTACTCCTAGTGCAAAGCGTACAAAACTACCTGAAATTGCTAAAACTGCTGAAACTGCTTGTGATAAAACTGCTGAAATTTTTTCCAACCTTGGGAACAATGATCCCATTGCTGTAGCTCATAATGATTTAGATTTTGATGATTGCCACATCTCTGAAGTTATAAAGTTCTTGCAAAAACTTGCTAAAAGTCCTAATGCTAGTGCTATAAATTTAGCCTTTACAAAACATATTACAAATGCTCTCATAAAAGCTAGAGAAGAGAAACTAAAACTTGAAACTTCTATTCCTAGAAAGTTAGAAGATGGTTGGGAGCCCATCATTAAAATGAAATTCAATGACTTTGAATGTAATGCCTTATGTGATCTTGGTGCAAGTATTTCTGTTATGCCTAAAAAGATTTATGATATGCTTGACTTGCCACCATTGAAGAATTGTTATTTGGATGTTAATCTTGCCGATAATGTTAAAAAGAAACCTTTGGGGAGGATTGATAATGTGCATATTACGGTTAACAATAACCTTGTCCCCGTTGATTTTGTTGTCTTGGATATCGAATGCAATGCATCTTGTCCAATTGTGTTGGGAAGACCTTTTCTTCGAACTGTTGGTGCTGTTATTGATATGAGGGAAGGTAATATTAAATATCAATTTCCTCTCAAGAAAGGTATGGAACACTTCCCTAGAAAGAGAATGAAGTTGCCTTTTGATTCTATTATTAGAACAAGCTATGATGTTGATGCTTCTACTCTCGATGTTACTTGATTTGCACTTTCTGCGCCTAGCTGAAAGGCGTTAAAGAAAAGCGCTTATGGGAGACAACCCATGTTTTTACCTACAGCAATTTTTTGTTTTGTTGAGTCTTGGAAGTTGTTTACTACTGTAGCAACCTCTCCTTATCATGTTTTTGTGCCAAGTAAAGTTTCTATGTCAAAGTTGATGTTATATTTGGGATCGCTGCGCAGAAACAGCATTGCTGTCTGTCACGAATCTGGGCATAATTCTCTGTAGAAAATTCGAAAAAATCTGCCAATTTACGAGCGTGATCCTCAGATATATACGCAACTTTCATTAGTTTTGAGTTTTTCCATTTGAGCAAGTCTGGTGCCATTTATAAATTCGTCTTTACGGACTGTTCTGTTTTTGACAGATTCTGCCTTTTATTTCGCATTGCCTCTTTTGCTATGTTGGATTTATTTCTTTGATCCATTAATGTCCAGTAGCATTATGCAATGTCCAGAAGTGAAAAGAATGATTGTGTCACCTCTGAATGAGTGAATTATTAATGATGCACTAACCCTCTAATGAGTTTGCTTGAAGTTTGGTGTGAAGGAAGTTTTCAAGGGTCAAGAGAGGAGAATGATATACTAAGATCAAGAGGAGTGAAAGCTCTAAGCTTGGGGATGCCCCCGTGGTTCATCCCTGCATATTTTAAGAAGACTCAAGCGTCTAAGCTTGGGGATGCCCAAGGCATCCCCTTCTTCATCGACAACATCATCAGGTTCCTCCCCTGAAACTATATTTTTATTCAGTCACATCTTGTGTTCTTTACTTGGAGCGTCGGTTTGTTTTCGTTTTTGTTTTTGTTTGAATAAGATGGATCCTAGCATTCACTTTGTGGGAGAGAGACACGCTCCGCTGTTGCATATGGACACATGTGTCCTTAGGCTTTACTCATAATGTTCAAGGCGAAGTTTCTTCTTCGTTAATTTGTTATATGGTTGGAATTGGAAAATGCTACATGTAGTAATTCTAAAATGTCTTGGATAATGTGATAATTGGCAATTGTTGTGCTCATGTTTAAGCTCTTGCATCATATGCTTTGCACCCATTAAGAAGAAATACATAGAGCTTGCTAAAATTTGATTTGCATATTTGGTTTCTCTAAGGTCTAGATAATATCTAGTATTGAGTTTTGAACAACAAGGAAGACAGTGTAGAGTCTTATAATGTTTACAATATGTCTTTTATGTGAGTCTTGCTGCACTTGTTCATCCTTGAGTTTGCTTCAAATAACCTTGCTAGCCTAAACCTTGTATCGAGAGGGAATACTTCTCATGCATCCAAAATCCTTGAGCCAACCACTATGCCATTTGTGTCCACCATACCTACCTACTACATGGTATTTACCCGCCATTCCAAAGTAAATTGCTTGAGTGCTACCTTTAAAATTCCATCATTCACCTTTGCAATATATAGCTCATGGGACAAAATAGCCTTAAAAACTATCGTAGTATTGAATATGTACTTATGCACTTTATATTTTATTAAGTTGCTTGTTGTGCGATAACCATGTTTCTGGGGAACGCCATCAACTATTGTTGAATATCATGTGAGTTGCTATGCATGTCCGTCTTGTCTGAAGGTCTATCATTTTAGTGGTTGGAGCATGCAAAATTGTTAGAGAAGAACATTGGGCCGCTAACTAAAGCCATGAATCATGGTGGAAGTTTCAGTTTTGGACATATATCCTCAATCTCATATGAGAATAATAACTTTGCTACATGCTTATGCATTTAAGAGGAGTCCATTATCTGTTGTCCATGTTGTCCCGGTATGGATGTCTAAGTTGAGAATAATCAAAAGCGAGAAATCCAAAATGCGAGCATTCTCCTTGGACCTTTGTACAGGCGGCATGGAGGTACCCCTTTGTGACACTTGGTTGAAACATGGCATGCGAAGACCCGGTAGTCCAAGTTAAGTAGGACGAGGTGCGGGCACTATTAGTATACTATGCGTGAGGCTTGCAACTTGTAAGATATAATTTACATAACTCATACGCTTTATTACTACCGTTGACAAAATTGTTTCATGTTTTCAAAATAAAAGCTCTAGCACAAATACAGCAATCGATGCTTTCCTCTGCGAAGGACCATTCTTTTACTTTTATTGTTGAGTCAGTTTACCTATCTCCTTCCACCTTAAGAAGCAAACACTTGTGTGAACTGTGCATTGATTCCTACATACTTGCATATTGCACTTGTTATATTACTTTATGTTGACAATATCCATGAGATATACATGTTACAAGTTGAAAGCAACCGCTGAAACTTAATCTTCCTATGTGTTGCTTCAACACCTTTACTTTGATTTATTGCTTTATGAGTTAACTCTTATGCAAGACTTATTGATGCTTGTCTTGAAGTACTATTCATGAAAAGTCTTTGCTTTATGATTCAGTTGTTTACTCATGTCATTACCTTTGCTTTGATCGCTGCATTCATTACATATGTTTACAAATAGTATGATCAAGATTATGATGGCATGTCACTTCAGAAATTATCTTTGTTATCGTTTTACCTGCTCGGGACGAGCAGAACTAAGCTTGGGGATGCTGATACGTCTCCAACGTATCGATAATTTCTTATGTTCCATGCTACTTTATTGATGATACCTACATGTTTTATGCACATTATATGTCATATTTATGCATTTTCTGGAACTAACCTATTAACAAGATGCCGAAGAGCCAGTTGCTGTTTTCTGCTGTTTTTGGTTTCAGAAATCCTAGTAAAGAAATATTCTCGGAATTGGACGAAACTTTCGCCCAGGGTCCTATTTTTGCACGAAGCTTCCAGACCGAAGACCTAACGAAGTGGGGCCACGAGGCAGCCGGGGTGGCCGGCGCGGCCCAGCCCTTGGCCGCGCGGCCCTGCCCCCTGGGCCCTCGTGTGGCCCTCGCGTTGACCTTCCGCCTACTTAAAGCTCCCGTCGCGAAACCCCGCGAGAGCCACGATACGGAAAACCTTACAGACGCCGCCGCCGCGAATCCCATCTCGGGGGATTCGGAGATCGCCTCCGGCACCTGCCGGAGAGGGATTCATCTCCCGGAGGACTCTTCATCGCCATGATCGCCTCCGGAGTGATGAGTGAGTAGTTCACCCCTGGACCATGGGTCCATAGCAGTAGCTAGATGGTCGTCTTCTCCTTGTTGTGCTTCATTGTTAGATCTTGTGAGCTGCCTAACATGATCAAGATCATCTATATGTAATTCTATATGTTGTGTTTGTCGGGATCCGATGGATAGAGAGTACTATGATTATGGTGATTATCAATCTATTGTTCATGTGTTGTTTATGATCTTGCATGCTCTCCGTTATTAGTAGAGGCTCTGGCCAAGTTTTTACTCTTAACTCCAAGAGGGAGTAATTATGCTCGATAGTGGGTTCATGCCTTCATTGATACCTGGGACAGTGACAGAAAGTTCTAAGGTTGTGATGTGCTGTTGCCACTAGGGATAAAACATTGATGCTATGTCTAAGGATGTAGTTATTGATTACATTACGCACAATACTTAATGCAATTGTCTGTTGCTTTGCAACTTAATACTGGAGGGGGTTCGGATGATAACCTAAAGGTGGACTTTTTAGGCATAGATGCAGTTGGATGGCGGTCTATGTACTTTGTCGTAATGCCCAATTAAATCTCACTATATTTACCATGTCATGTATATGCATTGTTATGCCTTTCTCTATTTGTCAATTGCCCGACTGTAATTTGTTCACCCAACATGCTTTTATCTTATGGGAGAGACACCTCTAGTGAACTGTGGACCCCGGTCCTATTCTTTCCATAGCATACAATCTACTTGTTTTACTGTTTTCTTTGCAAACATCTTCCACTCGATACGTTTAATCCTTTGTTACAGCAAGCCGGTGAGATTGACAACCTCACTGTTTCGTTGGGGCAAAGTACTTTGGTTGTGTTGTGCAGTTCCGCGTTGGCGCCGGAATCCCTGGTGTTGCGCCGCATCACATTTCGCGACCATCAACCTTCAACGTGCTTCTTGGCTCCTACTGGTTCGATTAAACCCTGGTTTCATACTGAGGGAAACTTGCTTCTATACGCATCATACCTTCCACTTGGGGTTCCCAACGGACGTGTGCATCATCAGGTTCCTCCCCTGAAACTATATTTTTATTCAATCACATCTTGTGTTCTTTACTTGGAGCGTCGGTTTGTTTTTGTTTTTGTTTTTGTTTGAATAAGATGGATCCTAGCATTCACTTTGTGGGAGAGAGACACGCTCCGCTGTTGCATATGGACACATGTGTCCTTAGGCTTTACTCATAATGTTCAAGGCGAAGTTTCTTCTTCGTTAAATTGTTATATGGTTGGAATTGGAAAATGCTACATGTAGTAATTCTAAAAATGTCTTGGATAATGTGATACTTGGCAATTATTGTGCTCATGTTTAAGCTCTTGCATCATATGCTTTGCACCCATTAATGAAGAAATACATAGAGCTTGCTAAAATCTGATTTGCATATTTGGTTTCTCTAAGGTCTAGATAATATCTAGTATTGAGTTTTGAACAACAAGGAAGACAATGTAGAGTCTTATAATGTTTACAATATGTCTTTTATGTGAGTTTTGCTGCACTTGTTCATCCTTGAGTTTGCTTCAAATAACCTTGCTAGCCTAAACCTTGTATCGAGAGGGAATACTTCTCATGCATCCAAAATCCTTGAGCCAACTACTATGCCATTTGTGTCCACCATACCTACCTACTACATGGTATTTATCCGCCATTCCAAAGTAAATTGCTTGAGTGCTACCTTTAAAATTCCATCATTCACCTTTGCAATATATAGCTCATGGGACAAAATAGCCTTAAAAACTATCGTAGTATTGAATATGTACTTATGCACTTTATATTTTATTAAGTTGCTTGTTGTGCGATAACCATGCTTCTGGGGAACGCCATCAACTATTGTTGAATATCATGTGAGTTGCTATGCATGTCCGTCTTGTCTGAAGGTCTATCATTTTAGTGGTTGGAGCATGCAAAATTGTTAGAGAAGAACATTGGGCCGCTAACTAAAGCCATGAACCATGGTGGAAGTTTCAGTTTTGGACATATATCCTCAATCTCATATGAGAATAATAACTTTGCTACATGCTTATGCATTTAAGAGGAGTCCATTATCTATGTTGTCCCGGTATGGATGTCTAAGTTGAGAATAATCAAAAGCGAGAAATCCGAAATGCGAGCATTCTCCTTGGACCTTTGTACAGGCGGCATGGAGGTACCCCTTGTGACACTTGGTTGAAACATGGCATGCGAAGACCCGGTAGTCCAAGTTAAGTAGGACGAGGTGCGGGCACTATTAGTATACTATGCGTGAGGCTTGCAACTTGTAAGATATAATTTTCATAACTCATATGCTTTATTACTACCGTTGACAAAATTGTTTCATGTTTTCAAAATAAAAGCTCTAGCACAAATACAGCAATCGATGCTTTCCTCTTTGAAGGACCATTCTTTTACTTTTATTGTTGAGTCAGTTTACCTATCTCCTTCCACCTTAAGAAGCAAACACTTGTGTGAACTGTGCATTGATTCCTACATACTTGCATATTGCACTTGTTATATTACTTTATGTTGACAATATCCATGAGATATACATGTTATAAGTTGAAAGCAACCGCTGAAACTTAATCTTCCTATGTGTTGCTTCAACACCTTTACTTTGATTTATTGCTTTATGAGTTAACTCTTATGCAAGACTTATTGATGCTTGTCTTGAAGTACTATTCATGAAAAGTCTTTGCTTTATGATTCAGTTGTTTACTCATGTCATTACCTTTGCTTTGATCGCTGCATTCATTACATATGTTTACAAATAGTATGATCAAGATTATGATGGCATGTCACTTCAGAAATTATCTTTGTTATCGTTTTACCTGCTCGGGACGAGCAGAACTAAGCTTGGGGATGCTGATACGTCTCCAACGTATCGATAATTTCTTATGTTCCATGCTACTTTATTGATGATACCTACATGTTTTATGCACATTATATGTCATATTTATGCATTTTCTGGAACTAACCTATTAACAAGATGCCGAAGAGCCAGTTGCTGTTTTCTGCTGTTTTGGTTTCAGAAATCCTAGTAAAGAAATATTCTCGGAATTGGACGAAACTTTCGCCCAGGGTCCTATTTTTGCACGAAGCTTCCAGAAGACCGAAGACCTAACGAAGTGGGGCCACGAGGCAGCCAGGGGGGTGGCCGGCGCGGCCAGGCCCTTGGCCGCGACCTATCCCCTGGGCCCCTCGTGTGGCCCCTCGCGTTGACCCTCCGCCTACTTAAAGCTTCCGTCGCGAACCCCCCAGTACCGAGAGCCACGATACGGAAAACCTTACAGAGACGCCGCCGCCGCGAATCCCATCTCGGGGGATTCTGGAGATCGCCTCCGGCACCTGCCGGAGAGGGGATTCATCTCCCGGAGGACTCTACACCGCCATGGTCGCCTCCGGAGTGATGAGTGAGTAGTTCACCCCTGGACCATGGGTCCATAGCAGTAGCTAGATGGTCGTCTTCTCCTTGTTGTGCTTCATTGTTGGATCTTGTGAGCTGCCTAACATGATCAAGATCATCTATCTGTAATACTATATGTTGTGTTTGTCGGGATCCGATGGATAGAGAGTACTATGATTATGGTGATTATCAATCTATTGTTCATGTGTTGTTTATGATCTTGCATGCTCTCCGTTATTAGTAGAGGCTCTGGCCAAGTTTTTGCTCTTAACTCCAAGAGGGGGTATTTATGCTCGATAGTGGGTTCTTGCCTTCATTGAATCTGGGATCGTGACAGAAGGTTCTAAGGTTGTGATGTGCTGTTGACACTAGGGATAAAACATTGATGCTATGTCTAAGGATGTAGTTGTTGATTACATTACGCACCATACTTAATGCAATTGTCTGTTGCTTTGCAACTTAATACTGGAGGGGGTTCGGACGATAACCTGAAGGTGGACTTTTTAGGCATAGATGCAGTTGGATGGCGGTCTATGTACTTTGTCGTAATGCCCGGATTAAATCTCACTATATTTACCATGTCATGTATATGCATTGTTATGCCTTTCTCTATTTGTCAATTGCCCGACTGTAATTTGTTCACCCAACATGCTTTATCTTATGGGAGAGACACCTCTAGTGAACTGTGGACCCCGGTCCTATTCTTTACATAGCATACAATCTACTGCAATTGTGTTTACTGTTTTCTTTGCAAACATCTTCCACTCGATACGTTTAATCCTTTGTTACAGCAAGCCGGTGAGATTGACAACCTCACTGTTTCGTTGGGACAAAGTACTTGGGTTGTGTTGTGCAGGTTCCTAGTTGGCGGGAATCCCTGGTGTTGCGCCGCATCACATTTCGCGACCATCAACCTTCAACGTGCTTCTTGGCTCCTCCTGGTTCGATTAAACCTTGGTTTCTTTCTGAGGGAAAACTTGCTACTGTGCGCATCATACCTTCCTCTTGGGGTTCCCAACGAACGTGTGAGTTACACGCCATCAAGCTCTTTTTCTGGCGCCGTTGCCGGGGAGATCAAGACACGCTGCAAGGGGAGTCTCCACTTCTCAATCTCTTTACTTTGTTTTTGTCTTGCTTTATTTTATTTACTACTTTGTTTGCTGCACTAAATCAAAATACAAAAAAATTAGTTGCTAGTTTTACTTTATTTACTGTCTTGCTCTCTATATCAAAAACACAAAAAAATTAGTTACTTGCATTTATTTTATCTAGTTTGTTTTATTTACCGTTGCTAAAATGGCCAACCATGAGAATACTAAGTTATGTGACTTCACAAATGCAAATAATAATGATTTCCTATGCACACCTATTGCTCCACCTGCTACTACAGCAGAATTCTTTGAAATTAAACCTGCTTTACTGAATTTGGTTATGAGAGAACAATTTTCTGGTGCTAGTTCTGATGATGCTGCTGCCCATCTCAATAATTTTGTTGAACTTTGTGAAATGCAAAAGTATAAAGATGTAGATGGTGATATTATTAAATTGAAAGTGTTTCCTTTCTCATTAAGAGGAAGAGCTAAAGATTGGTTGCTATCTTTGCCTAAGAATAGTATTGATTCATGGACTAAATGCAAGGATGCTTTTATTGGTAGATATTATCCTCCCGCTAAAATTATATCTTTGAGAAGTAGCATAATGAATTTTAAACAATTAGATACTGAACATGTTGCTCAAGCATGGGAGAGAATGAAAACTTTGGTAAAGAATTGCCCAACCCATGGACTGACTACTTGGATGATCATCCAAACCTTCTATGCAGGACTAAATTTTTCTTCGCGGAATTTATTGGATTCAGCTGCTGGAGGTACCTTTATGTCCATCACATTGGGGGCGGCTACAAAACTTCTTGATGATATGATGATAAATTACTCTGAATGGCACACGGAAAGAGCTCCACAAGGTAAGAAGGTAAATTCTGTTGAGGAAACCTCTTCCTTGAGTGATAAGATTGATGTGATTATGTCTATGCTTGTGAATGGTAGATCTAATGTTGATCCAAATAATGTTCCTTTAGCTTCATTGGTTGCTCAAGAAGAAAATGTTGATGTGAATTTCATTAAAAACAATAATTTCAACAACAATGCTTATAGGAACAACTATGGTAATACTTATGGTAGATATGAGGAAAGGATGTTAGAAATTGAAAGATCCACTAAAAACTTTATGCAATCACAATATGAGCAAAATCAATTGTTTACTAAAACTATGAATGAACAATCTACCTTGTTGAAAAATATAGGAAATCAACTTGAAAACTTGAATAGGGAGATTTCTGGTCTGCAAACTAAAATTTCAAATGCTGAAACCCGAATCTCATACATGTCTGCATCACAATCTTCTTTAATTAATAAAATGGCTGCTAAACCTGATGATATTGATAGTAAGATTACTACTACAGCAAATGCCATCCAAGTTAGAATTAATGAGAATATAAGATTAATGGCTGAATTGCGTGCTAGGTGGGATAGAGAAGAAAATGAAAAACTAGCTAAAGAGAATAATGTAGCTAAAGTTTGGACTATTACCACCATTAGTAATGATAATGATTCACATGTTGCTGCACCTCCTACTATCAATGGTAAAATAATTGGTGTTGGCAATGTTTCTACTCCTAGTGCAAAGCGTACAAAACTGCCTGAAATTGCTAAAACTGCTGAAACTGCTTGTGATAAAACTGCTGAAATTTTTTCCAACCTTGGGAACAATGATCCCATTGCTGTAGCTCATAATGATTTAGATTTTGATGATTGCCACATCTCTGAAGTTATAAAGTTCTTGCAAAAACTTGCTAAAAGTCCTAATGCTAGTGCTATAAATTTAGCCTTTACAAAACATATTACAAATGCTCTCATAAAAGCTAGAGAAGAGAAACTAAAACTTGAAACTTCTATTCCTAAAAAGTTAGAAGATGGTTGGGAGCCCATCATTAAAATGAAATTCAATGACTTTGAATGTAATGCTTTATGTGATCTTGGTGCAAGTATTTCTGTTATGCCTAAAAAGATTTATGATATGCTTGACTTGCCACCATTGAAGAATTGTTATTTGGATGTTAATCTTGCCGATAATGTTAAAAAGAAACCTTTGGGGAGGATTGATAATGTGCATATTACGGTTAACAATAACCTTGTCCCCGTTGATTTTGTTGTTTTGGATATCGAATGCAATGCATCTTGTCCTATTGTGTTGGGAAGACCTTTTCTTCGAACCGTTGGTGCTGTTATTGATATGAGGGAAGGTAATATTAAATATCAATTTCCTCTCAAGAAAGGTATGGAACACTTCCCTAGAAAGAGAATGAAGTTGCCTTTTGATTCTATTATTAGAACAAGCTATGATGTTGATGCTTCTACTCTCGATGTTACTTGATTTACACTTTCTGCGCCTAGCTGAAAGGCGTTAAAAAAAGCGCTTATGGGAGACAACCCATGTTTTTACCTACAGCAATTTTTTGTTTTGTTGAGTCTTGGAAGTTGTTTACTACTGTAGCAACCTCTCCTTATCAAGTTTTTGTGCCAAGTAAAGTTTCTATGTCAAAGTTGATGTTATATTTGGGATCGCTGCGCAGAAACAGCATTGCTGTCTGTCACGAATCTGGGCACAATTCTCTGTAGAAAATTCGAAAAAATCTGCCAATTTACGAGCGTGATCCTCAGATATGTACGCAACTTTCATTAGTTTTGAGTTTTTCCATTTGAGCAAGTCTGGTGCCATTTCTAAATTCGTCTTTACGGACTGTTCTGTTTTTGACAGATTCTGCCTTTTATTTCGCATTGCCTCTTTTGCTATGTTGGATTTATTTCTTTGATCCACTAATGTCCAGTAGCATTATGCAATGTCCAGAAGTGAAAATAATGATTATGTCACCTCTGAATGTGTGAATTATTAATTGTGCACTAACCCTCTAATGAGTTTGCTTGAAGTTTGGTGTGAAGGAAGTTTTCAAGGGTCAAGAGAGGAGAATGATATACTATGATCAAGAGGAGTGAAAGCTCTAAGCTTGGGGATGCCCCCGTGGTTCACCCCTGCATATTTTAAGAAGACTCAAGCGTCTAAGCTTGGGGATGCCCAAGGCATCCCCTTCTTCATCGACAACATCATCAGGTTCCTCCCCTGAAACTATATTTTTATTCAATCACATCTTGTGTTCTTTACTTGGAGCGTCGGTTTGTTTTTGTTTTTGTTTTTGTTTGAATAAGATGGATCCTAGCATTCACTTTGTGGGAGAGAGACACGCTCCGCTGTTGCATATGGACACATGTGTCCTTAGGCTTTACTCATAATGTTCAAGGCGAAGTTTCTTCTTCGTTAAATTGTTATATGGTTGGAATTGGAAAATGCTACATGTAGTAATTCTAAAAATGTCTTGGATAATGTGATACTTGGCAATTATTGTGCTCATGTTTAAGCTCTTGCATCATATGCTTTGCACCCATTAATGAAGAAATACATAGAGCTTGCTAAAATCTGATTTGCATATTTGGTTTCTCTAAGGTCTAGATAATATCTAGTATTGAGTTTTGAACAACAAGGAAGACAATGTAGAGTCTTATAATGTTTACAATATGTCTTTTATGTGAGTTTTGCTGCACTTGTTCATCCTTGAGTTTGCTTCAAATAACCTTGCTAGCCTAAACCTTGTATCGAGAGGGAATACTTCTCATGCATCCAAAATCCTTGAGCCAACTACTATGCCATTTGTGTCCACCATACCTACCTACTACATGGTATTTATCCGCCATTCCAAAGTAAATTGCTTGAGTGCTACCTTTAAAATTCCATCATTCACCTTTGCAATATATAGCTCATGGGACAAAATAGCCTTAAAAACTATCGTAGTATTGAATATGTACTTATGCACTTTATATTTTATTAAGTTGCCTGTTGTGCGATAACCATGCTTCTGGGGAACGCCATCAACTATTGTTGAATATCATGTGAGTTGCTATGCATGTCCGTCTTGTCTGAAGGTCTATCATTTTAGTGGTTGGAGCATGCAAAATTGTTAGAGAAGAACATTGGGCCGCTAACTAAAGCCATGAACCATGGTGGAAGTTTCAGTTTTGGACATATATCCTCAATCTCATATGAGAATAATAACTTTGCTACATGCTTATGCATTTAAGAGGAGTCCATTATCTGTTGTCCATGTTGTCCCGGTATGGATGTCTAAGTTGAGAATAATCAAAAGCGAGAAATCCGAAATGCGAGCATTCTCCTTGGACCTTTGTACAGGCGGCATGGAGGTACCCCTTTGTGACACTTGGTTGAAACATGGCATGCGAAGACCCGGTAGTCCAAGTTAAGTAGGACGAGGTGCGGGCACTATTAGTATACTATGCGTGAGGCTTGCAACTTGTAAGATATAATTTTCATAACTCATATGCTTTATTACTACCGTTGACAAAATTGTTTCATGTTTTCAAAATAAAAGCTCTAGCACAAATACAGCAATCGATGCTTTCCTCTTTGAAGGACCATTCTTTTACTTTTATTGTTGAGTCAGTTTACCTATCTCCTTCCACCTTAAGAAGCAAACACTTGTGTGAACTGTGCATTGATTCCTACATACTTGCATATTGCACTTGTTATATTACTTTATGTTGACAATATCCATGAGATATACATGTTATAAGTTGAAAGCAACCGCTGAAACTTAATCTTCCTATGTGTTGCTTCAACACCTTTACTTTGATTTATTGCTTTATGAGTTAACTCTTATGCAAGACTTATTGATGCTTGTCTTGAAGTACTATTCATGAAAAGTCTTTGCTTTATGATTCAGTTGTTTACTCATGTCATTACCTTTGCTTTGATCGCTGCATTCATTACATATGTTTACAAATAGTATGATCAAGATTATGATGGCATGTCACTTCAGAAATTATCTTTGTTATCGTTTTACCTGCTCGGGACGAGCAGAACTAAGCTTGGGGATGCTGATACGTCTCCAACGTATCGATAATTTCTTATGTTCCATGCTACTTTATTGATGATACCTACATGTTTTATGCACATTATATGTCATATTTATGCATTTTCTGGAACTAACCTATTAACAAGATGCCGAAGAGCCAGTTGCTGTTTTCTGCTGTTTTTGGTTTCAGAAATCCTAGTAAAGAAATATTCTCGGAATTGGACGAAACTTTCGCCCAGGGTCCTATTTTTGCACGAAGCTTCCAGAAGACCGAAGACCTAACGAAGTGGGGCCACGAGGCAGCCAGGGGTGGCCGGCGCGGCCAGCCCTTGGCCGCGCGGCCCTATCCCCTGGGCCCCTCGTGTGGCCCCTCGTTGACCCTCCGCCTACTTAAAGCTTCCGTCGCGAAACCCCCGTACCGAGAGCCACGATACGGAAAACCTTACGAGACGCCGCCGCCGCGAATCCCATCTCGGGGGATTCGGAGATCGCCTCCGGCACCTGGGAGAGGGGATTCATCTCCCGGAGGACTCTACACCGCCATGGTCGCCTCCGGAGTGATGAGTGAGTAGTTCACCCCTGGACCATGGGTCCATAGCAGTAGCTAGATGGTCGTCTTCTCCTTGTTGTGCTTCATTGTTGGATCTTGTGAGCTGCCTAACATGATCAAGATCATCTATCTGTAATACTATATGTTGTGTTTGTCGGGATCCGATGGATAGAGAGTACTATGATTATGGTGATTATCAATCTATTGTTCATGTGTTGTTTATGATCTTGCATGCTCTCCGTTATTAGTAGAGGCTCTGGCCAAGTTTTTGCTCTTAACTCCAAGAGGGGGTATTTATGCTCGATAGTGGGTTCATGCCTTCATTGAATCTGGGATCGTGACAGAAGGTTCTAAGGTTGTGATGTGCTGTTGCCACTAGGGATAAAACATTGATGCTATGTCTAAGGATGTAGTTGTTGATTACATTACGCACCATACTTAATGCAATTGTCTGTTGCTTTGCAACTTAATACTGGAGGGGGTTCGGATGATAACCTGAAGGTGGACTTTTTAGGCATAGATGCAGTTGGATGGCGGTCTATGTACTTTGTCGTAATGCCCGGATTAAATCTCACTATATTTACCATGTCATGTATATGCATTGTTATGCCTTTCTCTATTTGTCAATTGCCCGACTGTAATTTGTTCACCCAACATGCTTTATCTTATGGGAGAGACACCTCTAGTGAACTGTGGACCCCGGTCCTATTCTTTACATAGCATACAATCTACTGCAATTGTGTTTACTGTTTTCTTTGCAAACATCTTCCACTCGATACGTTTAATCCTTTGTTACAGCAAGCCGGTGAGATTGACAACCTCACTGTTTCGTTGGGACAAAGTACTTGGGTTGTGTTGTGCAGGTTCCTAGTTGGCGCCGGAATCCCTGGTGTTGCGCCGCATCACATTTCGCGACCATCAACCTTCAACGTGCTTCTTGGCTCCTCCTGGTTCGATTAAACCTTGGTTTCTTTCTGAGGGAAAACTTGCTACTGTGCGCATCATACCTTCCTCTTGGGGTTCCCAACGAACGTGTGAGTTACACGCCATCACTTCCACGGAGCTGCCTGGTGATGATGCAGATGTGGATCCGCAGATGGCTCCTCCCTCCCCTGTGGATCCGCAGATGCCTTCTGATCTCTACCCTGTGGACTTTATCACAGAGTCGACACCTTGTGAGCTACATTTCCAAACGATGGGCTACTTAACGCTCAAGGCGGCGATCGGCTATGTCTTACCGCCAGTACCCGATCAAAGATACCACTTCAATCCGGTTCCACCTGGATACGCTGTTGCCGGGGTGGATCAAGTTATGGATGGGTATGGGCCGCTGAGGCTTGACCACCCTGCCGGTGAAGGGGATTTGCTAGAGCTGGGAGAAGCCAAGAACACTACAGTTCTATGGCGAAAGGAATTCATTGTGATTCCGGGTTGGAAGGCGCCAACAAGGTCTCCACCGAGCCAGCATTCTCCACCGATGCAGCCGTCTCCAGTGCGTGAGCCTTCCCCGCCGGCGCGTGAGCCATCTCCGCCGCCGCGTGAGCCATCTCCGCCGCCGCGTGAGCCTTCCCCGCCGGCGCGTGAGCCATCTCCGCCGCCGCGTGAGCCTTCTCCGCCGCCCAAGTCTAAGAGGAAAATTAGGCGGACCGCTACGACACAGCTGAGTCGTAACAAATCACCGAGACGCAAACAAGAGCCCCTCCCAAGAGTGCCTAAGGTTGCTCCCAAGAGACCTTATGACTATACAGTTGAGGAAAATGCCAAGATCGTAGCTGAACAACACAAGCAACAAATGTTGAAACTGAAAAAGCCCCAGCTTGAGCCGGAGCCAGCTATATCTCTGGAAAAGAAGTTGAAACTGCTGAAGAACCTTCATCAACCTGAGCCAAGTCTTTCATCGAACTATGACCGGTCTATTCGCAAGTCAAATGTGTTAGCAAGAGAGCGGTGGGAAAAAAGTAAGGTAGAAGGGAAACCAGTTCCCCAGCTTGGAGCCCAGAAAAACTCGTGCCCCCCGCTCCAAGTGTATCCCGATGTCCTAGCGTGCCTTGATCCGACGATGGTAAAACTATACAAAGATGAGGCAGATGCGGCCGGTATGAGTATTCCTGAGTACTTAAGCCGCATCGATGCAGAATTCCTGTTCAAGGGTGATGATGTCCAAATAGCATACCAGTACAAGTACGGGCAACCTCTTGTCAGAGCTGAGGAGTTGCCTAATCTATCAACACAACTGCGAAGACTGCATAATTGGTACATGGATGCATGTAAGGATGGTAAGAACTGGATCATGGTGGCAATCACAGATGAGCACTACGGGCGAAATGACGTGATGAACATCGAATTTTGTGAATTATTTCAGTTATTCAACCAAGACGCCCTCGACAAATCTCTGCTGAGTGCATACTGTCTGTAAGTATTATTTATGTAATTAAGTCTCTACCGCGGCTCGTCCATTGCATGCATATAACCATACTCTCATATTATGCAGAATGAAGATCCGCGAATGCCGCAAGGGGCAAATCTATGATCTTGGGTTCGTTGACCCATATACCGTGAATGGGTATACTGTCGACAACTCTCCCAAGGACACGGAGAATAACTTGGTATATGTCTTAAGGAAAAACTCATACAAAAGGGCAATACTATTTCCTTACAACTTCTCGTGAGTGTTACTGTCTTCACACATTAAATCTTTTTCGCTTACTCCATGTGTTAAGTGTAATTGATGAGTTATGCATATATATATATGTGTGTGTCCGCAGGTTTCACTATATCCTGCTAGTCATTGAACCCGACACCGGGATAGTAGAAGTCATGGACTCGAAGAGTAAACCCCTTGAGGCGTGGGGGGACATGGCTGATATCCTCCACAAGGCTTGGAAACGGTTCACCAACAAAGCTCCGGGTTTAAAGAATAAAGAACTTCGAATAAAACATGTACCGGTAAGTACTACTGGCTAGGCCGCGCATCTCTTTGATTCTAGTTTCAATACCATTATTATCATCCTTGATTATATATATATTATTTTGATTGAACTTTGTTCTCGTAAAGTGCTTGAGGCAAGAGGACGGGAATAATTTATGCGGGTTCTACGTTTGCGAGTTCATCCGCCAGAATACCCACCATGTGAGGGACATTTTGGAACAACTTGATGTAAGTAAACAACATTCATGGCTTTATTTTATCACCTTGTGTTTCATTCACATACACACACATATATATATTGACCACCGTACCTTCTTCAAATTATTAGATCCAACGGTTGCGGAACGGTCTTCTAGCAACCGAGCGTGTACGAGCAATTCAAGAAGAACTGGCGGGATTCTTACTTGAGCAAGTCATAGCTCCAGACGGAGAACACTATGTGGCCGACATCCAATATCAAAGTTGATGTAGACATATATATATATATATATATATATATATATGCATGAACGTGTGTCACTTTGATCGATATATGTAATATAATGGTTTCCTATATATATATATTTGAATTGTCTGCATTAATATTATACCGTGTTTCGAATGGGGCAGAGTCTCTGCCGCGGCAGCGTTTTAGTGCAATTCCCTGCCGCGGCAGAGTCTGCCGCGGCAGGGAAGGGCACTAAAATGCTGCCGCGGCCCAACCCTTTTGCACCGGTTCGTATTACGAACCGGTGCAAAAGCTTCCCCGCCGAGCACCGTTGTCCGTTTGGACGAATAAGATGTGCAAAAGGGGGGGTTTGCAATGGTTTGCACCTTTGTAGTTTACGACTTTTCCATTGGACCAACGTTTTGATGGAGTTTCGAAGCGATCTTTGAAAAGTGTTCAGCAGGGACAGATTCCGGGAAATTCCAGATTTCACCATAATGAGCTATTTCCTTCCATATTTGCCTATTTCCTGCACAACAAAGTTGAAACCAAGAACTTGTGCACTTTTGCAACTATTAATAGGTTAGTCCCTTAAAACATATAGTAATTGGTGTAAAACAAGCATGGAACATCAAAAATTATAGATACGTTTGCGACGTATCAACATCCCCAAGCTTAACTCCTGCTCGTCCTCGAGTAGGTAAGTGATAAAAAAAAATCTCTTCATTCTCGCCTCACTCGACTTGCTCGCTCGCTCGCACCTCCTGCGCACTGACAAACCCTGCACAACAGTCAACATCATCACCAGAAAAAGGGGAGACACCATAATGTTCTCCCTTCTTCTCTCCTTCCGAGTGATTCCTCTTCCTCTGAGTTCACTCGATGGGCAAACACACATGTGCTGCATAGTAATAATAAAAAGTAAAAGAATCGACTACGAATCTATTATTAAATAGGTTAAACTAGGGTTTTGCCCAGTACTACAGATCAAGTTGAAAAAAAATCCAACTACGGGGTTCGATTTTGGCCTACAAATAAAAAATTAAATAAGTTGAACTAGTATTCCTCTAAAAAATCATTTTGGTTTGCATTGTTTGATACTTTTCATAGCTAGAGTGCATCACAATTTTTTGATTTCATGCTTTGCTTTGCCAATTTTGATTTTTTCTAACCACCTTCTCTTTGATTTCAAATTTAGGTCAAACTATCGGTGCCTACTATGTGTTCTACTTGAATTGGATGCAGCATGCGCACATGATATGTTTTGCCATTGTTTTGGGCTTCCACACATCTTGGGGCATCCAAGTATTTAAGTTACCTTGTTTTTTAATTGTAATTCATGTACCCTTCCTCCCAATTAATTTGGTTTTTCATTTCTTTTGATTTTTTAAATTTTTATGCCCATTCTGATGTCATAGGGCCCATTGAAAAATGGGTCCCTATTTCCAAGTCTTGATCCATGAAGGACCTTGCTTTCGGTGGTGCTTATTGGGTGGTTGATTTTGAAGCCACAAGTCTTATAACCGGAAGCAAGGAATTCATTGTCATCATCAAGTCATCTATCTCTACCATTCTCTTGATGACAACACAAGCAAGCTTAAAGGTATTAGGCCTTGACAAGGTGGTGATGATGTCCTACCTTGTCAAGACCTTTGTTTATGATTATCTTTGTTCATTGCTTTACACGCTTGGGTCTTTGTACCTACTATAATGAGCATGTGGTGGCTCTCTTGTGGAGCTAGTCTCTCCAAGAGGCCACGGTCGCGGACTAATAGAAGATGCTTCCTTGTGTAGTGTCGTCGTGGTGAACAGACAGATGCCATGGGATGGCTTAAGTTGGGGCCGAATGTGCGCTAGAGGATTCGGGTGAGGGTTTTGGTAAGGATGGGATGGATTCCGGATGGATTCCCGATGAACTTGGCCTTGGCCAGAGGTAGAAGAAGAAGAACACAAGAACTATTTTCCCTCTAGATCTCTCTACTTCTTGATCTTATAAGGTTACAGGTTTCTGAATACAGTCTAGTGCTCACCCGCATTAGGGTATGCCCCTCTCCTTATATAGGGGAGAGGGTGGCTTACAGAGGAAGAAACCCTAGGAAACCCTAATGGCATCTTTGACTAGACAAACTACTTTACAAAGCTTCTTTAGCTACCGGTGACGCCGGTATCTCTTTAATCAGAGAGGCTGACGTCCTCCGGTACCTTTTACGTCATCATCTGCTTTAGCCCCAGAGCTTCGATTAAAGCTGAAGTGCTTCGCTCATCTTTGTCCTCTAGCTCTTGAGAGAATCTTTGACCAGTCTTGCCGACGTGCTACAGTGTAGCCTGTACCGGTAATCCGGTACCTTCTTAGCTGATTCCGGTATACCCCTCCTGGGATACCGGCATAGATTCACTTAGCCAAAAGCTTAGCTTCACCGCCCGGAACAACCTTTAAACCGGTATCTTGATAGCTCAAACCATCCGGTTTGGCATGCCTTTGGCATACCGGGGGTCATCCCCACAACATTAGTCCCCGAAGTTGGTATAGTCCAGTGGATCTTATCCAACGGACCATGCCAGGTTACCATTGCTCAAGGTACCGATTTAACCCTTCCGGTAACTAGCTCAATCCTTCCGGCATCTTTGCCGAACTTCCTTTTCCATACCGAACTCTTCCGACATCTTTGTCATTAAACTCTCCTCGGCGAAGTCGAGAATTTCTCGGGTATAGTGCCTATCAGTGAAATGCGCACTGTTTCTGACACAGCAGTGTCAGGGGTCACTTCCCCTCGACTTCTACACTCGCATTTAATGTGCCATACCGGATCCTTGCCGCCGTTCCGGATCCGTGTGGCCTCCCGTGGCTTTCTTTCGCGTGTATCGTTGCGCCATGTGGCGGCCCACGAACTGAACCGCCGCGGCCCAGCGGTTGCCGGCCCACGACCCCTTCTCCCTATTTAAGGGCGAAGCGGTTCCTTCTCCTCTTCTTCTCCGCACTCACCACTTCTCACGCGCTCTGAGCCCTTGCCCGCTGCGCTCCCGTTGTCGTCGTTCGCCGCCTGAGCACTGCCCCCGACGAACTTCCGCAGCGACTCCACCGAGCTCCGCTACGCAGAGACTCTCTGCAGCGCCTTCGCTGTTGCTGCATTGGGTGCCCCTCGGCAACCTTTGTTCATCTTCATCGCTAGTCTTCATCAACGGCAGCGAGTCTTCCCCATCTCCGGCGACCGTCGTCCTCAACGTCTTCCGCCGCGTCAGGTTAGCCTCAACGCCTCCTTACTCTCTTCCTTTTGCCTTCTAGTTCTTGGGCCGGTAGGGGATTTACTTTCTCTTTTCTTTTTGTTTTTATCTTGCTCGTAGATCTTCGCGCGAGGCTAGATCTTGGGAAATCTGTTTTTAGGTAGATTTGGGTATCTTTCGACCGGTATGTCTTCTGAGGACTATCTTCCCGAATCTTCCGGCAGCAGCCGTCACAGTGAGGACTCCGACGGGCTTGAGGCTGAACTCGCCCGGATGGAAGCTTCATCATCCGCTCCGGAAGCCGGTTCCGGGAGGGGCCAGGAGGCTAGCAGCTCCGGCCAAGGTTCCGGTGTGAACCTTGATGCGATTACCCGTGGAGCCTGGAAGGGCTCCGATGTGAAGCAGCCTGATGGCGCGTGAGACACACGTCTGTTGGGAACCCCAAGAGGAAGGTGTGATGCGTACAACAACAAGTTTCCCTCAGTAAGAAACCAAGGTTATCGAACCAGTAGGAGATGAAGGCCACGTGAAGGTTGTTGGTGAAGGAGTGTAGTGCGGCGCAACACCAGGGATTCCGGCGCCAACGTGGAACCTGCACAACACAATCAAAATACTTTGCCCCAACTTAATAGTGAGGTTGTCAATCTCACCGGCTTGTTGTAAACAAAGGATTAAACGTATGATGTGGAGAATGATGTTTGTTTGCGAAGAACAACAAAGAACAGAGTTTGCAGTAGATTGTATTTCAGATGTAAAAGAATGGACCGGGGTCCACAGTTCACTAGTGGTGTCTCTCCAATAAGATAAATAGCATGTTGGGTGAACAAATTACAGTTGGGCAATTGACAAATAGAGAGGGCATAACAATGCACATACATATCATGATGACTACTATGAGATTTAATTAGGGCATTATGACAAAGTACATAGACCGCTATCCAGCATGCATCTATGCCTAAAAAGTCCACCTTCGGGTTAGCATCCGCACCCCTTCCAGTATTAAGTTGCAAACAACAGACAATTGCATTAAGTATGGTGCGTAATGTAATCAACACAAATATCCTTAGACAAAGCATTGATGTTTTATCCCTAGTGGCAACAGCACATCCACAACCTTAGAACTTTCTGTCACTGTCCCAGATTCAATGGAGGCATGAACCCACTATCGAGCATAAATACTCCCTCTTGGAGTCACAAGTATCAACTTGGCCAGAGCCTCTACTAGCAACGGAGAGAATGCAAGAACATAAACAACACATATATGATAGATTGATAATCAACTTGACATAGTATTCCATATTCATCGGATCCCAACAAACACAACATGTAGCATTACAAATAGACGATCTTGATCATGATAGGCAGCTCACAAGATCTAAACATGATAGCACAAGAGGAGAATACAACCATCTAGCTACTGCTATGGACCCATAGTCCAAGAATGAACTACTCACACATCAATCCGGAGGCGATCATGGTGATGTAGAGTCCTCCGGGTGATGATTCCCCTCTCCGGGAGGGTGCCGGAGGCGATCTCCTGAATCCCCCGAGATGGGATTGGCGGCGGCGTCTCTGAAACTTTTCCGTATCGTGGCTCTCGGTAATAGGGTTTCGCGACGGAGAGTATAAGTAGGCGGAAGCGAGTCGGAGGAGGCATGGGGGCCCCACACATAGGGCGGTGCGGGCCCCCCTTGGCGCCCTGTGGTGTCGCGCCTCGTGGCCCCACTTCGTATCCTCTTCGGTCTTCGGAAGCTCCGTGGAAAAATAAGACCCTGGCGTTCGTTTCGTCAATTCCGAGAATATTTCCGTGTAGGATTTCTGAAACCAAAAAAACTGGCGCTTCGGCATCTCGTTAATAGGTTAGTGCCGGAAAATGCGTATAAATGATGTAAAGTGTGTATAAAACATGTGAGTATTATCATCAAACTAGCATGGAACATAAGAAATTATAGATACGTTTGAGACGTATCAAGCATCCCCAAGCTTAGTTCCTACTCGCCCTCGAGTAGGTAAATGATAACAAGGATAATTTCTGAAGTGACATGCTATCATAATCTTGATCAATACTATTGTAAAGCATATTAGATGAATGAAGTGATTCGAAGCAATGGTAAAGACAATGACTAAACAACTGAATCATATAGCAAAGACTTTTCATGAATAGTACTTTCAAGACAAGCATCAATAAGACTTGCTGATGTCTACGCACGCTTCTATTCCTGTAGACAGTGTTGGGCCTCGAAGAGCAGAGGTTTGTAGAACAGCAGCAAGTTTCCCTTAAGTGAATCACCCAAGGTTTATCGAACTCAGGGAGGTAGAGGTCAAAGATATCCCTCTCAAGCAACCCTGCAATTACGATACAAGAAGTCTCTTGTGTCCCCAACACACCTAATACACTTGTCAGATGTATAGGTGCACTAGTTCGGCGAAGAGATAGTAAGATGCAAGTGATATGGATGAATATGAGTGGTAATAGCAATCTTAAATAAAGATGGCAGCAAGTAAACATGTAACAGAACTTGTTGGAAACGGTGTTTCAATGCTTAGAAACAAGGCCTAGGGATCATACTTTCACTAGTGGATACTCTCAACAGTGATCACATAAATAAATAATTTCTCTTCTCTTATGCTACTTTCAAAGACTCTATTGTTGGATAACAAACACCATTCATTGTGTAGGGCTACGAGAGCACCCTCAAGCCGGAGTAAACAAGCTCCACAACGTCATAAAGGAATCACACACGATGCAAACACTGTCACTGTCACACCATGGAGAGTAATTCCGGAGTTCATATTAAAGTAACTCTAGAGTGCATAGTAATAGTTAACTTCATAATCTACAAGAGATCACAATCATAACCTACGCCAAGTACTACATGATGCACACACTGTCCACATTACATCATGAAGGAGGAATAGACTACTTTAATAACATCACTAGAGTAGCACATAGATTAATAGTGATACAAAGCTCATGATCACATAAAGATCACATGGGAGAGAGAGATGATCCACATAGCTACCGGTACAGCCCTTAGCCTCGGGGGAGAACTACTTCCTCCTCATCATAGGAGACAACAGCGTCGATGAAGATGGCGGTGGTGTCGATGGAGATGCCTTCCGGGGGCACTTGCCCGTCCGGCGGCGTGCCGGAACAGAGACTTCTGTCCCACGAATCTTGGCTTCGCGATGGCGACGGCTCTGGAACTTTTCTGGAGTTTCGTCAATTGGTCTCGGGTTTTTAGGTCACGAGGGATAATATAGGCGAAGAGGCGGCGCGAGGTGCCTGGGGGGCCCACCCCATAGGGCGGCACGCCCCTCCAGGCCGCGCCAGCCTATGGTCTGGGAACCCTGGGCCTCCCCTCCGGCTCTCTTTCGGTGTCCTGGTCCGTCTCGGTGAAATATGATGTTTGGCCTTTGTTTCGTCGAATTCCGAGAATATTGCCCGAACAGCCTTTCTGGAACCAAAAACAGCAGAAAACAGGAACTGGCACTTCGGCATCTTGTTAATAGGTTAGTTCCGGAAAATGCATGAAATCATTATAAAGTGTGAGAAAAACATGTAGGTATTGTCATAAAACTAGCATGGAACATCAGAAATTATAGATACGTTGGAGACGTATCAAGCATCCCCAAGCTTAGTTCCTGCTCGAGTAGGTAAACGATAACAAGGATAATTTCTAAAGTGACATGCTATCATCATAATCTTGATCAATATTATTGTAAAGCATATGAGATGAATGAAGTGATTCAAAGCAATGGTAAAGACAATGACTAAACAACTGAATCATATAGCAAAGACTTTTCATGAATAGTACTTTCAAGACAAGCATCTATAAGACTTGCACATGAGTTAACTCATAAAGCAATAAATTCTTAGTAGAAAGTTTTGAAGCAACACAAAGGAAGATATAAGTTTCAGCAGTTGCTTTCAACTTCAACATGTTTATCTCATGGATATATCTCATGGATAATTGTCAACACAAAGTAATATGATGAATGCAAATAAGCAAGTATGTAGGAATCAATGCACACAGTTGACACAAGTGTTTGCTCCTAAGATAGAAAGAAGTAGGTAAACTGACTCAACATATAGTAAAAGAAAGGGCCCTTCGCAGAGGGAAGCATGAATTACTATATTTGTGCTAGAGCTTTTTATTTTGAAAACATAGAAACAATTTTGTCAACGGTAGTAATAATTCATATGTGTTATGCATAAGACATCCTATAAGTTGCAAGCCTCATGCATCGAGTACCAATAGTGCTCGCACCTTGTCCTAATTAGCTTGGATTTACATGGATTATCATTGCATAACGTATGTTTCAACCAAGTGTCACAAAGGGGTACCTCTATGCCGCCTGTACAAAGGTCCAAGGAGATAGATCGCATTTGATTTCTCGTTTTTGATAGATCTCAACTTAGGACATCCATACCGGGACAACATAGACAACAGATAATGGACTCCTCTTTAATGCTTAAGCATTCAACAACAGATAATATTCTCACAAGAGATTTGAGGATTAATGTCCAAACTGAAACTTGCACCATGATTCATGGCTTTAGTTAGCGGCCCAATGTTCTTCTCTAACAATATGCAGACTCAAACCATTTGATCATGATAAATCACCCTTACTTCAGACAAGACGAACATGCATAGCAACTCGCATGATATTCAACAAAGGTGTAATAGTTGATGGCGTCCCCAGAAACATGGTTACCGCTCAACAAGCAACTTATAAGAAATAAGACACATAAGCTACATATTCAATACCACAATAGTTTTTAAGGCTATTTTCCCATGAGCTATGTATTGCAAAGACAAGGAATGAAATTTTAAAGGTAGCACTCAAGTAATTTACTTTGGAATGGCAGAGAAATACCACATAGTAGGTAGGTATGGTGGACACAAATGGCATAGTTTTTGGCTCAAGGATTTGGATGCACGAGAAGTATTCCCTCTCAGTACAAGGCTTTGGCTAGCAAGGTTGTTTGAAGCAAACACAAGTATGAACCGGTACAGCAAAACTTACATAAAAACATATTGCAAGCATTATAAGACTCTACACTATCTCCTTGTTGTTCAAACACTTCACCAGAAAATATCTAGACTTTAGAGAGACCAATCATGCAAACCAAATTTCAACAAGCTCTATGGTAGTTCTTCATTAATAGGTACAAAGTACATGATGCAAGAGCTTAAACATGATCTATTTGAGCACAACAATTGCCAAGTATCAAATTATTCAAGACATAATACCAATTACCACATGAAGCATTTTCTGTTTCGAACCATATAACAATGAACGAAGCAGTTTCAACCTTCGCCATGAACATTAAAAGTAAAGCTAAGAACACCAGTGTTCATATGAACGAGCGGAGCGTGTCTTTCTCCCACACAAGGAATGCTAGGATCCGATTTTATTCAAACAAAAACAAAAACAAAAACATACAGACGCTCCAAGTAAAGCACATAAGATGTAACGGAATAAAAATATAGTTTCACTAGAGATGACTTGATAAGTTGTCGATGAAGAAGGGGATGCCTTGGGCATCCCCAAGCTTAGATGCTTGAGTCTTCTTGAAATATGCAGGGATGAACCACGGGGCATCCCCAAGCTTAGACTTTTCACTCTTCTTGATCATATTGTATCATCCTCCTCTCTTGACCCTTGAAAACTTCCTCCACACCAAACTCAAAACAAACTCATTAGAGGGTTAGTGCATAATCAAAAATTCACATATTCAGAGGTGACATAATCATTCTTAACACTTCTGGACATTGCACAAAGCTACTGAAAGTTAATGGAACAAATAAATCCATTCAACATAGCAAAAGAGGCAATGCGAAATAAAAGGCAGAATCTGTCAAAACAGAACAGTCCGTAAAGACAAATTTTTCAGGGGCACTTAACTTGCTCAGATGAAAAAGCTCAAATTTAATGAAAGTTGCGTACATATCTGAGGATCACACACTAAAATTGGCAGATTTTTCTGAGTTACCTACAGAGAGGCCTACTCAAATTCGTGACAGCAAGAAATCTGTTTCTGCGCAGGAATCCAAATCTAGTATCAACCTTACTATCAAAGACTTTACTTGGCACAACAATGCAATAAAATAAAGATAAGGAGAGGTTGCTACAGTAGTAACAACTTCCAAGACACAACAAAACAGTAGCAAAATAAAACATGGGTTATCTCCCAAGAAGTGCTTTCTTTATAGCTATTAAGATGGGCTCAGTAATTTTAATGGTGCTCTCGCAAGAAATAAGAGTTGAAGCAAAAGAGAGCATCAAAAGCAAATAAGAAACACTTTTAAGTCTAACCCACTTCCTATGAAAAGGAAATCTTGTAAATAAACAAGTCATGTAAGCATAACGCAACAAGCATAGAAAGGCAACACAAGCGCAACTTTAAGATTCTCAACATAAAGAGGGGAACTTAATATTATTAAGATGCGTATAACCATGTTTCCCACTCTCATAATAACTTTCAGTAGCATCATGAACAAACTCAACAATATAACTATCACATGAAACATTCTTATCATGAGCTACATGCATAAAATTATTACTCTTCACATAAGCATAGTCATTACTATTAATTGTAGTGGGAGCAAATTCAATAAAATAGCTATCATTATTATTCTCATCACCATAATCATCATATATAAGAGGCATATTGTAGTCATAATTAATTTTCTCCTCAATAGTAGGTGGACTGAAAATATGATAGTCATCATTGTAATCATCATATATAGGAGGTAAAGTATCATTAAAGTAAATTTTATCCTCCATGCTTGGGGGACTAAAAATATCATGCTCATAAAAACCAACTTCCCCAAGCTTAGAACTTTCTATATCGTCATGGGAAGAAACATGGATAGTATTAATACTATGGCAGTTATTAACATCCTCATTTTCAGAATTAGTTTCCCAGAGATTTTCAATATCAAAAGTAGTGTGCTCTTCTAAATCATAATCACTAATATAGGTAAAGGGCATAGGAAGATCATTGTACTCAGATTCATTATCATAATAATCATTAGGAGCAATGTAACAACCCAACCTTTTTCACTTTGGTTTAAAATTTTGGAATGCAAAATTTAGGGCCAACAAAAACTTTTTCTGTCTTTCAAATCTTGCATGCATGATTGATCTTGCATTTGAATCTAGGGTAAGTGTGTAGTAGTGCTTGTGAAATTTGTCACTTGTGTGTAAATCCAAAAACCCTAAAACCCTTTTCACATGTGGCACCCTATTTATTTCTGGTTTTTATTTAATTAAACCTTGCCAAAACCTTTGGAGCAATTCACTCCCATTTTTATTGACTTGTGAGATTAAAATCTCTTTTCTCACTAAAACCCTAGGACCATATTTTTGGACCCCTCCTTTTAATTCTTGTCTCCTCGAGGGAAACCATGATAGACCCGATGGCTTGATCCATTCCTAATGATGGTATAAATCCTCTAAGATCAACTTCTACTTATTTTTGTTTGTAACTTTTCTCTCCCATATCTCAACCAAATTTTATTCTGAAAAATTCCCTAGCCTTGTGCATATGGACCCATCTCATTTTCATCCTTGCCTTGACCATTATCACATGAGGGTGGACTTGCCAAAAATCTGAAAATGTGCCTAATGCAAGAAATGGTCAAGTAGACCATGCCATGCACCCATTTCTATCTTCTCTCTCTTTTTCCTTCTCCAACATTTCTTTTTCTCTTCTCTCATGTGCCTCACTCCTTCTACTCCTCTTGCACATGTGAGTGTGGCCTTGTATTACACGACCAAAGAAAGGAAGTGGAGAGAAGAGAGAGTGGCCGGGCCATGTGTGTAAGCATGCAAACCATGGACATGAGGCCAACAGTATCCAGCCAAAAAGCATCCCCTCTCTCTGCATCTTGCTGCCCTCTCTCACGCATGCACTAGCTCCCTAGCTCCCTAGCTCCCTCCCTTGTCTTCTCCATCTTTTGGACATACACATGAGAATGGGTACACCTCACTCATTTTTGTTGCTGCTCACGCCCACGGGGTCAGTGACCACGATGGCTCCCTGCACGCCTCTCTGTCGCTCCGGGACACGCGCTGGACGCCTCCCCCTCCTTTTCTCTGAGCACACGCGCCTGCCCATTTTTGGAGCCTTTCGTCGAGCACCATCCGAGAGCCTGAAAAACCGTCGCTGGGCACCTCGTGTGTCGTCCTGTCCGAGCCCATCTCCACTCCCTGTACCCCTGCGTGATCCTAGACCACGAGCCACCGGCACCCTCGCCCAACCGGAGGTCGGCGACCCCACCTCACCCCTGTCGTGCACCACGCGCACCACGGCCAACCCCGCCGTGTTCTTAAGCACCCGCACCCCCTCACTCCTTATCCTCTCGCCACCAGATACCTCAACCCCTCCACGGACACCTCCTGAACGGAGAGGGCTCGTCTCCCTCCCGTCTGCTCGAGCCCGTGCTCGACGTCTACGACGCCACGGTGCCGGATGCCGTCGTGCGATGCCTCCCTCTCCTCACCCTCGGCTCCCTCTCAGTTGATCCCTCTTATTCTCCATATGCCGCCCGTAACTCTCCCATTTTCCTCGCCAGGATCATGTCGGGAGGCCACCGTCGACGGAGCCCCGTCCACTGCATGCCGGCCGTCGCCATCGACAACCACGGCCGCGCCATCGTCCACTAGCCCGTGCGTCCGAGACATCCTGGACGTGCTGCGCCGCCTCGTCCTGCGTCGCTCCTTCCCGAGTAAACCGTGCCGCCGGCGTTGGACACCGCCACCAGAAGCGTCCGCGGCGGGTCGACGTGGGACTCGCCGTACGCGGCACCTTCTCTGCATGCGTGTACCGCGGTCCAGGAGTACCGCCGGCCTCGCTTCACCTTCTTCCCCGTCGACCTCCGCCGCCCAGCGTCGTCGTCTTTGCCGCAGAACCCCCCTAGGTGAGCCCTTCTCTCCCGCCTGCCCCGTTCCCGTCGAATATCGCGGCGACATCGCCCTCCGTCGTTCGTCGCAGAAGGAACGGGCCAGGATCGTTGGATCCTGATCCCTCGGCCGCATGCAGGCCCGGTGCATGCATGGCCAACGACGCAGGCCCACGCATCGACGTGGCCAGCCACGTCTCGGCGGTTCAAACCGCCGGATCCCGCGCGTCCGTGCCACAGATGGGCTGCCCAGCGGCAGATGGGTGCGGATCTGGGCCGCGCCGACGAATCCCGGCCCGTTTCGATTTAGAAATAAATGGGGTTTTCTCCGTAAATAGAGCTATAGGTTTTCTAATTCCATTTATTCCTCAATGAACCAAATTGGGTGATTCAAATTGCTATATTCTCTTGAACTAAATCTTAACGATAAAAAATGCATGCATGTGATTTAATGTTGTTAATATGAGCTGATAAATAAAAGCCTAAAATGTTACTGATTGTGTATTTTATTTATGGTGTAAGATTTATAAGACCTTTCGGCATGAAGTTAATTTTGTTGTGAAGTAGATGTAATTACCTTCCTTTTGGCACTGGTCCCACATGCAAAAGCTTCTTGGATTTTGTTTGGTTAGCAAAGTAAAATTTGTCCAGAGAGCCCTTAAATGAATTTTAATTCAAATATTTAACATGCTCTTGAAGAAAATCCAAGGGCTACTGGTAGATGTATTTATAGGGTACTATCGTGCCAAAGGGAATATTTTTCAGAGTGGTATTTTAATTCTGGGGATTTTATTACTAAAACAGTATACCTTTTCAGTATTTTAATATTGTAAATTATTTTACCAATCATAAAAATGCCAAACCAGTGGGGTTGGATCACATTTAACATTAGCTATCCAGGGGTATGTTTGGTTTTGGTTGGTGATACTCTGATACTGGTGTGGCTAGCTAATTGTGTGATCTGGTTTCTGTCTCATTTAAATTGTCTAAATTATTTAAAAAATTATTTGCAAGTGATTCCTGTGCAAGTGTGTTATACATTTTGTTAGCTTTCAGTAGGTATGTTGAATGTATTTTTGTGACCCACAGAAAGATTTATACCATTTAAATGGTTCTTAAGTCATTTCTGGAATTGTAAAAATCATATCTTTTGTTTTAAAAATCATAAATTAGTGAAACCACTTTCAGTAGCTTGCATTTGTAAACCTTTACATACTGTGATTTTACCAAATTTTTGTGTGCACTATTCTGGAATGGTTTGTTGATTCGGTGTGTGCTTGTTTCTTTTTATTTTGCGACGCTAGATTCGAACGCCGCCGGAAATAAAGGAGGAGGTGAATTTGGAGGATTTGAGGAAGAAGGCCAGGGACACTTTGCTGATCAAGGCAAGCCACCTCTTGATGCATGTCTCACCCTAATTATCTTACTCTTGCATTATCACAGGTTTTGTTAAATTGCATGTCTTTTATTTATTTATGTGAGTGGTTCCGCCACTCGAAGTTTTATTATTCCACCCTTACGGGTGCAGCCCTCGTGTTACCTACTAATCACACACTTGCTAGTGATATGGTGCTTAGCACCTTATCATCCTTGTCGCCGCTTTTCAAAGAAAAGTCGGACTATAGGTCGGGAGCCCTCTTTAAAAAGGTTTGTGAAAATGTTTTCAAGAAAAGAAGTGTTTCGAAAACCTTGGAATGGGGTAGCCCTGCCCAAGTGTGAGTTTATGAAAAGGAAAAGGTTTTTGGGAAGAAAAGTTGCTGGAGGCAAGTGGAGAAAATTGTTTTCGAAAAACTTTGGTGACTGAGTACCTAACCGGACCTAGCCAGTACAACCACATTACCCTTTAGTGGGACGGGGCGCAGCGTAGTAGTTTGTCTCGCCTTAGTTTGGGTCCTGCAAGTGTAAGGGGTAGTCCGAACATGGACACCTATCGACCGTGGCCTTCCCGACGAACTGGGGACGCCTTTCCATTGCGTATCGATGGCAGGGGTACAACCTATGAGCTCCCATTGAAATATGCCCCGCAGTTGGTCGCGGCATTCCGGAGGGTCGAGTTAGCTGGGGACTTTGCTACTCCTGGACAGCCCTCGGACTCTGGTGTTGGGAGGTACAACTCTAGGCGGCATGTCTTAGGCTAAGGCGAGCAAGCGAAAAACTGCGATCGGGTACTTGTCGTGGCATATGTTGTTATGCAGGGATGATGCCCACACGATAAGTATTCGGATCTTGTGGGGAAAGTGTACAACCTCTGCAGAGTGTAAAACTATTCGAATAGCCGTGTCCGCGGTTATGGACATGGGAAAGGCTGTTGCTTGGCATTGAAGGAGTTTTGTTTTACAAAAGTGTTTTCCAAAAAGGTTTTGGAAATGTACCTAGGAGGTACAGAAAGATACCAGTGGGACTGGTGGAGATGTACCTGGAAGGTACGGTGGGAAGTTGAAATTGTTTTGGTCATTCCGATGGCCGGAAAAGAAAATGGGTCTTCCTTACCTATTAGTCTTCACATAAACATGTTTTCAAAAAGGTTTTCAACAAAGGTATATAGATGTCATACTCTCGAGAGGAACCACCTCTCGCTCCTTGTCGCCCTAGTATAGTGCCTGTTCCTTGCTACTGCCATATTGCATATCCTTTATTTCTCTCTAAGGTGGTTTGCGAGTACATTCAAATGTACTCATTGGCATTGTTGTCCTGGCTATTTACTTGGCCAGACTTTGAAGAGGAGTACTACGAAGACGAAGAGTACGACGCCGAAGACGCGAACTAGGACGCTCTCCCAGTCAGCCGCCTGTAGGGTAAAGGCCTGACTTGGGTTCCACCGCTGTTTGGAGTCAAGATGTTTCCGCTGCTGTTTGTTGAATTACGGCCTTGATGGCCGATGTTGTAAGACTTCCGTAATACTTTTAATTCGGTACTGTAATGGATGTTGTAATCTGGTATCAGTTCGGTTATGTATTCACGATGGAATGATCTTGGGATCGTGAAATTGTATGCATAACAGGAGTTCTGGACTGGTAAGTCCGGGGCCCCACAGAGCTGGTATCAGAGCCATCCTGACTGTAGGAGACCTTAGTTAGCATGGGCGTTAGTTAGGAAAATACTACTTTGGTAAAATTATTTACTAAACCTATTTTCCTAAATACTAGAAGTTTAGCTTCTATCTTTCTTACCCTTTCAAAAACTTCTAATTCTCACCTCTCTGATTTCTAGCGACTTTGAAAGTTCTTATTCTACTATCTCATCCTCTTCCAAACCTATATACCCCCAACTCAGACACCCGGACTCGAGGTATTGAAGACCTGACAAGCTCAGTTGTTTCGGATAGGATACACCAAATATTAGGTGTCCCTTGGAACTAGTCCTATGTGCGATTCACATAGTTGTTGTAGTTTTCGAAGTATGAGTTTGATTGGTTGTATGTGATTGTTGTGTGATGCTATTTTGTGCCTTCGGCACTCCTGCTATGATATGCCTTTGTTTTCGCCTATTTTTGCTTGGTTGTTTTCGTTTTAAAAACTTTCGTTTTTACCAAACCCTCCCCTTTTAAGTGGCTGCCCATCTCCTTGTTTCCCCATTAATATCTGAATCCACCCTTCTTCAGGATGGTCGACACCCGTAGAGGAAGCGCCAGCGGGTCAGACCAAAACCCCCCTCCACCTCCGGACCCAACCATGGCGCAACTTCTGCGCCTTATGATGGAAGACCGTGAGGCAGCCCGTGCAGAGCGCCAAGCTAATCTTGCTACCCTTCAGCACCTCGCTCAGCTTGCTACTGGAAACGCCAACAACAATAATGGCGGGAACGGAAATGGAGACCCCCGCTCTAAGCTGAAGGATTTCCAAAGCACCAACCCTCCTGTTTTCGCCAAGTGCACTGAACCCCTCGACGCCGATGATTGGCTTCGCACCATTGAGAACAACCTGGAGGTCGCCGGAGTCGGCAATGATGAGAAGGTGTTGTTCGCCACTCACTTTCTTTCTGGACCTGCACGCGCTTGGTGGGAAAATGTCAAGGCTATTCAAGCTGAAGGACACGTCATCAACTGGGAAGAATTCAAGGCCAAGTTCCGCAAGACCCACATTCCATCCGGACTGATCAAGCTCATGAAGGACAAGTTCATGAACCTGAGGCAAGGAAGTATGTCTGTGGTGGATTACCTGGACAAGTTCACCACCCTGTCTAGGTATGCTCCTGAGGACACCAACACCGAAGAGAAGAAGAAGGACCGCTTTCTGAACGGTCTGCACGATGAGCTGCAAAGTATCTTGGTAGCTGTCCCATATCCCGACCTTGAGTCTCTGGTGGATGCTTCCATCATGGTTGAGAGCAAGCGCAAGAATGCATTTGAGAATCGCAAGCGCAAGGCAATGATGCTGCAGGGAAACTCCAGCACTCAGCAACCCCGCAGTCTGCCCCCACCTAGGCTGGCGCCCCAGCAACAGTGGAACCCACCCCCTGCACCACGTCCCAACAAAATCCCAACTACAACCGCCATAACAACACTGTCCGCAAACCCCCCCAATGGATGCTACACCTGCGGACAACTGATGCGTGCAGTTGACACACGTCCGTTGGGAACCCCAAGAGGAAGGTGTGATGCAGACAGTAGCAAGTTTTCCCTCAGAAAGAAACCAAGGTTTATCGAACCAGGAGGAGCCAAGGAGCACGTTGAAGGTTGATGGCGGCGAAATGTAATGCGGCGCAACACCAGGGATTCCGGCGCCAACATGAAACCTGCACAACACAACCAAAGTACTTTGCCCCAACGAAACAGCGAGGTTGTCAATCTCACCGGCTTGCTTTAACAAAGGATTAACCGTATTGTGTGGAAGATGATTGTTTGCAAGAGAACAGTAAAACAAGTATTGCAGCAGATTTGTATTTCAATATAAAAGAATGGACCGGGGTCCACAGTTCACTAGAGGTGTCTCTCCCATAAGATAAAAGCATGTTGGGTGAACAAATTACAGTCGGGCAATTGACAAATAGAGAGGGCATAACAATGCACATACATGTCATGATAAGTATAGTGAGATTTAATTGGGCATTACGACAAAGTACATAGACCGCCATCCAACTGCATCTATGCCTAAAAAGTCCACCTTCAGGTTATCATCCGAACCCCTTCCAGTATTAAGTTGCGAAGCAACAGACAATTGCATTAAGTATGGTGCGTAATGTAATCAATAACTACATCCTCGGACATAGCATCAATGTTTTATCCCTAGTGGCAACAGCACCACACAACCTTAGAACTTTCTGTCACTGTCCCAGGTGTCAATGCAGGCATGAACCCACTATCGAGCATAAATACTCCCTCTTGGAGTTAAGAGCAAAAACTTGGCCAGAGCCTCTACTAGTAACGGAGAGCATGCAAGATCATAAACAACACATAGGTAATAACTTGATAATTAACATAACATGGTATTCTCTATCCATCGGATCCCGACAAACACAATATATAGCATTACAGATAGATGATCTTGATCATGTTAGGCAGCTCACAAGATCCAACAATGAAGCACAATGAGGAGAAGACAACCATCTAGCTACTGCTATGGACCCATAGTCCAGGGTGAACTACTCACTCATCACTCCGGAGGCGACCATGGCGGTGTAGAATCCTCCGGGAGATGAATCCCCTCTCCGGCAGGGTGCCGGAGGAGATCTCCGAATCCCCGAGATGGGATTGGCGGCGGCGTCTCGGAAGGTTTTCCGTATCGTGGCTCTCGGTACTGGGGGTTTCGCGACGGAGGCTTTAAGTAGGCGGAAGGGCAACGGGGGGGCCACGAGGGCCCCACACCATAGGTCGGCGCGGCCGGGGCACGGGCCACGCCGCCCTATGGTGGCGGCGCCTCGTGGCCCCCGACTCCTCTTCGGTCTTCTGGAAGCTTCGTGGCAAAATAGGACCCTGGGCGTTGATTTCGTCCAATTCCGAGAATATTTCGTTACTAGGATTTCTGAAACCAAAAACAGCAAAACAACGGCTCTTCGGCATCTTGTTAATAGGTTAGTTCCAGAAAATGCACGAATATGACATAAAGTGTGCATAAAACATGTAGATATCATCAATAATGTGGCATGGAACATAAGAAATTATCGATACGTCGGAGACGTATCAGCATCCCCAAGCTTAGTTCTGCTCGTCCCGAGCAGGTAAAACGATAACAAAGATAATTTCTGAAGTGACATGCCATCATAACCTTGATCATACTATTTGTAAACATATGTAATGAATGCAGCGATCAAAACAATGGTAATGACATGAGTAAACAAGTGAATCATAAAGCAAAGACTTTTCATGAATAGCACTTTCAAGACAGGCATCAATAAGTCTTGCATAAGAGTTAACTCATAAAGCAATAATTTAAAGTATAGACATTGAAACAACACAAGGGAAGATTAAGTTTCAGCGGTTGCTTTCAACTTGTAACATGTATATCTCATGGATAATTGTCAACATAGAGTAATATAACAAGTGCAATATGCAAGTATGTAGGAATCAATGCACAGTTCACACAAGTGTTTGCTTCTTGAGGTGGAGAGAGATAGGTGAACTTACTCAACATAAAAGTAAAAGAATGGTCCTTCAAAGAGGAAAGCATCGATTGCTATATTTGTGCTAGAGCTTTCATTTTGAAAACATGAAACAATTTTGTCAACGGTAGTAATAAAGCATATGAGTTATGAACATTATATCTTACAAGTTGCAAGCCTCATGCATAGTATACTAATAGTGCCCGCACCTTGTCCTAATTAGCTTGGACTACCGGATCATAACAATGCACATGTTTTAACCAAGTGTCACAATGGGGTACCTCCATGCCGCCTGTACAAGGGTCTAAGGAGAAAGTTCGCATTGGATTTCTCGCTTTTGATCATTCTTCAACTTAGACACCCATACCGGGACAACATGGACAACAGATAATGGACTCCTCTTTAATGCATAAGCATGTAGCAACAATTATTATTCTCATATGAGGTTGAGGATATGTGTCCAAAACTGAAACTTCCACCATGATTCATGGCTTTAGTTGGCGGTCCAATGTTCTTCTCTAACAATATGCATGCTCCAACCATTAAGGTGGTAGATCTCTCTTACTTCAGACAAGACGGACATGCATAGCAACTCACATGATATTCAACAAAGAATAGTTGATGGCGTCCCCAGAAACATGGTTATCGCACAACAAGCAACTTAATAAGAGATAAAGTGCATAAGTACATATTCAATACCACAATAGTTTTTAAGCTATTTGTCCCATGAGCTATATATTGCAAAGGTGAATGATGGAATTTTAAAGGTAGCACTCAAGCAATTTACTTTGGAATGGCGGAGAAATACCATGTAATAGGTAGATATGGTGGACACAAATGGCATAGTGGTTGGCTCAAGGATTTTGGATGCATGAGAAGTATTCCCTCTCGATACAAGGTTTAGGCTAGCAAGGTTATTTGAAACAAACACAAGGATGAACGGTGCAGAAAAACTCACATAAAAGACATATTGTAAACATTATAAGACTCTACACCATCTTCCTTGTTGTTCAAAACTCAATACTAGAAATTATCTAGACTCTAGAGAAACCAAATATGCAAACCAAATTAGCAAGCTCTAAGTGTTTCTTCATTAATGGGTGCAAAGTATATGATGCAAGAGCTTAAACATGAGCACAACAATTGCCAAGTATCACATTATCCAAGATATTATAGCAAATACTACATGTATCATTTTCCAATTCCAACCATATAACAATTTAACGAAGAAGAAACTTCGCCATGAATATTATGAGTAAAGCCTAAGGACATACTTGTCCATATGCAACAGCGGAGCGTGTCTCTCTCCCATACAGTGAATGCTAGGATCCATTTTATTCAAACAAAACAAAAACAAAAACAAACCGACTCCAAGCAAAGTGCATAAGATGTGACGAATAAAAATATAGTTTCAGGGGAGGAACCTGATGATGTTGTCGATGAAGAAGGGGATGCCTTGGGCATCCCCAAGCTTAGACGCTTGAGTCTTCTTAGAATATGCAGGGGTGAACCACCGGGGCATCCCCAAGCTTAGAGCTTTCACTCCTCTTGATCATAGTATATCATACTCCTCTCTTGATCCTTGAAAACTTCCTTCACACCAAACTTCAAGCAAACTCATTAGAGGGTTAGTGCACAATAAAAATTTATATGTTCAGAGGTGACACAATCATTCTTAACACTTCTGGACATTGCATAAAGCTACTGGACATTAATGGATCAAAGAAATTCATCCAACATAGCAAAAGAGGCAATGCGAAATAAAAGGCAGAATCTGTCAAAACAGAACAGTTCGTAAATACGAATTTTAAAATGGCACCAGACTTGCTCAAATGGAAAAACTCAAAACTAATGAAAGTTGCGTACATATCTGAGGATCACTCACGTAAATTGGCATAATTTTCTGAGTTACCTACAGAGAATTAGGCCCAGATTCGTGACAGCAAAGAAATCTGTCTCTGCGCAGTAATCCAAATCTAGTATGAACCTTACTATAGAGACTTTACTTGGCACAACAAAACATAAAACTAAGATAAGGAGAGGTTGCTACAGTAGTAAACAACTTCCAAGACTCAAATATAAAACAAAAATACTGTAGTAAAAACATGGGTTGTCTCCCATAAGCGCTTTTCTTTAACGCCTTTCAGCTAGGCGCAGAAAGTGTATATCAAGTATTATCGCGAGATGGAGCATTGATATCATAAGCTCCCCCATCTGTAGTGGTACTAAGGGCTTTGTCAATTTTAGGCCTATAATAATATTTCTTTGGTTTAGGCACTTTAGAGACATACATAAACTTTTGCTCCTTTCCCACATAAGCTTTCTCTCTAAACTGTAAAGATGAAAAGGTTGAACCCAAGGTTCCCATAGCTTTTTCAAGTTCGCCAATCCTATTAATTTGATTATCATGGTCAACACAAGTTCCTAGGACACTAATTCTTTCATCAATTTCTCCTAAGGATTTGTCAAGTTCATCAGTTTTATCAAGTAACATCTCCAACTTAGTTTCAACACTAAGATTTTTCTCTATGGTTTCCAATTTTTTCATAACATCCTCAAGGGAAGTTTCAATTTTAGTTTCATTAACAGGTGGTGTTCCAAATAAACTCTCAATAATGCAACTAGCTTCTAAAACGGGAGCGCCTAGGAAGTTACCTCCCGCGAGACAATCAAGAACATATCTATTCCAGCTAGAGATACCAACATAAAAATTCCTGAGTAGGATAGTGGTGGAGTGTTTCTTAGTGCACCTATTATGGGCATCACTAATTCTATACCAAGCATCTTTTAAACATTCTCCCCCTTGTTGCTTAAATGAACGAACTTCAACTTCAGGATTACTCATTTTAGCAGTAGTAAATAAAACAAACTAGATGCAAGTAACTAATTTTTTTGTGTTTTTGATATAAAGAGCAAGACAATAAGTAAAGTAAAGCTAGCAACTAATTTTTTTGTGTTTTGATATAATGCAGCAAAAAAAGTAGTAAATAAAATAAAGCAAGACAAAAACAAAGTAAAGAGATTGAGAAGTGGAGACTCCCCTTGCAGCGTGTCTTGATCTCCCGGCAACGGCGCCAGAAAAAGAGCTTGATGCGTGCAGTTGACACACGTCCGTTGGGAACCCCAAGAGGAAGGTGTGATGCGAGCAAGTTTTCCCTCGGAAAGAAACCAAGGTTTATCGAACCAGGAGGAGCCAAGAAGCACGTTGAAGGTTGATGGCGGCGAAATGTAATGCGGCGCAACACCAGGGATTCCGGCGCCAACGTGGAACCTGCACAACACAACCAAAGTACTTTGCCCCAACGAAACAACGAGGTTGTCAATCTCACCGGCTTGCTGTAACAAAGGATTAACCGTATTGTGTGGAAGATGATTGTTTGCAAGAGAACAGTAAAACAAGTATTGCAGCAGATTTGTATTTCAATATAAAAGAATGGACCGGGGTCCACAGTTCACTAGAGGTGTCTCTCCCATAAGATAAAAGCATGTTGGGTGAACAAATTACAGTCGGGCAATTGACAAATAGAGAGGGCATAACAATGCACATACATGTCATGATAAGTATAGTGAGATTTAATTGGGCATTACGACAAAGTACATAGACCGCCATCCAATGCATCTATGCCTAAAAAGTCCACCTTTAGGTTATCATCCGAACCCCTTCCAGTATTAAGTTGCAAACAACAGACAATTGCATTAAGTATGGTGCGTAATGTAATCAATAACTACATCCTCGGACATAGCATCAATGTTTTATCCCTAGTGGCAACACAACACAACCTTAGAACTTTCTGTCACTGTCCCAGGTATCAATGGAGGCATGAGCCCACTATCGAGCATAAATACTCCCTCTTGGAGTTAAGAGCAAAAACTTGGCCAGAGCCTCTACTAGTAACGGAGAGCATGCAAGATCATAAACAACACATAGGTAATAACTTGATAATTAACATAACATGGTATTCTCTATCCATCGGATCCCGACAAACACAACATATAGCATTACAGATAGATGATCTTGATCATGTTAGGCAGCTCACAAGATCCAACAATGAAGCACAATGAGGAGAAGACAACCATCTAGCTACTGCTATGGACCCATAGTCCAGGGGTGAACTACTCACTCATCACTCCGGAGGCGACCATGGCGGTGTAGAGTCCTGCGGGAGATGAATCCCCTCTCCGGCAGGGTGCCGGAGGAGATCTCCAGAATCCCCGAGATGGGATTGGCGGCGGCGACGTCTCAGTAAGGTTTTCCGTATCGTGGCTCTCGGTACTGGGGGTTTTGCGACGGAGGCTTTAAGTAGGCGGAAGGGCAACGTGGGGGGCCACACGAGGGCCCCACACCATAGGTCGGCGCGGCCAGGGCCTGGGCCGCGCCGCCCTGGTGGCGGCGCCTCGTGGCCCCACTTCGACTCCTCTTCGGTCTTCTGGAAGCTTCGTGGCAAAATAGGACCCTGGGCGTTGATTTCGTCCAATTTCGAGAATATTTCGTTACTAGGATTTCTGAAACCAAAAACAGCATAAAACAGCAACTGGCTCTTCGGCATCTTGTTAATAGGTTAGTTCCAGAAAATGCACGAATATGACATAAAGTGTGCATAAAACATGTAGATATCATCAATAATGTGGCATGGAACATAAGAAATTATCGATACGTCGGAGACGTATCAACAACCGGATCATTACTCCAAGGAGTGCCCCAACCGAGTGACTACTGGACAACGCCTCAATGTGCCTAAGCTAAATCAGGGACAAGCTCACACTACCACCGGGAGGAACCAGAACCAGAAGAAGTCGGCTGGACCCTCCAGAGGTCACTTGAACCATGTCAATGCTGAAGAAGCTCAGGAAGCTCCAGATATTGTCCTGGGTACATTTCCCGTCAACTCTGTACCCTCTACGTCTTGTTTGATTCCGGGGCATCACATTCGTTTGTTACCAAGCCATTCGCCAGAAAGAGTGGTTTAAGACCTACAATCATGCAACGACCTATGCTAGTTCAAATCCCGGGAGCCTCCACCAAAACAGATCTGTCCTGCAGAGAAGTCCCCATCGATATTCAGGGAAAGCGTTTTTATGCGGATCTAATAGTGTTAGGAGAGCAAGGCTTAGAAGTTATCCTCGGGATGAATTGGATGGTGAAGTATAAGGGTCACATAGATTGTGTTCGCCGAGCCATAACCCTGACTGCTGAGGACGGTGAAGTAGTTGAGCATGTGGCAACCATGCCCTCATCGAAGGCCTTATGCAAGAAGAGTGTCGCCAGTCCAGCCCTGCATGAAGTACCCATAGCTTGTGAGTATCCTGAGGTTTTCCCCGATGAATTACCCGGTATGCCCCCTGATCGGGATATCGAGTTTATCATCGAGCTAGTTCCCGGAACTGCCCCCATCGCTCAGCGACCCTCTACCGAATGAACCCTCAAGAATTAGTTGAGTTGAAGAAGCAGCTGGATGACATGTTGAGGAAAGGATTGATTCGCCCGAGCGCATCACCTTGGGGATCTCCCGTTATCTTTGTGGATAAGCGGGACGATACTATCCGCCTGTGCGTGGATTACCGGAAACTAAACGATGTCACCATCAAGAACAAATACCCCCTCCCGAAGATTGAAGATTTGTTTGACCAGATGAATGGAGCCCGAGTTTTCTCCAAGATAGATCTCCGTACTGGTTATCATCAACTCAAGGTTCGAGAATCAGACATTCCCAATACTGCCTTCACCACGCGGTATGGACTTTTTGAATATACCGTGATGTCCTTTGGACTGACCAATGCCCCCGCCTACTTCATGAATCTCACGAACAAGGTGTTCATGAAGTACCTCGACAAGTTCGTCGTGGTTTTCATCGACGATATTCTGATCTACTCGAAGAATGAAGAAGAGCATGCTGAACATCTGCGGATTGTTTTAGGAACTCTCAGAGACCATCAGCTTTATGCCAAGTTTAGTAAATGTGAATTTTGGCTGAAAGAGGTAGGATTCCTTGGGCATGTCATTTCTGCCGGAGGAGTATCTGTCGACCCATCCAAAATTCAGTCCATCATGGAGAAGAAAGCCCCTACCAATCAGACCGAAGTCCGCGCCTTTCTAGGACTGGCAGGTTACTACCGTAAGTTCGTTGAAGGATTCTCCAGCATTGCGAGACCTTTGACGCAGCTGTTAAAGAAGGACAAGAAGTTTGAGTGGACCGACAAATGTGAGGCCAGTTTTCAGGAACTCAAGAAGAGATTAGTTACAGCCCCCATCTTGACCATGCCTGATATCACCAAAGATTTTGATGTGTACTGCGATGCATCGAAACTTGGTCTGGGAAGTGTGCTGATGCAAGAAGGCAAGGTGATAGCCTATTTGTCAAGACAACTTCGACCGCACGAGATGAACTACCCCACGCATGACTTAGAGCTTGCTGCTGTAGTTCACGCCCTGAAGACCTGGCGCCACTATCTAGTGGGAAATCGCTGTGAAATCTACACCGACCACAAGAGTCTGAAGTACATCTTCACTCAGCGGGAGCTGAATATGAGGCAGAGCAGATGGATGGAACTTATCAAGGACTACGATCTCGGTATTCATTATCACCCCGGTAAAGCCAATGTCGTAGCTGATGCCCTTAGTCGAGAGCCCTGTTCATTGAACGCCCTGATCAAAATTGCTCAACCCAAGCTGTATGAAGAACTTGAGGAGTTCGGCCTCGAGCTCGTTAGCCATGGTTTCCTGGCAAATCTTTAGTTGAAGCCTACCTTATTCGATCAAATCAAGGAAGCTCAGGTGGGTCATGAGAGTATCGAAGGAATCAAGCGTAGAATGGATAGGGAGGAAGTCCCTGGTTTCACCATTGATGCCAAAGGAGTTTTGTGGTACAACGGACGTCTCTGTGTACCTAATGTTGAAGACCTGAAGCAACTCATCATGAAGGAAGCTCACGACACCCCCTACTCAATCCACCCCGGAGGAACCAAGATGTATCAAGACCTGAAGAAACAATTCTGGTGGCACGGTATGAAGCGCGAGATAGCCTTTTTCATTGCCCGGTGTGATGTGTGCCAGAAGGTGAAGGCTGAACATCAGCGACCAGCTGGACTACTCCAACCCCTCAAAGTCCCTGAATGGAAATGGGAAGAAGTTGGAATGGATTTCATTACTGGACTTCCTAAATCTCAGCGTGGTCATGACTCCATCTGGGTTATTGTCGATCGGCTTACCAAGGTTGCACATTTCATCCCCGTCAAAGTCAGTTACCACGGAACCAAGTTGGCTGATCTCTACATGTCCCGAATAGTGAGTCTTCATGGAGTTCCTAAGAGAATAGTTTCCGATCGTGGCACGCAGTTTACGTCGAGATTTTGGAAGAGCTTTCATGAAACCTTAGGAACCAATTTATCTTTTAGCACCGCCTATCACCCGCAGACCGGTGGCCAGACCGAAAGAGTAAATCAGATTCTTGAAGATATGCTTCGTGCTTGTGTCCTCGCCTATGGAGCAAAATGGGAAGATTGCCTACCATTCGCGGAATTTTCTTACAACAATAGCTACCAAGCTAGTCTGCAGATGGCCCCCTTTGAAGCTCTATATGGTCGCCGTTGTCGAACCCCTCTCAACTGGTCCGAGACTGGAGATAGTCAAGTTTTTGGACCTGACCATCTTCGTGAAGCTGAAGAACAAGTCCAACTGATCCGTGATCGCCTCAAAGCCGCTCAATCCCGCCAGAAGAGTTATGCTGATTCCAAGCGTCGCGAACTGACCTTCAAGGTTGGAGATCATGCTTATCTTCGTGTCACCCCACTCAAGGGAATGCAAAGATTTCACGTCAAAGGGAAGCTTGCCCCCAGATATATTGGGCCCTTCAAGGTTCTCGCTCGTCGAGGTGAAGTATCATATCAACTGGAACTGCCGGCTGAGTTAGCGGATTTCCACGATGTGTTCCATATCTCTCTAATTCGACGATGTCTCCAAGTGCCCGACAAGCCTGAAGTCTTCAAGAACATCGATTATCGCACCCTCGACCTCAACACCGACTTGACCTATCGAGAAGTACCCCTTCGGATTCTAGAAGAAGCTGTTCGTCTCACCCGAAGAAGAAAGATTAAATTCTGTAAAGTCCAGTGGACTAATCACTCCGAGAAGGAAGCCACTTGGGAACGAGAAGATCAACTTTGGAAGGATTTCCCTGCACTCTTCAGTTCTTAGCCACCGAATCTCGAGGACGAGATTCATTTTAAGGGGGGAAGGTTTGTAACAACCCAACTTTTTTTCACTTTGGTTTAAAATTTTGGAATGCAAAATTTAGGGCCAGCAAAAACTTTTTCTGTCTTTCAAATCTTGCATGCATGATTGATCTTGCATTTGAATCTAGGGTAAGTGTGTAGTAGTGCTTGTGAAATTTGTCACTTGTGTGTAAATCCAAAAACCCAAAACCCTTTTCACATGTGGCACCCTATTTATTTCTGGTTTTTATTTAATTAAACCTTGCCAAAACCTTTGGAGCAATTCACTCCCATTTTTATTGACTTGTGAGATTAAAATCTCTTTTCTCACTAAAACCCTAGGACCATATTTTTGGACCCCTCCTTTTAATTCTTGTCTCCTCGAGGGAAACCATGATAGACCCGATGGCTTGATCCATTCCTAATGATGGTATAAATCCTCTAAGATCAACTTCTACTTATTTTTGTTTGTAACTTTTCTCTCCCATATCTCAACCAAATTTTATTCTGAAAAATTCCCTAGCCTTGTGCATATGGACCCATCTCATTTTCATCCTTGCCTTGACCATTATCACATGAGGGTGGACTTGCCAAAAATCTGAAAATGTGCCTAATGCAAGAAATGGTCAAGTAGACCATGCCATGCACCCATTTCTTTCTTCTCTCTCTTTTCCTTCTCCAACATTTCTTTTTCTCTTCTCTCATGTGCCTCACTCCTTCTACTCCTCTTGCACATGTGAGTGTGGCCTTGTATTACACGACCAAAGAAAGGAAGTGGAGAGAAGAGAGAGTGGCCGGGCCATGTGTGTACGCATACAAACCATGGACATGAGGCCAACAGTATCCAGCCAAAAAGCATCCCCTCTCTCTGCATCTTGCTGCCCTCTCTCACGCATGCACTAGCTCCCTAGCTCCCTAGCTCCCTAGCTCCCTCCCTTGTCCCCTCCATCTTTTGGACATACACATGAGAATTGCCGGTACACCTCACTCATTTTTGTTGCTGCTCACGCCCACGGGGTCAGTGACCACGACGGCTCCCTGCACGCCTCTCTGTCGCTCCGGGACATGCGCTGGATGCCTCCCCCTCCTTTTCTCTGAGCACAAGCGCCTGCCCATTTTTGGAGCCTTTCGTCGAGCACCATCCGAGAGCCTGAAAAACCGTCGCTGGGCACCTCGTGTGTCGTCCTGTCCGAGCCCAGCTCCACTCCCTGTACCCCTGCGTGATCCTAGACCACGAGCCACCGGCACCCTCGCCCAACCGGAGCTCGGCGACCCCACCTCGCCCCTGCCGTGCACCGCGCGCACCACGGCCAACCCCGCCGTGTTCTTAAGCACCCGCACCCCCTCACTCCTTCTCCTCTCGCCACCAGATACCTCAACCCCTCCACGGGCACCTCCGACGGAGAGGCTCGTCTCCCTCCCGTCTGCTCGAGCCCGTGTTTGACGTCTGCGACGCCACGGTGCCGGATGCCGTCGTGCGACGCCTCCCTCTCCTCACCCTCGACTGCCTCTCAGTTGATCTCTCTTATTCTCCATATGCCGCCCGTAACTCTCCCATTTTCCTCGCCAGGATCATGCCGGGAGGCCTCCGTCGACGGAGCCCCGTCCACTGCATGCCGGCCGTCGCCATCGACAACCACGGCCGCGCCATCGTCCACTAGCACGTGCGTCCGAGACATCCTAGACGTGCTGCGCCGCCTCGTCCCTGCGTCAGCTCCGCCGTTCCCGAGTAAACCGTGCCGCCGGCGTTGGACACCGCCACCAGAAGCATCCGCGGCGGGTCGACGTGGGACTCGCCGTACGCGGCACCTTCTCTGCATGCGTGTACCGCGGTCCAGGAGTACCACCGGCCTCGCTTCACCTTCTTCCCCGTCGACCTCCGCCGCGCAGCGTCGTCCTCTTCGCCGCAGAACCCCCCTAGGTGAGCCCTTCTCTCCCGCCTGCCCCGTTCCCGTCGAATATCGCGGCGACGTCGCCCTCCGTCGTTCGTCGCAGAAGGAACGGGCCAGGATCGTTGGATCCTGATCCCTCGGCCGCATGCAGGCCAGGTGCATGCATGGCCAGCGACGCAGGCCCACGCATCGACGTGGCCAGCCACGTCTCGGCGGTTCAAACCGCCGGATCCCGCGCGTCCGTGCCACAGATGGGCTGCCCAGCGGCAGATGGGTGCGGATCTGGGCCGCGCCGACGAATCCCGGCCCGTTTCGATTTAGAAATAAATCTGGGGTTTTCTCCAGTAAATAGAGCTATAGGTTTTCTAATTCCATTTATTCCTCAATGAACCAAATTGGGTGATTCAAATTTCTATATTCTCTTGAACTAAATCTTAACGATAAAAAATGCATGCATGTGATTTAATGTTGTTAATATGAGCTGATAAATAAAAGCCTAAAATGTGACTGATTGTGTATTTTATTTATGGTGTAAGATTTATAAGACCTTTCGGCATGAAGTTAATTTTGTTGTGAAGTAGATGTAATTACCTTCCTTTTGGCACTGGTCCCACATGCAAAAGCTTCTTGGATTTTGTTTGGTTAGCAAAGTAAAATTTGTCCAGAGAGCCCTTAAATGAATTTTAATTCAAATATTTAACATGCTCTTGAAGAAAATCCAAAGGCTACTGGTAGATGTATTTATAGGGTACTATCGTGCCAAAGGGAATATTTTTCAGAGTGGTATTTTAATTCTGGGGATTTTATTACTAAAACAGTATACCTTTTCAGTATTTTATTTTTGTAAATTATTTTACCAATCATAAAAATGCCAAACCAGTGGGGTTGGATCACATTTAACATTAGCTATCCAGGGGTATGTTTGGTTTTGGTTGGTGATACTCTGATACTGGTGTTGCTAGCTAATTGTGTGATCTGGTTTCTGTCTCATTTAAATTGTCTAAATTATTTAAAAAATTATTTGCAAGTGATTCATGTGTATGCTGAATGTATTTTTGTGACCAACAGAAAGATTTATACCATTTAAATGGTTCTTAAGTCATTTCTGGAATTGTAAAAATCATATCTTTTGTTTTAAAAATCATAAATTAGTGAAACCACTTTCAGTAGCTTGAATTTGTAAACCTTTACATACTGTGATTTTACCAAATTTTTGTGTGCACTATTCTGGAATGGTTTGTTGATTCGGTGTGTGCTTGTTTCTTTTTATTTTGCGACGCTAGATTCGAACGCCGCCGGAAATAAAGGAGGAGGTGAATTTGGAGGATTTGAGGAAGAAGGCCAGGGACACTTTGCTGATCAAGGCAAGCCACCTCTTGATGCATGTCTCACCCTAATTATCTTACTCTTGCATTATCACAGGTTTTGTTAAATTGCATGTCTTTTATTTATTTATGTGAGTGGTTCCGCCACTCGAAGTTTTATTATTCCACCCTTACGGGTGCAGCCCTCGTGTTACCTACTGATCACACACTTGCTAGTGATATGGTGCTTAGCACCTTATCATCCTTGTCGCCGCTTTTCAAAGAAAAGTCGGACTATAGGTCGGGAGCCCTCTTTAAAAAGGTTTGTGAAAATGTTTTCAAGAAAAGAAGTGTTTCGAAAACCTTGGAATGGGGTAGCCCTGCCCAAGTGTGAGTTTATGAAAAGGAAAAGGTTTTTGGGAAGAAAAGTTGCTGGAGGCAAGTGGAGAAAATTGTACGAAAACCGGACCTAGCCAGTACAACCACATTACCCTTTAGTGGGACGGGGCGTAGCGTAGTAGTTTGTCTCGCCTTAGTTTGGGTCCTGCAAGTGTAAGGGGTAGTCCGAACATGGACACCTATCGACCGTGGCCTTCCCGACGAACTGGGGACGCCTTTCCATTGCGTATCGATGGCAGGGGTACAACCTATGAGCTCCCATTGAAATATGCCCCGCAGTTGGTCGCGGCATTCCGGAGGGTCGAGTTAGCTGGGGACTTTGCTACTCCTGGACAGCCCTCGGACTCTGGTGTTGGGAGGTACAACTCTAGGCGGCATGTCTTAGGCTAAGGCGAGCAAGCGAAAAACTACGATCGGGTACTTTTCGTGGCATATGTTGTTATGCAGGGATGATGCCCACACGATAAGTATTCGGATCTTGTGGGGAAAGTGTACAACCTCTGCAGAGTGTAAAACTATTCGAATAGCCGTGTCCGCGGTTATGGACATGGGAAAGGCTGTTGCTTGGCATTGAAGGAGTTTTGTTTTACAAAAGTGTTTTCCAAAAAGGTTTTGGAAATGTACCTGGGAGGTACGGAAAGATACCAGTGGGACTGGTGGAGATGTACCTGGGAGGTACGGTGGAAAGTTGAAATTGTTTTGGTCATTCCGATGGCCGGAAAGAAAATGGGTCTTCCTTACCTATTAGTCTTCAAATAAACTTGTTTTCAAAAAGGTTTTCAACAAAGGTATATAGATGTCATACTCTCGAGAGGAACCACCTCTCGCTCCTTGTCGCCCTAGTATAGTGCCTGTTCCTTGCTACTGCCATATTGCATATCCTTTATTTCTCTCTAAGGTGGTTTGCGAGTACATTCAAATGTACTCATTGGCATTGTTGTCCTGGCTATTTACTTGGCCAGACTTTGAAGAGGAGTACTACGAAGACGACGCCGAAGACGCGAACTAGGACGCTCTCCCAGTCAGCCGCCTGTAGGGTAAAGGCCTGACTTGGGTTCCACCGCTGTTTGGAGTCAAGATGTTTCCGCTGCTGTTTGTTGAATTACGGCCTTGATGGCCGATGTTGTAAGACTTCCATAATACTTTTAATTCGGTACTGTAATGGATGTTGTAATCTGGTATCAGTTCGGTTATGTATTCACGATGGAATGATCTTGGGATCGTGAAATTGTATGCATAACAGGAGTTCTGGACTGGTAAGTCCGGGGCCCCACAAGCAACATACTTACGGTTACCTATCGTTATCTCATACACGCGGGGATATGCCGTTACCTCTTTCTTTTTAGTCCCCCTCTTCTTCTTCTTCTTCTTCTTCTTCTTCTTCTTTCCCTTCTTCTTCTTCTTCTTCTTCTTCTTCTTCTTCTTCTTCTTCTTTTCCTTCTCCTCGTTCCCTTCTTTAGGAGGAAGAGGCTTGAAGGGAGGCTTCTCCACATAACCTGATTTATTTCCAGAAACAATAGAAGAAACTTGGGAGGATTCCTCCTTTTCATTAATAAGTTTAAAACACACAGCGGTCCTATCATATTTTGGCAAAGTGTCATCTTCTAAAATATTTTGTATGTAAGTATTTGTGTAGCAATTATCAATGCAATAAGAAAGACACCCATGCAGGACACTTTTAATATCAAGAGCACTCATATCCACCAAAGAAGTTTTTCTCAATAACTCTTCACACTCCAAAAATAATGTAAGTTCATCATGCTGATTAGGAGTGATTTCATCATCACAATACAAATTTGCAGCACTCATGGGGTTCGAATTATCATTGGAGGAGCATTGAAAATTAAAATGACCCACTCTATGGCAAAGTTCACAAATAAAAGGATAGAGGGCACAAACTTTTTCACCAAGATCATCTAGAGCCCTAGACCACTTTCTAGTTTTTTCATTCCTGTGATGGATACAATATTCTTCTTCAGTTTTATTCTTTTCACAAGGTCTATGAACTCCACAAAAATTAACATGCTTATAGGAAATAGCATTTTCAGAAGTTTGAACATGTTCATTGCAATCATTAATAACAGTTTCATCCTTCATGCAAGTGTCTTTAAAAGGTTCATGATACTTATCAAAATTCTTCCTAGGCAATTCAAAATGAGAGGCAAAAGCTTTATAAAGATTTGCAACAACTTGAGAGTCAAGACCATAAGTAGCACTCATATTTCGAAATTTATCAGTATCCATAAAAGTTTCAATGCATTCATAATCATAATTTATACGACTCTCTACCTTTGTCGTTCTCCCATCCTTCAGTATTCTCCTGAATCCGATCAAGAAGGTCCCATTTAAACTCTTCTTTGTTGCGTGTGAATGATCCAGAACAAGTAGTATCCAGCAAGGTTTTATCTTGAAAAGAAAGTCTTGCATAGAAATTATCAATGATGATATTACCAGGAAGCTCATGAATGGGGCATTTGAGCATTAAAGACTTCAATCTCTCCCATGCTTGGGCAATACTCTCTCCATCATGAGGCCAGAAATTATATATGCGGTTTCGGTCTTTGTGAATTTCACTTGGAGGATAGAATTTAGAATAAAATAGAGGCACAATATCCTTCCAATCAAGAGAATGCCCATCCTTCAGCAGTTTATACCAATGCGCCGCTTTACCAGACAACGACATAGAGAATAATTTCTTCCTAACTTCATCCATAGAAATACCTGCACACTTGAATAACCCGCATAATTCATGTAGAAACAGTAAATGATCTCCAGGATGAATAGTTCCATCCCCTTCATAGCGGTTATCCATAACACGTTCAATAATTTTCATGGGTATCTTGAAAGGAAAACTTTCAGTAGGTGGATTTAAAATATCACAAGCATCATTAGAGTTATCGCATATGGGAGATAAAGTATTATCAGAGCAAATTTTCTCCCCTAAAGATGGGAAGCTAAAAAGATCACAAAAACTAGCTTCCCCAAGCTTAGACTTCTCCATAGCATTAGCAGTAATTGCGTTCATACTAATAACATTGCTACTATCATGCAAATAAGGTTCCATAGGTTTTTTAATTTTCGCATCAAACAATTCATGTCTTAACTCAGGAAATAGATTAAAAAGCTCACTTGTTGTTTTCCATTATGCCTAACTAGTGAAAAATAAAAACAAGAAACAAAAAGATGCAATTGCGGGATCTAAAGGAAATAGCTTCGAGCACTCACACACCGGCAACAGTGCTAGGAAATAGCTTAGTAGTCGGAGGATGTGAATACCTTTTACCTTACCCCGACAACGGCGCCAGAAAATAGCTTGATGTCTACGCACGCTTCTATTCCTGTAGACAGTGTTGGGCCTCCAAGAGCAGAGGTTTGTAGAACAGCAGCAAGTTTCCCTTAAGTGAATCACCCAAGGTTTATCGAACTCAGGGAGGTAGAGGTCAAAGATATCCCTCTCAAGCAACCCTGCAATTACGATACAGGAGTCTCTTGTGTCCCCAACACACCTAATACACTTGTCAGATGTATAGGTGCACTAGTTCGGCGAAGAGATAGCAAGATGCAAGTGATATGGATGAATATGAGTGGTAATAGCAATCTGAAATAAAGATGGCAGCAAGTAAACATGTAACAGAACTTGTTGGAAACGGTGTTTCAATGCTTAGAAACAAGGCCTAGGGATCATACTTTCACTAGTGGACACTCTCAACAATGATCACATAAATAAATAAGTTCTCTTCTCTTATGCTACTTTCAAAGACTCTATTGTTGGATAACAAACACCATTCATTGTGTAGGGCTACGAGAGCACCCTCAAGCCGGAGTAAACAAGCTCCACAACGTCATAAAGGAATCACACACGATGCAAACACTGTCACTGTCACACCATGGAGAGTAATTCCGGAGTTCATATTAAAGTAACTCTAGAGTGCATAGTAATAGTTAACTTCATAATCTACAAGAGATCACAATCATAACCTACGCCAAGTACTACATGATGCACACACTGTCCACATTACATCATGAAGGAGGAATAGACTACTTTAATAACATCACTAGAGTAGCACAATGATTAATAGTGATACAAAGCTCATGATCACATAAAGATCACATGGGAGAGAGAGATGAACCACATAGCTACCGGTACAGCCCTTAGCCTCGGGGAGAACTACTCCCTCCTCATCATAGGAGACAGCAGCGTCGATGAAGATGGTGGTGGTGTCGATGGAGATGCCTTCCGGGGGCACTTCCCCGTCCGGCGGCGTGCGGAACGAGACTAATGTCCCCCGAATCTTGGCTTCGTGATGGCGGCGGCTCTGGAACTTTTCTGTAGTTTCGTCAATTGGTCTCGGGTTTTTAGGTCACGAGGGATAATATAGGCGAAGAGGCGGCGCGAGGAGGTGCCTGGGGGGCCCACCGCATAGGGCGGTGCGCCCCTCCTCCAGGCCGCGCCAGCCTATGGTGCAGGAGCCCTGGGCCTCCCCTCCGGCTCTCTTTCGGTGTCCTAGTCCGTCTCGGTGAAATATGATGTTTGGCCTTTGTTTCGTCAAATTCCGAGAATATTGCCCGAACAGCCTTTCTGGAACCAAAAACAGAACAGGAACTGGCACTTCGGCATCTTGTTAATAGGTTAGTTCCGGAAAATGCATGAAATCATTATAAAGTGTGAGCAAAACATGTAGGTATTGTCATAAAACTAGCATGGAACATCAGAAATTATAGATACGTTGGAGACGTATCACTTGCATAGGAGTTAACTCATAAAGCAATAGATTCTTAGTAGAAAGCTTTGAAGCAACACAAAGGAAGATATAAGTTTCAGCAGTTGTTTTCAACTTCAACATGTATATCTCTTGGATAATTGTCAACACAAAGTAATATGATGAATGCAAATAAGCAAGTATGTAGGAATCAATGCACACAGTTGACACAAGTGTTTGCTTCTAAGATAGAAGGAATAGGTAAACTGACTCAACATAAAGTAAAAGAATGGCCCTTCGCAGAGGGAAGCATGGATTACTATTTTTGTGCTAGAGCTTTTATTTTGAAATCATAGAAACAATTTTGTCAATGGTAGTAATAATTCATATGTGTTATGCATAAGTGATACGTCTCCGACGTATCGATAATTTCTTATGTTCCATGCCACATTATTGATGATATCTACATGTTTTATGCATACTTTATGTCATTATTATGCGTTTTCCGGAACTATCCTATTGACGAGATGCCGAAGGGCCAGTTGCTGTTTTCTGCTGTTTTTGGTTCAGAAATCCTAGTAAGGAAATATTCTCGGAATCGGACGAAATCAACGCACAGCATCCTATTTTTCCACGAAGCTTCCAGAACACCCGAGAGTCACCAGAGGAGGGCCACTGGGCCTCCAGACGACAGGCCGGCACGGCCCTAGGGGGGGGGGTGCGCCCCCCTAGTGTGTCACCGCCTCGTCGCCCCTCCGACTCCGCCTCTTCGCCTATATAAAGGTCCCTGACCTAAAAACCACGACACGTTCGACGAAACCAGAGAAAACCTTCCAGCCGCCGCCATCGCGAAGCCAAGATCGGGGACAGGAGTCTGTTCGGCACGCCGCCGGGACGGGAAGTGCCCCGGAAGGCTCCTCCATCGACACCACCGCCATCTTCATCAACGCTGCTATCTCCCATGAGGAGGGAGTAGTTCTCCATCGAGGCTCGGGGCTGTACCGGTAGCTATGTGGTTAATCTCTCTCCTATGTGCTTCAATACAATAATCTCATGAGCTGCCTTACATGATTGAGATTCATATGATGATGCTTGTAATCTAGATGTCATTATGCTAGTCAAGTGGGTTTTACTTATGTGATCTCCGGAGACTCCTTGTCCCACGTGTGTAAAGGTGACAGTGTGTGCACCGTGTGGGTCTCTTAGGCTATATTTCACAGAATACTTATTCACTGTTATGAAGAGCATAGTGAAGTGCTTATTTATATCTCTTTATGATTGCAATGTGTTTTGTATCACAATTTATCCATGTGCTACTCTAGTGATGTTATTAAAGTAGTTTATTCCTCCTGCACGGTGTAATGGTGACAGTGTGTGCATCGTGTAGTACTTGGCGTAGGCTATGATTGTGATCTCTTGTAGATTATGAAGTTAACTATTGCTATGATGGTATTGACCTCCTTTCGTAGTGTGAAGGTGACAGTGTGCATGCTATGTTAGTACTTGGTTTGGTTATGTTGATCTGTCATGCACTCTAAGGTTACTTAAACATGAATATCGAATATTGTGGAGCTTGTTAACTCCGGCATTGAGGGTTCGTGTAATCCTACACAGTTAGTGGTGTTCATCATCCAAGAAGAGGGTGTAGAGTCTAGCATCTATCTATTTATTCTGTTATGTGATCAATGTTGAGAGTGTCCACTAGTGAAAGTATAATCCCTAGGCCTTGTTCCTAAATACTGCTATCGCTGCTTGTTTACTGTTTTCCTGCATCTTTACTTCCTGCAATATTACTACCATCAACTGCCATCAAGCACTTTTCTGGCGCCGTTACTACTGCTCACATTTATTCATACCACCTGTATTTCACTATCTCTTTGCCGAACTAGTGCACCTATGAGGTGTGTTGGGGACACAAGAGACTTCTTGCTTTGTGGTTGCAGGGTTGCATAAGAGGGATATCTTTGACCTCTTCCTCCCTGAGTTCGATAAACCTTGGGTGATCCACTTAAGGAAACTTGCTGCTGTTCTACAAACCTCTGCTCTTGGAGGCCCAACACTGTCTACAATAATAGAAGCACCCGTAGACATCAAGCACTTTTCTGGCGCCGTTGCCGGGGAGGAAATGTAAACGGCACTCACACACCGGCAACCCCGGCAACTAGCCAATTTTCTGGCGTCGTTGCCGGGGAGGAGAGGTAAAAGGCACTCATACTCTGGTCCCAGGTAAAGTACTTTTCTGGCGCCGTTGTGTGTGTGCTCGCACTACTAGGAAAAGGCCTAACCGTAAGGTTGACTTCAGTGGCGCACCATGATGGTCGTGCGCCACTACTACTTAGCGGTGGCGCACCACAAAATGGTGGGCCACTGTTACAAATGTAGTAGTGGCGCACCTTGTTTGTGGTGCGCCATTACTAATTCCTGGCAGGAGGCCAGCTCCTACCCAAAACTAATAGTGGCGCACGTCTCCATGGTGCGCCACTGCTACTTTGCTTACTTATGGCGCATGGCTTAGTGGTGCGCCACTGCTAGGAGGTGGCCAGGGCCGTTTAGAGATGAGGGCTTTAGCAATGGCGCACTGCGTGGTGCGCCACTACTAGCTATGGCGCACCGCCCACATGATGCGCCACTGCTAAGTTGGGCAGGGGCGTGGGTTTGCAGGTACCAGGTGAGCAGTGGCGCACCACTTAGCAGTGCGCCATTGCTATGTCACCCTAGCAGTGGCGCACGGCTAGGTGGTGCGCCACTGCTAACCTGGGACCATTTCCTGCTTTTCACCCTCCACTCACATGTGCCACCCACTTTCCCCAAACACTCTTCCACCACCACCTCCCACCAAATCTGGATCTGGTCGTGTTGCCCCTCCTTCCCACCTCATTTTCACCTCTTCATTCACCAAAATTAAGTTGGTAAACTTAATTTTCTTCATAGGTAAGTAATGGTGAAGCTTTCTTAGCTCAATACCCTACTCAATCTCAACTTTTTACCTCATCCAACACTCTAGGTCTCGCCGTATCGGTAACTTTGTTGGTTTTATGCTTTGTGTGTGACCGGTTCCGATCGTCTTGCACACACACGTGTGTGTGCACATATGTTATGCGAAGCTCATGTGTTGTGCGCATGCGCGAAAAGCGTCTCACGTGCATGTGTGTTGTATGCGAAGCCTCCACATGTGTTGTATATGCAAAGCCTCCGATCCACACATGTGTTGCATGTGTTTGTTTGCAGGGATTTGAAATGCGATGGAGTTGCCAATATTTTGCCGAAACGTTGATTCATTTCCGTTTCGGCGAATAGTGGGCATACTACGCATATACATATGTCCTATTTTTAGGGAAGGTCATGCCAAAATTTTCTTTTGGTATGCTAAGATATCCATTTTCTCTATACCCGCAGGCGACCATGGTCCGCATGATGAGCGAAGGCGTTGTGGCTAGGTTTTTGAAAGCCGCGACAGCCGAGATGATTAGAAATAACCAAAAGGAGATAAGATGTCCGTGTCGAAGATGCAAGCTGACGAGCCTTATGGACCCTAAAGCCGATATGGTGCGGGACCACCTTCTCATGCGTGGTTTCATGGATGGCTATCGGTGGGAAGGCGACGAAGATGATTATGAATTTGTCCATGGGATTTCAACAAGAAATAAGGAAGGAGGTGATCAGGATGTAGAAGATCTCGGGCATGATCAGGATGTAGAAGATCCCGGAGATGATCATGATCACAATGTAGGAGATCCTGGACCTGATGATGAGGAAGATCAAGATGGAGGTCATCATGAAGATGAAGACGATGGACCATCGTCGATGGACTGGGTGCAGGACCCTTATCTTCAAGAGCTGCTTCTCAAGCAGACGAGTAACGCAAGAGCTGCCGCCCGAGAGAAAGCCAAGATGGATCAACTGGAGGTAGACGCGGTTACTCCATTGTATGAAGGATGCAGGCCGGAGGATACCCGCCTGAAAGTAACGCTCATGGCTCTGGAGATGAAGGTAAAGCACAAAATGACCGACACATCCTTCAACGACAACATGTCATTCTGGCAGGAACGTCTTCCCAAAGGTAACACGTGTCCGACTAGTATCGAGGAGGCCAAGAAAATCGTGTGTCCTCTGGATTTACCGCATGTGAAATATCATGTGTGCTTGAACGATTGCATCATTTATCGGAACGAGCACGCGGCGTGTACCATATGTCCGGTGTGCGGCGTCAGTCGGTACAAGAAGGGGAAGAAAGCTCCTCGGAAGGTGGTGTGGTACTTTCCGATCACTCCTCGTCTGCAGCGGTATTTCGCGGATCCTAAGCAAGCAAAGCTAATGCGCTGGCACGCGGAGATGAGGAAGGTAGAAGATGACGCAGATGATCCGGACAAAAAGAAAAAGGACAGGATGTTGAGACACCCTTCGGATGCTAGCCAGTGGAATGCGTTGAACCTCGAGTACCCAGAATTTGGGGACGATCCTAGGAACATAAGGCTGGGCGCGAGCACCGATGGAGTCAATCCGTTTGGCAGCCAGAGCAGCACGCATAGCACCTGGCCCGTGTTTGTGTGGATGTACAACCTCCCCCTGGTTGTGCATGAAGAGGAAGTACATTCAAATGAGTATGCTAATTGAAGGGCCGAAACAACCAGGGAACGACATCAATCTGTATATGGGGCTTCTGAAAGAGGAGCTAGCCACGCTATGGGACACGCCTGCCAATACGTGGGACGCCGCCGCGGAAGAATATTTCCCTATGAGAGCCGCACTGCTCACGACGGTGCACGACTTTCTCGGTTACGGATATGTCGCGGGGCAGGTGGTCCACGGATTCAATGCATGCGTCAGGTGCATGGACGACACAACGTACCGCCAGCTAGATAGAGATCCCGGGTCCTCGAAAACGGTGTTCATGGGACATCGAAGGTGGCTTCGCGAGGACGACGCATGGAGGAAACGCAAGGATCTGTTCGATGGTCAAGACGAACCCCGAAGACGGCCACGTACGAGAAGCGGCGAGCAAATAGACGAGCTATTGAAAAATTGGAAAGAGTGCCCACCGCCGGGAAAGAAGCGAAAGGCGCCGGAGCCGCTGCTTAAGGTATGGAAGACGAGGTCTGTTTTCTGGGACTTGCCGTACTGGAAGATCCTCCGTGTGCCTCACAGCCTTGATGTCATGCACATCACGAAGAACGTGTGCGAGAGTCTGCTTGGTACCCTCCTCAACATGCCAGAGAAGACCAAAGATGGGCCGAAAGCAAGGTACGACTTGCAATCAATTGGGATCAGGGAGGAGCTTCACGCGGGACGCCCTAATGATGATGATGATGATGACGATGACGATGATGAGGCGGAGGACACGCAAAGTCGTCGCAAGGGCAAAAATGCCAAAAAGATTGAATATTACTGCCCCCCGCGTGCTTCACTCTAAGTCAGAAGGAGATCGAGCAGTTTTTCGACTGTCTCCTAGGAGTAAAACTTCCCTACGGTTACGCGGGGAAGATAAGCAGGTACCTAGACAAAGCGAAGCAGAGGTTCAGCGGGATGAAGTCTCACGACTGTCACGTGCTGATGACGCAGATACTTCCGGTTGCAATCCGTGGGATCATGGACGCGCACGTCCGTGAAACGCTTTTTGGCCTATGCAACTTTTTCGACGTCATCTCTCGGAAGTCTGTTGGCGTGAGGCAACTTAGAAGGCTACAGGAAGAGATCGTGGTGATACTGTGCGAGCTTGAGATGTACTTCCCGCCCGCTTTCTTCGACGTTATGGTGCATCTGCTGGTACATATCGTGGAGGATATCATCCAACTGGGGCCGACGTTCCTGCACAGCATGATGCCGTTCGAAAGGATGAATGGTGTCATCAAAGGGTACGTTCGCAACAGGGCACGTCCAGACGGAAGCATAGCCAAGGGCTTTCTGACCGAAGAGTGCATCTCCTTCTGCACGAGTTATCTAGAAATCGAGAACCCCGTTGGCCTGCCCGTAAACAGGCATCTCGGGAAGCTCGCTGGATGGGGTCACCGCGACGGTAGCCGCGAAATGCATGTCGACTTCAAGGGTCGAATCGCCGACTTTGAAAGAGCAAACCTAGTCGCGCTACAACACATAGACGTGGTCGATCCTTGGGTGGTAGAGCACAAAACCTTCATCGCAAAGACGTACAGTGATCAGGGCCAACAGAGGACGGACGGAGATATAATCAAAGAGCACAACTCAACCTTCACGCGGTGGTTCAAGGACAAGATGCTGACGTACCCTATAGACGAGGATTCTTCTGCGGAAGAAAAACTCATATTCGCCTTGTCACAGGGCGCCGAACACAACCTGATGACATTTCAGGCGTACGATATCAACGGCTACACATTCTACACCGAGGAAAAGGACATGAAGAGCGATTATCAGAACTCCGGGGTAACGATGGAGTCCTACACCGGTGACGTCAAGCAGAGATACTACGGAAAGATCGAGGAGATCTGGGAGCTGAGCTACGCCGGAGAGAATGTGCCGATGTTCCGTGTCAGGTGGGCCAAGAACGTCATAAAAGAAGACCGGCATTTCACCACCATGGTTATACCCGAAGCCAAATCCAAGACAGCGGGCGCAAAGGTCACCGCGAAATATGAGCCATGGGTACTAGCTTCCCAAGTGGACCAATGCTTCTTCATTACCGACCCGCAAAAGCCCAGCCGTGTTGTCGTGAGGAGAGGCAAAAGGAGCATCATCGGAATGGATGGAGCCGCCAACGAGCTAGACTTTGACCAGTACGGCGATCCGAAGATGGAAGATGACGACGACGATGATGAAGAACCATACACAACAAGAAGAAGCAGGACCACCCTACCTAAAGGCCGTCCATTCAAGAGAAGAAGTCTAGGAGTTCCGGGGCTAAATTATTCAACCGCGAGAAAGAAGGGCAAGAAGATTGTGAAAAGATAATTATGTATCATTTTCTTGTATGAATAATGGATGTCATATTGTTAATCTACACATTGTACCGATCAAAATAGACATATAATTTATATTTTTGGATATTTTCTAGATTCTATAGTATTTTAAATATTCTACATAATTCTAATTATTTATGCCTTTTATTTTGGTGTATTATGCTATGTACTATAGTGTTAAATCAATTTAATGAAAAAGTGAAAAAAATGGGGCCGCCAGGGTTCGAACCTGGCCGGCCAGGTTTGGCAAACCAACCAAGGGACAGAGCCAGTGCGGTACTAATCGATTTCTGTCAAACCCTGGTCTGTTTGCGTTTTGACCCAAACCTATACTGGTAGTGGCGCACCCCTAGAAGTGCGCCATTGCTAAGCCTCATAGTGGCGCACCCCTGGAGGTGCGCTATTGCTAAGGGGGTCTGTGACTTAGACAAAAATCCCCCATCTCTCGACCATCCTCCCCATTCCCCACTCGATCTCGATTCACCTCCCACCGGCGACGCCCTCTCCGACGCCACCTCCCACCGGCGACGCCCTCTCCGACGCCACCTCCCACCGGCGACCGCCCCTCCCTCGATTCACCTCGGACCCCGGCGACGCGCGCAGACCCCGGCGACGCGCGCAGACCCCGGCGACCACAGACGACGGCGGCCGCCTCCCCCCTCGATCCCCACCCGCCTCACGGTCTCGCCCCCAAGCAGATCCTCTCAAGCTCGCCGCGGAGCAGGAGCAGCACGTGGGCGACCTCGTCGGCATCCTCGTCTGCGACCTCGTCGGCATCCTCGTCTGCGACCTCCTGCCCCATCTCGCCGCAGAGCACGAGTAGGAGCCACCGCTCGACCGCTGACGCCGCCACGCCCTCGACCGCTGACGCCTTCCAAGGTAGCCACCGCGCCCCTCCTCCTCCTCGATGTTAACTGCTAAGAGTCACCAGTTTGCTTGCTACTGCTGCTGCTCCCCCTCGAGCCGGTGCTGCCATGTCCCTGCTGCTGCTGCTAGAAAGGCTGCTGTGTTGCTCCTAGCTTTCTGCTGCTAGGTTGCTGCTAGGTGCTGCTGTTAGGTGCTGCTGCTATTAGGTGCTGCTGCTAGAAATGAGAGAACCTTGGGTAGCACATTGTTCAGTAGACCTGTGGGTACCATGTTTAGAGTTCAATAAGAGAACAAAACTCTCTTAGGCAGATTAATTCAAAATTATAAATGTTATAGCTGGCAATCAAAAAGGCAGTACTCCAAGAATAGAACAACTGTTTATCATGTTGCTTAAGGATTAGTTTTTGCTTGCTTGATGATGTTGTTCAACCATGTTGTTGCTTGCTTGCTGATGTTGTTCTGGTTCCTAGATGTTGCTTGCTGCTACACTAGCTATTGCATGCTACTGGTATCTTCCTGCTGCTTCTAGTTGCTGTTGTTGGATTGCTTGCTGCTGCCATGTCCCTGCTGCTTCTAGCTAGGTGCTCCCCTTTATGTAGTCATCCAACTCTGCTCTTTTATTAATCCTAGCTACCATGTTAGTTTTTGCTTACTGGATGAAAACTTGATGTTCTTGCTGCATATGTGTATCATTTAAATACACACCTTATATTATTTTAAATTGGAGCAGTAGTAGATATCTAGTGATTTTAAGCTACTGACTATTATGTATCTGACATTGCATACTCTATTTCGAAAATAACATGGAAACTAAAAAAGAATTAGTAGTTACTATGCTATTTGCAAAATAGCAGGAAAACTAGAAGATACAACATACTACTGCTGATTTAACTACAAAAGAACTAGTAATGAAGAAGAAGCATGGCACTATGAGCACCAGCACTCCTACTTTGTTAACTAGTATATTATTTTTTTAGAAGAAATGCATTGCAAAATGGGTGTAATTATAGGAATATGTTGTTGCATGAATTTTTGCATTCTATATTTTGGAAATCATGGGTTTTCAAACAATCTGCATAGCTTCTTTTTTTAGAGGTGAGGTGCTGCTAGGTGCATGTGCTAGGTAACTCTTTTATTTTTAGAGTTCAAAGCTTACTGAATTTTTATTTTGAAAATTTGCAAGGCTTGGAGCAGGAGCAGGACAAGCACGCCGCCGTCGCCCTCGACTGCTAACACCGCTGCAGAAGACCGCCGCCGCATCCTCCAAGGTAGCCCTCTAATAAGCTTGCTGATGTACATTTATTTGCTCTCTAATAAGCTTGATGCTGTACCGTTTATTTGGATAGCCATTTTCAAAGGTTACTGAATTTTTATTTTTATGTTTTGCAAGGCAGAGTTGAGCACCTGACCACCGCCCTCGCATCTTCCTCGTCCTAGAGCAACACGTCAGCTCTCCGTGACTCCCCGCGACTCACGGTGAGCAACACCTTACGTCTCCTGCTTGCTGGTGCTGGTGTGAGCTGCTGCTGGTGTTGGCTGCTAGCTGCTGCTGGCTGATGGTGCTGGTAGTTGTTGCTGGTGTTAGCTGCTGCTAGCTAGTGCTGCTGCTAGCTGGCTGCTGATGGTGCTGCTGGCTGTTGCTGCTGCTGCTAGCTGTCTACTGAGATGTGCTGCTAGCTGTTGTCGTGCACCTATGGTGTCATTTTCTTGTGCAGGGATCGACAGAGTTGCCCATTATCGCCGAAATGTTGATTCATTTCCGTTTCGGCGAAAATGGGGCACTCATATGTCCATAAATTAGCATAGGTCATGCCCAATTTTTCCGTGAAATCTTGCGCTAACTTTATGCATTTTTTCCTACTTAGTTCGAACATGGCCAACAACGAAGAGGCCGGCGGCAGCGGTAGCAAGCCATTCTGGATGCTAACCGATGAAATGGAGGTGATGGAGTCACAACCTCGCCGCGACGACGGCGAGGATGATGGCACCGATCCAGAGTACCGAGCGGACGATGCCGCCGAGGATGACACCACTGATGGTGCCGCCGAGGATGACACCACGGATGGTGCCGCCGAGGATGACACCGGCGCACCGAAGAAGCTACGGAGGGAGCGTCGCCCGAATGTGCTCAGCACCGTGAAGCAGGCATTCACCGAAGTGAACGCCAGTGGGCATCCAACGGCGCCCCCTGATTTAGTCAAAGGGTACTCTGCCCAACTCGGGTGCATCCTCCGGAGCACGGTCTCGATCAACACCGAGAACCTCAGGCATCCTGACCGAGCGAATTTGCGCACCCTCCTCTTCAAGAAGCTGCACGAACGATACGAGTTCCCGGTGGACTGCTCAGAAAAGCGTCTCATGCGGAACAAAGTGCACAATGCCGCCCTCACGAAGATGAGCACCGCCCTCGCTAGTTGGAGGACCCGAGTGAAGAAAATGATTAATAGTGGTGAGAGTTACGAGAAGATCAAGGAGTCAAATCCCTCGATCACCGAGCAAGACTACGCTGATTTCAAGATCAAGTGCGAGAGCGAGTCAACGTCGGATTCTAGTCAGTGGGGGAAGGACATGCGAAAACTGAACTTAGGCACCCACAAACTTGGTCCTGGCGGTTTTAGGGTGGCGCAACCGAAATGGGACGCCGCGGATGAGGAGCGTGTGAAGAACGGCCTCGAGCCCCTCTTCCCGCAATACAAAAACAAGCAAACCAGGAACTTTCTCCTGGCCCGGTACCGTATTGACCCGGAAACAAAGGAGCTCACCACCACTCCGGATGTGAAGCAGTTTGAGGCTCTTCTGGTAAGGAATGCACCCGCTTAATTAGCTCCTTTATGGTTGCATTCTTATTGATGAATCCAAATTTCTAAATGGTTCATGCATGTTCCTCCCGTAGGCTAAGGAGGTCGCTGCGGAAAGTGAAAAGGAAGCTAGTAGCGGCGCGGGGTCCACGAGCTCCTCGCAGTGTGCCCCTTGGGACAACCCTTTAAATAGGGCGTTGAATGCCCACAAGAAGAGGGATCCATTGAGTAAGCCGACGTCGGCTGGTCGTGTGGTCGGCGAAGGATGCTCTATGAAATGGTCAGAATACTATAAGTCGGGGAAAAAGGAGAGAAAGGCCACCATCGATGAGAAGGAGGTCGCACAGCTCAAGGCACAAGTTGCGCAGATCCCGACATTGGTCGAGGAGCAAGTGCGGCAACAAGTGCAACAAATCGTGGAGACCCAACAGAGGACGCAACGACAGCAAGTGGAGGACCAAGTGGGCACGACGCTTAGCTCCCTCATCCCTACCTTGGTTGCCGGTCTGGACGCGTGGTATGAGGGAGGAAAAAAGGGGCCTCCCCCGGTTCCCAGTTTCACGGGCAGCAACTCCCACAGCGTGGAGCCATCGGTGAGTCCGCAGGCGGCAACAATGGTGTCTCCGGCGGCGCCAACATTGGTGGCTCCGGCGGCGCCAACCTTGGTGGCTCCGGCGGCGCCAACCTTGGTGGCTCCGGCGGCGCCAACCTTGGTGGCTCCCGCGGCGCCAACCTTGGTGTCTCCCGCGGCGCCATTACTTCAGCTCAATGCACCCGTCGCTGCGGATAATACGCCGCCCGGCACCGCGCCAACAAGCGGCCACTCCATCAGTTGCACGCCCGCCGCCGGCGGTGCCTCGACCTTAGCCGAGCTGGACGCCATCACGGTAACCAACCCTTGGCCAATGACTTCCATATCCTTGCCTTTGACTAGCTAGCCATCCCTAACGCCCTACATGTTTTCCGCAGAGCTCCGCCGTCGACGTCCCATGCACTCTCCTGCAGTTTGTGAACGGCGAGTTGATCGATGTTGCCAAGGCCAAAATCGTTCAACCGAGCAACCGTCAGTTACACGGTAGACCCATGCAACCCGACGTGTATAGGATTCAACTGGTTCGGGTGCTTAGCGGCTACGACGACGTGCTACCTCCCTTTCAACCCCATGGTGCCGACGAAGATGAGGTCCTTACCCTCCACCAATGCTTCAATTGGTCCATGGTTTGGCCAAAGAGCCAGATTCGTTTGGGGGCGAGCGACACCACCCCACGGACAGCACCCCAAGCCGTGCCGGCGCCAAGCCATGGCAAGACCACCCCAACGGTGCCGCCATCAGCCGACGAGGACATGCATATGGCACAGGATCCGAACGATGGTCCGGACGAGGACAGTACGTTCGCCAACCTGGACTGCAACTTCGATTTTGGGGTGATGGACTACGATCTCAGTAGCCAACCCTCTCAAGCTGCCGCCGAGGGGAAAACCTATTGCAACAAGCGGCGCCTATTCTGTTCTCAGGAGACGCCTCCAGCTGCCGACTTCACCGAGACTCAGCCGATAGCCGAGGTGAGAAGTGTTATCAGTCCTAACACACTGAAGAAGGCTTGCGAAGAGGAGAATGCAGTCCCAGTAAATACGAAGCCGAAGGGACGGAAAAGAAAGAAGAAGGATGACAAGTCTGCCAGCCAGCCGGCACCTATCCGTGCTCAGGACGGGCCACCAGTGCCCAAGAATATAGAGGCGAGGGTGCATGTGTCGGGTGAGCGGATGCTAATTCAAAGATTGTACGATGCTGCACCCGGTCCTATGCGATCTCTGGTTGACGGTGTTATGTTTATGGAGGAGCGGCGTCTCAGGGAGAAAGATCATGGATACCCAGTGTATGTTGCCAAGGTGCCCTCGGGCCATGGCTTTGTCGATAGTGGCTTCGCGGAGAAGATCTTCCTGCGGTATGATGACATCTTCGCCATGCTGAACAGTTATCCGCTGCACTACACCTTCATTCGCCTATACTCGCTCAGCAAGGCGATGCGGATCATTAGACACAACATCCCGGACATCGCGATAGCCGACCCCTTCTACATGCGTGCCGTCCACTTGGCCACCGCCGGAGACCGGGCAGTCGCGAGTGGATACCTCAAAGACTTCTTTCTAGCGAACCAGAAGAAGTGTAACATCCTCCTGCCTGTATTTCCCGAGTAAGTCACCCCCTCACCGTACCGGTCTTAACTCGTGATTTTTTTAGATTTCAATCGTCATGTTCTTAAACATTATGTGTTCTACGCAGAGACAAAACCTGCACACTCATCTCCATAACCCCGAAGCATTCCGTGGCCACATACCTCGATGCGGACGGTAAGTCAACCACGGACTACACGAATGTCAAGGCCGTACTTGATGATGCTCTCAATGGCTACGTCAAAGCGAAAGGCAACATGCAGAGGCCAAATGTTAGGTACGGGAAGCATGTGTTCAAGCACCAAACAAAGTTTCCCTGCGTCAAGAAGCCGCCTTCTAGTAACAAGGATGCCTACTACGCCCTCTATCACATGGATAAGTTCATACGGGACCAGCAGCAGCTTACGCTACCTGAGCATCTCAGAGACTGGGCCAACAAATTGGCGCGGGTCCCTGACGACGGCATCAAGCAAGACTTCTTCCGCATCCAAGTAGAGTTTTGTGAAATCATCCATCAAGATGTCGTTAGAAGCGCGGGGGAGTTCTTCGCCGGCTATCAGCCGTCAAACAGTGACATAGACACAATGCTCCAAATGCAGGGTGACGACTACCGCTCATGGATGTGCTTGAAGAAAGGCGGCGGTTTTATCCACGCTCCGAGAAAGTCTTGATGTGCGAGCCTAGTTATGTAGTTGTGAACTAAAGACGAGCTTCTGTTGTAATAAACTTTATCCAGCACTTTACTTGCTATTAATTACTAGTTCGGCTATGTTTGTGAACTTATATATATGGCTCTGTCGTTTTCCGCACTTGATTTGGTCGTTAATTTTGTTTGCATATGCCGATGATTAGAATGGTTGGTCACTTGTACACTCGGGGGTGGAGCGAGCGAGCCTGGTGTGATGGCACAAATATCCATGTCTTGTGCATCCTACCTGGCCTCGCTCACTCCATCCCTGAATGTTAAAATTTGTTTTGACCAACAATGTATGAGGCATTCCATTTAGTTCATAGTAGCTACTTATCTCTTGTTTGAGTTGGCACTTCTTAATTGCATTTGGCCGATGATTAGAATGGTTGGTCACTTGTACACTCCGTGGTGACGTAAGCGAGCCTGGTGTGATGGCACAAATATCCATGTCTTGTGCATCCTACCTGGCCTCGCTGACGCCATCACGGAATGTTAATATTTGTTTTGACCGACAAAGTATGAGGCCCTTGTCATTCTTCCATTTGCTTTCGTATTTTAAAATGCCGATGATTAGAATGTTCGGTCAACTGTACACTCCGGGGTGTCGCTAGTGAGCCTGGTGTGATGGCACAAATATCAATCTCTTGTGCATCCTACCTGGCCTCACTAACGCCATCCCGGGATGTTCATATTTGTTTTGACCGACAAAGTATGAGGCCCTTGTCATTCTTCCATTTGCTTTCGTATTTTAAAATGCCGATGATTAGAATGTTCGGTCAACTGTACACTCCGGGGTGTCGCTAGTGAGCCTGGTATGATGGCACAAATATCAATCTCTTGTGCATCCTACCTGGCCTCACTAACGCCATCCCGGGATGTTCATATTTGTTTCGACCGACAAAGTATGAGGCCCTTGTCATTCTTCCATTTGCTTTCGTATTTTAAAATGCCGATGATTAGAATGTTTGGTCACTTGTACACTTGGGGGAGGGGCTAGTGAACCTGGTGCGATGACACAAGTATCAATCTCTTGTGCATCCTACTTGGTTTCACTAACCCCTTCCCTAAATGTTGATATTTGTTCCGACCAACAATGTATGAGGCATGCCTTTTAGTTCATACTACTTGGATCGTTTTTGAGTTTGCTCTTATTCGTTGCAAACATCTATGAGTGTGCACTAATGTTTCTTTGGCTTGTTCATATATGTGCAGATATGACGTGGTATGTCGTGTACAAGGGCAAGGTTCCCGGAGTCTACAACGACTGGGAGGAGTGTCGGAGACAGGTTCACCGTTTTAGCGGTAACAGCTACAAAGGGTACACCACTAGAGCGGAGGCCGAAGATAGATACGCACGCTATTTGGCGGGAGAGAGGAGGGAGCGGAGGAGGAACCGGATGAAGACCACTATCATCGGGATGGTGCTAGTAGTGACTCTAGCTCTCTTCTATGTGATTGTACTTTAGATGATCGATCTTGTGTAACCACTAGCTCATTTGCGACTTTGTAACCCCATAACTTGCATTGTAACCTCGTAACTTCTCTAATGTGAAATCTTGTGAATCATGTGGGGCTAATGTGAAGAACTATGTATGGATAAGCTGTGCTGTTGTTTATATGTGTTATATATCCTGTATTGTGCTTGTGATATACAACCTGTATAAATACCTGCCAGGATACAAAAAAAAAATTCGAAATTCGTAGCAGTGGCGCACTAGTGGCCCATCAGTGGCGCACGTCCACTAAGTAGTAGTGGCGCACTGCGCGGGATCCAGTGGCGCACTGCCCTGTGATCCCCTCCGAGACTAGCAGTGGCGCACCAGGAACCTCAGCAGTGGCGCACGTCCTGGAGACAGCAGTGGCGCACGTCCACACGCAGCAGTGGCGCACCACCTCGCTGAAACAGTGGCGCACGCAAAACGGTAGCAGTGGCGCACCTCGTCTAGACAGTGGTGGCGCACTGCCACTGACCAACAGTGGCGCACCACTTTGGAGTAATAGTGGCGCACTGCTGGACATGTCAATGGCGCACCACGCAGTGCGCCACTGGTATCCAGGCTAGTAGTGGCGCACCCCTAGTGCGCCACTACTAGGAGTTAGCAGTGGCGTGATAGCAGTGGCGCACCACTAGTGCGCCACTGAAGGCTATATGTGGTGCGCCACTGATTGCCTTTTTCCTAGTAGTGTCGAAGCTATTTCCTTTAGATCCTGCAATTGCATCTTTTTGTTTCTTGTTTACACTAGTTTGGCATAATGGATAACAATGAGCTTCTTATTCTATTTCCTGATTTAAGACATTGATGGTTTGATGCGAAAATTAAAAAACCCATGGAACATATTAGTATGAACACTTTGAATACCATTGTTACTAATGATATAGAAAGTTCTAAGCTTGGGGAAGCTGGTTTGATGAGCATGATCTTTTTAGTCCCCCAAGCATTGAGGAGAAAATTTACTTTGATGATACTTTGCCTCCTATTTATGATGATTATAATGATAGTAGTCTTTTAGTACCACCTGTTATGGAGGATAAATTTGATTATGATTACAATATGCCTCCTATATTTGATGATGAGAATAATAATGATAGCTACTTTGTTGAATTTGCTCCCACTATTACTAATAAAATTGATTATGCTTATGTTGGGAGTAGTAATAATTTTATGCATGAGACTCATGATAAGAATGCTTTATGTGATAGTTATATTGTTGAGTTTGCTCATGATGCTACTGAAAGTTATTATGAGAGAGGAAAATATGGTTGTAGAAATTTTCATGTTACTAAAATGCCTCTCTATGTGCTGAAATTTTTGAAGCTACACTTGTTCTATCTTCCTATGCTTGTTACTTTGCTCCTCATGAACTTGTTTATTTACAAGATTCCTTTTCATAGGAAGTATGTTAGGCTTAAATGTGTTTTGAATTTGCCACTTGATGCTCTCTTTTGCTTCAACTACTATTTCTTGCGAGTGCATCATTACAACTGCTGAGCCCATCTTAATGGCTATAAAGAAAGAACTTCTTGGGAGATAACCCATGTGTTTATTTTACTATAGTACTTTGTTTTATATTTGTGTCTTGGAAGTTGTTACTACTGTAGCAACCTCTCCTTATCTTAGTTTTGTGCATTGTTGTGCCAAGTAAAGTCTTTGATAGTAAGGTTCATACTAGATTTGGATTGCTGCGCAGTAACAGATTTCTTTGCTGTCACGAATTTCGACCTGCCTCTCTGTAGGTAGCTCAGAAAAATATGCCAATTTACGTGCGTGATCCTCAGATATGTACGCAACTTCCATTCAATTTGGGCATTTTCATTTGAGCAAGTCTGGTGCCTCAATAAAATCCATCTTTACGGACTGTTCTGTTTTGACAGATTCTGCCTTTTATTTCACATTGCCTCTTTTGCTATGTTGGATGAATTTCTTTGTTCCATTAATGTCCACTAGCTTTATGCAATGTCCAGAAGTGTTAAGAATGATTATGTCACCTCTGAACATGTTAATTTTTATTGCTAACCCTCTAATGAGTTTGTTTCGAGTTTGGTGTGAAGGAAGTTTTCAAGGGTCAAGAGAGGAGGATGATATACTACGATCAAGAAGAGTGAAAAGTCTAAGCTTGGGGATGCCCCGGTGGTTCATCCCTGCATATTTCAAGAAGACTCAAGCATCTAAGCTTGGGGATGCCCAAGGCATCCCCTTCTTCATCGACAAATTATCAGGTTCCTTCTCTTGAAACTATATTTTTATTCGGTCACATCTTATGTACTTTACTTGGAGCGTCTGTTTGTTTTTGTTTTTGTTTGTGTTTGAATAAATTCATGCTTGTGTGGGAGAGAGACACGCTCCGCTGGTTCATATGAACACATGTGTTCTTAGCTTTTAATGTTCATGGCGAAGGTTGAAACTCTTCGTTAATTGTTATATGGTTGGAATCGGGAAATGCTACATGTAGTAATTCTAAAATGTCTTGAATAATTTGATACTTGGCAATTGTTGTGCTCATGTTTAAGCTCTTGCATCATATACTTTGCACCCATTAATGAAGAAACACCTAGAGCTTGCTAATTTTGTTTGCATATTTGGTCTCTCTAAGGTCTAGATAATTTCTAGTATTGAGTTTGAACAACAAGGAAGACGGTGTAGAGTCTTATAATGTTTACAATATGTCTTTTATGTGAGTTTTGCTGCACCGGTTCATCCTTGTGTTTGTTTCAAATAACCTTGCTAGCCTAAACCTTGTATCGAGAGGGAATACTTCTCATGCATCCAAAATCCTTGAGCCAACCACTATGCCATTTGTGTCCACCATACCTACCTACTACATGGCATTTCTCCGCCATTCCAAAGTAAATTGCTTGAGTGCTACCTTTAAATAATTCAAAATTTATCACCTCTGATTTGTGTCAATGTTTTATAGCTCATGAGGAAGTATGTGGTGTTTATCTTTCATTCTTGTTGGGCAACTTTCACCAATGGACTAGTGGCTTCATCCGCTTATCCAATAATTTTGCAAAAAGCTGGCAATGGGATTCCCAGTCCCAAATTAATTAACCTAAATAGACACTCCTCCATGGTATGTGATTGTTGGACGGCACCCGAAGGATTCGGTTAGCCATGGCTTGAGAAAGCAAAGGTGGGGAGGAGTGTCATCATAATAAAACTAAAATAAAAAGGCACTCCTTCATGGTATGAGATTTTGGCAGGCACCCGAGGATTCGGTTAGCCATGGTTTGTGAAAGAAAGGTTGGAAGGAGTGCCACCCAAAAATAAAAATAATTCATGGGAGCCGCTCTTTGAAGGTTTGTCTGGCAAGGGGGTTAGAGTGCCCACTACCATTCGTTGACAACAACAAACACCTCTCAAAATTTTACTTTTATGCTCTCTTTATGTTTTCAAAACCAAAGCTCTAGCACAAATATAGCAATCAATGCTTCCCTCTGCGAAGGGCCTTTCTTTTAATTTTATGTTGAGTCAGTTCACCTATCTCTCTCCACCTCAAGAAGCAAACACTTGTGTGAACTGCATTGATTCCTACATACTTGCATATTGCACTTGTTATATTGCTTTGCATTGACAAACTATCATTGAGATATACATGTTACAAGTTGAAAGCAACCGCTGAAACTTAATCTTCCATTGTGTTGCTTCAATGCCTTTACTATGAATTTATTGCTTTATGAGTTAACTCTTATGCAAGACTTATTGATGCTTGTCTTGAAAGTACTATTCATGAAAAGTCTTTGCTTTATGATTCATTTGTTTACTCATGTCATTTACCATTGTTTTGATCGCTGCATTCATTACATGTGTTTACAATAGTATGATCAAGGTTATGATGGCATGTCACTCCAGAAATTATCTTTGTTATCGTTTACCTGCTCGGGACGAGCAGAACTAAGCTTGGGGATGCTGCTACGTCTCCGACGTATCGATAATTTCTTATGTTCCATGCCACATTATTGATGATATCTACATGTTTTATGCATAATTTATGTCATTATTATGCGTTTTCCAGAACTAACCTATTGACGAGATGCCGAAGGGCCAGTTGCTGTTTTCTGTTGTTTTTTGGTTCCAGAAATCCTAGTAAGGAAATATTCTCGGAATCGGACGAAATCAACGCCCAGCATCCTATTTTTCCACGAAGCTTCCAGAACACCCGAGAGTCGCCAGAGGAGGGCCACTGGGCCTCCAGACGACAGGCCGGCGCGGCCCTAGGGGGGCGCACCCCCCTAGTGTGTCACCGCCTCGTCGCCCCTCCGACTCCGCCTCTTCTCCTATATAAAGGTCCCTGACCTAAAAACCACGACACGTTCGACGAAACCAGAGAAAACCTTCCAGAGCCGCCATCGCGAAGCCAAGATCTGGGGGACAGGAGTCTTTGTTCCGGCACGCCGCCGGGACGGGGAAGTGCCCCGGAAGGCTCCTCCATCGACACCACCACCATCTTCATCAACGCTGCTATCTCCCATGAGGAGGGAGTAGTTCTCCATCGAGGCTCGGGGCTGTACCGGTAGCTATGTGGTTAATCTCTCTCTATGTACTTCAATACAATTATCTCATGAGCTGCCTTACATGATTGAGATTCATATGATGATGCTTGTAATCTAGATGTCATTATGCTAGTCAAGTGGGTTTTACTTATGTGATCTCCGGAGACTCCTTGTCCCACGTGTGTAAAGTGTGTGCACCGTGTGGGTCTCTTAGGCTATATTTCACAGAATACTTATTCACTGTTATGAAGAGCATAGTGAAGTGCTTATTTATATCTCTTTATGATTGCAATGTGTTTTGTATCACAATTTATCTGTGTGCTACTCTAGTGATGTTATTAAAGTAGTTTATTCCTCCTGCACGGTGTAATGGTGACAGTGTGTGCATCGTGTAGTACTTGGCGTAGGCTATGATTGTGATCTCTTGTAGATTATGAAGTTAACTATTGCTATGATGGTATTGATGTGATCTATGCCTCCTTTCGTAGTGTGAAGGTGACAGTGTGCATGCTATGTTAGTACTTGGTTTGGTTATGTTGATCTGTCATGCACTCTAAGGTTACTTAAACATGAATATCGAATATTGTGGAGCTTGTTAACTCCGGCATTGAGGGTTCGTGTAATCCTACACAGTTAGTGGTGTTCATCATCCAAGAAGAGGGTGTAGAGTCTAGCATCTATCTATTTATTCTGTTATGTGATCAATGTTGAGAGTGTCCACTAGTGAAAGTATAATCCCTAGGCCTTGTTCCTAAATACGCTATCGCTGCTTGTTTACTTGTTTACTGCATCTTTACTTCCTGCAATATTACTACCATCAACTGCACGCCAGCAAGCACTTTTCTGGCGCTTGTCCTACTGCTCACATTTATTCATACCACCTGTATTTCACTATCTCTTCGCCGAACTAGTGCACCTATTAGGTGTGTTGGGGACACAAGAGACTTCTTGCTTTGTGGTTGCAGGGTTGCATGAGAGGGATATCTTTGACCTCTTCCTCCCTGAGTTCGATAAACCTTGGGTGATCCACTTAAGGGAAACTTGCTGCTGTTCTACAAACCTCTGCTCTTGGAGGCCCAACACTGTCAACAAGAATAAGCACCCGTAGACATCAATAAGACATCCTATAAGTTGCAAGCCTCATGCATAGAATACCAATAGTGCTCGCACCTTGTCCTAATTAGCTTGGATTTACATGGATTATTGATACGTCTCAAACGTATCTATAATTTCTTATGTTCCATGCTAATTTTATGATGATACTCACATGTTTTATACACATTATATGTCATATTTATGCATTTTCCGGCACTAACCTATTGACGAGATGCGGAAGAGCCAGTTGCTTGTTTTCTTTTTTGGTTTCGAAATCCTACAAAGTAAATATTCTCGGAATTGGACGAAATCAACGCCCGGGGTCTTATTTTTCCACGAAGCTTCCAGAAGACCGAGGGAGAAACGAAGTGGGGCCACGAGGTGGCGACACAGTAGGGCGGCGCGGCCCAGGCCCTGGCCGCGCGGCCCTAGCGTGTGGGCCCCTCGTGCCTCCTCCGACTCCGCCCTTCCGCCTACTTAAAGCCTTCGTTGCGAAACCCCCAGTACCGAGAGCCACGATACTGAAAACCTTCCAGAGACGCCGCCGCCGCCAATCCCATCTCGGGGGTTCAGGAGAGCCTCGGCACCCTGCCGGAGAGGGGAATCATCTCCCGGAGGGCTCTTCATCGCCATGATCGCCTCCGGATCGATGTGTGAGTAGTCCACCTTTGGACTATGGGTCCATAGCAGTAGCTAGATGGTCGTCTTCTCCTCATTGTGCTATCATGTTAGATCTTGTGAGCTGCCTATCATGATCAAGATCATCTATTTGTAATGCTACATGTTGTGTTTGTTGGGATCCGATGAATATTGAATACTATGTCAAGTTGATTATCAATCTATCATATATGTTGTTTATGTTCTTGCATGCTCTCCGTTGCTAGTAGAGGCTCTGGCCAAGTTGATACTTGTGACTCCAAGAGGGAGTATTTATGCTCGATAGTGGGTTCATGCCTCCATTGAATCTGGGACAGTGACAGAAAGTTCTAAGGTTGTGGATGTGCTGTTGCCACTAGGGATAAAACATCAATGCTTTGTCTAAGGATATTTGTGTTGATTACATTACTCACCATACTTAATGCAATTGTCTGTTGTTTGCAACTTAATACTGGAAGGGGTTCGGATGATAACCTGAAGGTGGACTTTTTAGGCATAGATGCATGTTGGATAGCGGTCTATGTACTTTGTCGTAATGCCCTGATTAAATCTCATAGTACTCATCATGATATATGTATGTGCATTGTTATGCCTTCTTTATTTGTCAATTGCCCAACTGTAATTTGTTCACCCAACATGCTATTTATCTTATGGGAGAGACACCACTAGTGAACTGTGGACCCCGGTCCATTCTTTACATCTGAAATACAATCTACTTGTTCTTTTTGTTCTTCGCAAACAAACATCATCATCCACACTATACAACTAATCCTTTGTTTACAGCAAGCCGGTGAGATTGACAACCTCACTGTTACGTTGGGGCAAAGTACTTTGATTGTGTTGTGCAGGTTCCACATTGGCGCCGGAATCCCTGGTGTTGCGCCGCACTACACTCCGTCACCAACAACCTTCACGTGTTCCTTGACTCCTACGGTTCGATAACCTTGGTTTCATACTGAGGGAAAACTCGGCGCTGTACGCATCACACCTTCCTCTTGGGGTTCCCAGCGGACGTGTGTTAACTACTACCACGCCGACAGCAATTATCATTGCATAACATATGTTTCAACCAAGTGTCACAAAGGGGTACCTCTATGCCGCTTGTACAAAGGTCCAAGAAGATAGATCGCATTTGATTTCTCGTTTTTGATAGATCTCAACTAAGGCCATCCATACCGGGACAACATAGAAAACAGATAATGGACTCCTCTTTTAATGCATAAGCATTCAACAACAGATAATATGCTCATAAGAGATTGAGGATTAATGTCCAAACTGAAACTTCCACCATGATTCATGGCTTTAGTTAGCAGCCCAATGTTCTTCTCTAACAATATGCATACTCAAACCATTTGATCATGATAAATCACCCTTACTTCAGACAAGACGAACATGCATAGCAACTCACATGATATTCAACAAAGGTGTAATAGTTGATGGTGTCCCCAGAAACATGGTTATCGCTCAACAAGCAACTTATAAGAAATAAGATACATAAGTAACATATTCTTTACCACAATAGTTTTTAAGTTATTTTCCCATGAGCTATGTATTGCAAAGACAAAGAATGAAATTTTAAAGGTAGCACTCAAGTAATTTACTTTGGAATGGCAGAGAAATACCACATAGTAGGTAGGTATGGTGGACACAAATGGCATAGGTTTTGGCTCAAGGATTTGGATGCACGAGAAGTATTCCCTCTCAGTACAAGGCTTGGGCTAGCAAGGTTGTTTGAAGCAAACACAAGTATGAACCGGTACAGCAAAACTTACATAAGAACATATTGCAAGCATTATAAGACTCTACACTGTCTTCCTTGTTGTTCAAACACTTCACCAGAAAATATCTAGACTTTAGAGAGACCAATCATGCAAACCAAATTTCAACAAGCTCTATGGTAGTTCTTCATTAATAGGTGCAAATTACATGATGCAAGAGCTTGAACATGATCTATTTGAGCACAACAATTGCCAAGTATCAAATTGTTCAAGACAATATACCAATTACCACATGAAGCATTTTCTGTTTCCAACCATATAACAATGAACGAAGCAGTTTCAACCTTCGCCATGAACATTAAAAGTAAAGCTAAGAACACCAGTGTTCATATGAACGAGCGGAGCGTGTCTCTCTCCCACACAAAGAATGCTAGGATCCGATTTTATTCAAACAAAAACAAAAACAAAAACAAACAGACGCTCCAAGTAAAGCACATAAGATGTGATGGAATAAAAATATAGTTTCACTAGAGGTGACCTGATAAGTTGTCGATGAAGAAGGGGATGCCTTGGGCATCCCCAAGCTTAGATGCTTGAGTCTTCTTGAAATATGCAGGGATGAACCACGGGGCATCCCCAAGCTTAGACTTTTCACTCTTCTTGATCATATTGTATCATCCTCCTCTCTTGATCCTTGAAAACTTCCTCCACACCAAACTCAAAACAAACTCATTAGAGGGTTAGTGCATAATCAAAAATTCACATATTCAGAGGTGACATAATCATTATTAACACTTCTGGACATTGCGCAAAGCTACTGAAAGTTAATGGAACAAAGAAATCCATTCAACATAGCAAAAGAAGCAATGCGAAATAAAAAGGCAGAATCTGTCAAAACAGAACAGTTCGTAAAGACGAATTTTTTAGAGGCACTTAACAGGCTCAGATGAAAAAGCTCAAATTGAATGAAAGTTGCGTACATATCTGAGGATCACACACGAAAATTGGCAGATTTTTCTGAGTTACCTACAGAGAGGTCTACTCAAATTCGTGACAGCAAGAAATCTGTTTCTGCGCAGTAATCCAAATCTAGTATTAACATTACTATCAAAGAGTTTACTTGGCACAAAAATGCAAAAAAATAAAGATAAGGAGAGGTTGCTACAGTAGTAACAACTTCCAAGACTCAAATATAAAACAAAAGTGCAGAAGTAAAATAATGGGTTGTCTCCCATAAGCGCTTTTCTTTAATGCCTTTCAGCTAGGCGCATAAAGTGTGAATCAAGTATTATCAAGAGATGAAGCATCAACCTCATAATTTGTTCTAATAATAGAATCAAAAGGTAACTTCATTCTCTTTCTAGGGAAGTGTTCCATACCTTTTTTCTTGAAAGGAAATTGATACTTAATATTTCCTTCCTTCATATCAATAATAGCACCAACAGTTCGAAGAAAAGGTCTTCCCAAAATAATGGGACAATATGCATTGCATTCAATATCCAAGACAACCAAATCAACGGGGACAAGGTTATTGTTAACCGTAATGCAAACATTATCAATCCTCCCCAAAGGTTTCTTTATAGAATTATCAGCAAGATTAACATCCAAATAACAAATTTTCAATGGTGGCAAGTCAAGCATATCATAGAGTTTCTTAGGCATAACAGAAATACTTGCACCAAGATCACATAAAGCATTACAATCAAAATCATTGACCTTCATTTTAATGATGGGCTCCCAACCATCTTCCAACTTCCTAGGAATAGAAGTTTCAAGTTTTAATTTATCTTCTCTAGCTTTTATGAGAGCATTTGTAATATGTTTTGTAAAGGCCAAATTTATAGCACTAGCATTAGGACTTCTAGCAAGTTTTTGCAAGAACTTAATAACTTCAAAGATATGACAATCATCAAAATCTAAACCATTATGATCTAAAGCAATGGGATCAATGTCCCCAATATTCTGAAATTTTTTAGCACTTTTATCACAAGCAGTTTCAGCAGTTTTAGCAATTTTGCACTTTGCACTAGGAGTAGAAACATTGCCTACACCAATTATTTTACCATTGATAGTAGGAGGTTTAGCAACATGTGAAGCATCATCATTACTAGTGGTGGTGATAGTCCAAACTTTAGCTACATTATTCTCTTTAGCTAGTTTTTCTTCTCTTTCCCACCTAGCATGCAATTCAGCCATCAATCTAATATTTTCATTAATTCAAACTTGTATAGCGTTTGCTGTAGCAAATGACTTAATATCTTTATCTTCATTAAGCATAACTTTCAATTTTAGAAGATCAACATCAGCAGCAAGACTATCAACCTTAGAAGCAAGAATATCAATTTTACCAAGCTTTTCTTCAACGGATTTGTTAAAAGCAGTTTGTGTACTAATGAATTCTTTAAGCATGACTTCAAGACCTAAGGGTACAATCCTACTATTGTTGTAAGAATTACCATAACCATTACCATTATTAGAAGGATATGGCCTATAGTTGTTACCAGAATTATTCCTATAAGCATTGTTGTTGAAATTATTATTTTTAATGAAGTTCACATCAACATGTTCTTCTTGAGCAACCAATGAAGCTAAAGGAACATTACTAGGATCAACATTAGATCTACCATTAACAAGCATAGACATAATCACATCAATCTTATCACTCAAGGAGGAGGTTTCTTCAACAGAATTTACCTTCTTACCTTGTGGAGTCCTTTCAGTGTGCCATTCAGAGTAATTGATCATCATATCATCAAGAAGCTTTGTTGCCGCCCCCAAAGTAATGGACATAAAAGTACCTCCAACAGCTGAATCCAATAGGTTCCGCGAAGAAAAATTCAGTCCTGCATAAAAGGTTTGGATGATCATCCAAGTAGTTAGTCCATGGGTAGGGCAATTCTTTACCAAAGATTTCATTCTTTCCCATGCTTGAGCAACATGTTCATTATCCAATTGCTTAAAATTCATTATGCTACTTCTCAAAGATATAATTTTAGCGGGAGGATAATATCTACCAATGAAAGCATCCTTACATTTAGTCCATGAATCAATACTATTTTTAGGCAAAGATAGCAACCAATCTTTAGCTCTTCCTCTTAAGGAGAAAGGAAACAATTTCAGTTTTATAATGTCACCATCTACATCCTTGTACTTTTGCATTTCACAAAGTTAAACAAAATTATTAAGATGGGCAGCAACATCATCAGAACTAACACCAGAAAATTGCTCTCTCATAACAAGATTTAGTAAAGCAGGTTTAATTTCATAAAATTCTGCTGTAGTAGCAGGTGGAGCAATAGGTGTGCATAGGAAATAATTATTATTTGTGCTAGTGAAGTCACACAACTTAGTATTCTCAGGAGTACCCATTTTAACAGTAACAAAAATAAGTAAAGCAAATTAAATAAAGTAAATGGAAGTAACTAATTTTTTTGTGTTTTTGATATAAAGAACGCAAACAAAGCAGTAAATAAAATAAAGTAAAGCAAGACAAAAACAAAGTAAAGAGATTGGATGTGAGAGACTCCCCTTGCAGCGTGTCTTGATCTCCCCGGCAACGGCGCCAGAAAAATTGCTTGATGGCGCATGAGACACACGTCTGTTGGGAACCCCAATAGGAAGGTGTGATGCGTACAACAACAAGTTTTCCCTCAGTAAGAAACCAAGGTTATCAAACCAGTAGGAGATGAAGGCCACGTGAAGGTTGTTGGTGAAGGAGTGTAGTGCGGCGCAACACCAGGGATTCCGGCGCCAACGTGGAACCTGCACAACACAATCAAAATACTTTGCCCCAACTTAACAGTGAGGTTGTCAATCTCACCGTCTTGCTGTAAACAAAGGATTAAATGTATGGTGTGGAGAATGATGTTTGTTTGCGAAGAACAACAAAGAACAGAGTTTGCAGTAGATTGTATTTCAGATGTAAAAGAATGGACCGGGGTCCACAGTTCACTAGTGGTGTCTCTCCAATAAGACAAATAGCATGTTGGGTGAACAAATTACAGTTGGGCAATTGACAAATAGAGAGGGCATAACAATGCACATACATATCATGATGACTACTATGAGATTTAATTAGGGCATTACGACAAAGTACATAGACCGCTATCCAGCATGCATCTATGCCTAAAAAGTCCACCTTCGGGTTAGCATCCGCACCCCTTCCAGTATTAAGTTGCAAACAAAAGACAATTGCATTAAGTATGGTGCGTAATGTAATCAACACAAATATCCTTAGACAAAGCATTGATGTTTTATCCCTAGTGGCAACAGCACATCCACAACCTTAGAACTTTCTGTCACTGTCCCAGATTCAATGGAGGCATGAACCCACTATCGAGCATAAATACTCCCTCTTGGAGTCACAAGTATCAACTTGGCCAGAGCCTCTACTAGCAACGGAGAGCATGCAAGAACATAAACAACACATATATGATAGATTGATAATCAACTTGACATAGTATTCCATATTCATCGGATCCCAACAAACACAACATGTAGCATTACAAATAGATGATCTTGATCATGATAGGCAGCTCACAAGATATAAACATGATAGCACAAGAGGAGAAGACAACCATCTAGCTACTGCTATGGACCCATAGTCCAAGAATGAACTACTCACACATCAATCCGGAGGCGATCATGGTGATGTAGAGTCCTCCGGTGATGATTCCCCTCTCCGGCAGGGTGCCGGAGGCGATCTCCTGAATCCCCCGAGATGGGATTGGCGGCGGCGGCGTCTCTGGAACTTTTTCTGTATCGTGGCTCTCGGTAATAGGGTTTTCGCGACGGAGAGTATAAGTAGGCGGAAGGGCAGAGTCGGAGGAGGCACGGGGGCCCCACACCATAGGGCGGCGCGACCCCCCCTTGGCCGTGCGGCCCTGTGGTGTCGGCGCCTCGTGGCCCCACTTCGTATCCTCTTCGGTCTTCTGGATGCTCCGTGGAAAATAAGACCCTGGGCGTTCGTTTCGTCCAATGAGAATATTTCCTGTGTAGAATTTCTGAAACCAAAAATAGCTCAAAACAGGAACTGGCGCTTCGGCATCTCGTTAATAGGTTAGTGGCGGAAAATGCGTATAAATGATGTAAAGTGTGTATAAAACATGTGAGTATTATCATAAAACTAGCATGGAACATAAGAAATTATAGATACGTTTGAGACGTATCACAGCCGGAAATTGATTGGCTGTACAACTCCCGCAGGATACCGGCACAGGTGTCTTGCCGGATTCCAGGCGACGAGGTGGAACCCGTGCCTGAACCCGGAGAATACGTAGTTTTCTCTGCTCATTTCGAGCGCGGCTTCGGCCCTCCGGCCTCCGATTTCTTCCGCGAGTTTCTTGATTTTTACCAACTCCAACCTCATCACCTTCCTGGCAATGCCATTTTTTATCTTTCTTGCTTTGTTTCTTTCATGGAGGCCTACATTGGTCTCCTCCCCACAAAAGAAGCTTTCGCTCGCTTCTTCTGCCTTCAGATCAACTTGGTCCAGGGCAAAAACATCCCTAAGCCCAAACCTCCGGTCCAATGTGGATCTTGCATTATCGGCTCTCGTCAAGGGAGCCCTTTTTTTCAAATTCTCCGGTCTGGAGTCATGCCGGGCATGGCAACAGACCTTCTTTTACGTGAGGAACAAGGACGCCGCAGATTTCATTAATCTGCCTTATCATCCGGGAACGCCAGCGAAGGCCAACTGGAGGTACAATCCGGGGACTAACCATATTGAAACCAACCGGATTGTCCGCTTCATGGAGCAGCTTATGCAGGACACCAACATCTGCTCCGATGATATCATCCGCGCGTTCATCTCACGCCGGGTGCTTCCCCTTCAGCGCGGGGCTCACAAGATGAGACAGCTGTGCGGCCCCCGCGATCCCACCAAGATCACAAGCTGCCCCCTAAGCAAAGAGGACGTAGCCCTTAAGGCTAGGAAAATTTGCCAAACCGACATGCCTCTGGACTGGGAGTGGGGCTTCCTTCCCCTCTGCTCCAAAAATACTCCAACTGCCGAAGTAAGAGCTTAAGCACTCCGGATTGTTTTTCCGGTAGCTCTGTTGTGTTGCTAACTATCTTTTTTCTCCTTTTCAGGCCCGCGACCGCTTCCCTCGCATTGCTGCGAAAGCTCGAGGCCCTTGCCAAAGGCGCGCCCTGGACGAGGTTGACCCGGATCCTTACGTGATCGGGAACAAGCACAAGATGGGCAGGACCCATACCTCACGCCCCGGTAACTTTTCAACCAAAGACTCTAGTTCTGACGATGAGGTCACTATTCTCGAGGTATTTTGTTCTTTCGCTTCCTCATATATCATCTTTCTGTAGATCATCCCTCAGCCAGCGCCAACCCACAGGTTGTGGAGCGCGCCACCCCGCTGCAGGCAGAGGTTGGCGAGGAGTTCCTGGAGAACCTCGCCTCCCGGGGCCAAGAGAACAAGGCGCCGGCGCCCGAAGCCAGCTCGAGCGGCGCTCCTCCTGCCAAGCGCTCCCGGATGGAAGTCGGCGAGAAAAAGGTCACCGCGAAGCATTACCGGAAGCGAGAGATGCCGGTTGCTTCCGGGTAAGCTTCCGTTTCCTCTTTCCTTTTGTTTCATGAGTCTCTTTTTCCGGTTACTATTTCTGAACTTCTTTTTTCTTTATCTTTTCAGGCCTGCGCTCAAGATTACCAAGAGCGCCACCGACATGAGGCCGGAAACCTCGGAGGACGCCGCCAGGGACTCACCTCCTCCTCAACCAAGTCCGGTACCATCTGGTGCCGGCAAATCTCCTGCCTCCTCTCGGGGAGGCAACACAAGTGCGGGGCGCGCGGCCCCTGAACCTACAGATCACCCAGCGGAGGAGGACTGCTGGCGTGTAGTTGTCGTGGGAGTTAGAAATCTTTGTGGCGTAACTTTTCTTCGTTCCGCGGCAATGGCGCCAGAAAATATGCTTGATGGCGTGTAACTC